>JAYEPQ010000002.1:74624472-75126972 GCA_036321105.1 Dracaena cambodiana | reverse complement strand
CAATTTACATGAATTATTACTCTTTAACTCTGCATTGGCTTTTTTGCTTTTCCTTCCATAAACCATACTAAAATAGGACATCACATCTAATACAAGGATCCGAAAGGATGAGTTTAAGACCAAGTTCTTATAGGATGCAAATCCTTAACCTTTACGAGGCTTCAGATTAGATTCGTGTTTGGTCAAGATCTCTTTTCTCTATAGGATCTGGAAGAATTTGGATCTTCGATAATGCAAATCACATATGCAAAATGAAGTTTCAAATTTATTATATATGAATAATTAAGTTTGTAGTTTAAATCATGTCATAATGTTATATTATTACTACATAGTTTTTATTCATGCATAAATAACCATATATATATATATATATATATATATATATATATATAACGAATCCACGAAGAGGGATTTGACTCAAGCGAAATCCACAAAAAAAAATTTCTCAGATTTTCATATATTATTCATCAACTCCAAATATTTCATTCATAGTGTATATATAGGAAAACTCTAATAAACAAAATCTAATATAATCAATTCAAAAAAATCCAATCAAATATCTTGGTAGTTTCCAAAATCCTAACAAAACCCTAATGAAATTAAATATGATCTCTATCACTGACCCATCAAGATACTGGTGGCAACGAAACACTTTCAATCATCCGGCACAATTTCACATTAAAAATAAAAAATAAATTCAAATTTTGCACCTCAAGGAATAAATTACAAGGCAAACAAACTAGTACAATTCCATTTGTCAGCATCGAAATTACTGAATGGGGTCAGCCAAGTGATGAGATATTACATTGGGCAGTAAGTAGATCAAGAGACTTTGAAGAAGTGAAACTACATACAACACTACAGAAAGGATGTGACAGCAAGCGAGCCCCATCACAAAATATCAGAAAGAATCACACTGATCACATTTGACACCAACTCGTGCAGGCTCTCAGCTGCAGCCAATAGAAAATTTGGCATGCACAGCACATTTAAATCCAATACTACTCTAGAACGAGCAAGAAGCACAAACAAGTTCCCTGAGATTTTATTTACAGACTTCCTGCATAATACTCGTTAATTGGAGAGCTGGAACCTGGCACTAGGTGTCCTCCGCCTCCATCCCTGAGTGCAGCAAAGAGACGAGGGAAAAACAGTAAAATATCGAAATAGCTATATTAATGACAGTAATGAGCCATGGGTAACCATGAAATTGACAAAAGAACTTACCAATGCTGCATAGTTAAAAGAGAGTCAATACAGCAAGTTACGACAAACCCATATTGGAAGACGTTATACCTGTCCATCACACATAAATTAGAAATAATGAAACAGAACCGAATCACCATCATGGATGAGATGGGCAAAATATTTCTCATATTTTTAGTAGTTTAGAATCATAGAAAAGGCAATGCTTGACTCACTTGTAAAGATATTTTATTCCACGAAGAGATTGTAACGTGTGGCCAGAGATCTCCTGGGCGGCAGTCGCTTGTGCATAGTAAGCAAAAGACATGGCACAGAACTGAATCACACTGCAAACGATAATAATGATAATAATTTATGGTCATTACCAATAACACTGGCCAACAAGTTTCCTTATAAGCGAAAAGGTTGTGAATGGCATAAAGTAGATGATTGGAAGTGACTTTGACCTTTTCTCGTAAAAAATAAAAAGCAATGCAAATTTAACATGCAAAAGAAAACTCGTTTTGCCACTGAGCATTACAGTGCCACCTCCAGAGTCTTATTTGGTCACCCCTCTAGAGTATATTCGACTCCAGTAGTAAAACAAATTAAAAGTGCTCTGCGAATAGGACATACTACATTATGAAAGAATGAAGGTAACCCCTTTGTCTTTTGCCTAATGAGGGTGCCCAGACCTCCTACGACATCAGACTAATCCTCAGGCAAGTTGATTGGGAACTTGATGAATTGATGAAGTGTGATACAAGTAATCATATTGTTATATGGTCATAATTATGTGTTAGTGAAGGTGTTAGTGGAACATAATTGTTAGGGAAGTTAGATAGTAGTGCTAGTGGAGGATACCATAAATTTATTAGTTTTGCTTTTTTCAGGGTAGGCCATTTAGTACCATGCTAGTTTATTTATACTCAATGTATGTCCGTATTATTCTGTGCCTCAAAAAAGCTTTTGCTTCTTATATTAAAATATAATAGTTCATCTTATTTTTGTTCACTTCACTTATTCATTCTTCTCCAATATTTTTAGTATCAGAGCCGTATTTCGATCAAGTTAGAAGTTGCAGCGTGTTGCGGAGATCTTATCGGAGGAAAGTATCTTCGCCCAACCAGTTCAAATCTCTATGAGATTCAAAGAGAGGTAAAATTTGTAAGTGATTCGCCATATCTAACGGTATGAATACACTTAACCTCTCTACACCTTTGGTGCCAATTTTTAAAGGAGATGATTATGAATTTTGGGGTATCAAAATGATGACATTTTTCATTTCTCAATATCTTTGGGATTTGGTTGAGAATAATTATAAAGAATTAGATGCCAAGGCTCAAGAGAAGGAGAAGACATATTGGGAGGAGCTACGCAAGAAGAATGCAAAGGCTCTGCTAGTGCTGAAGCAGGCGGTGTCCAAGCCCATCTTTGCTCGTATTGCAAGTGCCAAAACATCAAAAGATGCCTAGAACATATTAAAACAAGAATTTCATGGTGAAAAGAAGGTGAAGATGGTAAACCTTCAAACACTTCGGGGAGAATTTGACACTCTTTTTATGAAGACAAGTTAATCTGTCTAAGATTTTTTTTCTCTAGAACTTCTGTTATTGTTAATCAAATAAAGTCATATGGTGAGGATATTTCTAATCAGAAAATTGTAGAGTCTTTTGCCTAGATTTGTTCATGTTGTTACTGACATAAAGGAGTCCCAGGATTTTTCTATTTTTACCATTAATAAACTAATGAGTTCATTATTAACGCATGAAGAAAGGGCGAACAGATCGACAAAAAAAATATTGAGCATGCTTTTCAGTCGAAAGTGGAGGTTTCCTAGAGAAGCAAAAAACAATGGAGGAGGTCGTGGTAGAGGTGGTTTTCGTGGACGAGGTAGAGGCCGTGGCAGAGGGTGAGGTGACACTGGCCACCATAACTCTGAAAATGTTGAGACAAGCAACCAAAAGTATAATCAATACTAGAAAAGAAAGTCACTGTGTTACTATTGTAACAACTATGGTCATGTTGAGGCTAAGTGTTGGGAGAAGGCAAAGCAAAATGCCAACTTTGCTGAGGAAAAACAATAGGAAGGTAACTTGTTCTTTACTTGTTTAAATCCAAAAGTAAGGCTAATGATTGGTTCCTAGATAGTTGGTGTAGCAATCATATGACAAGAGAAAGAAGCATCTTTCACAGAATGATGACTCAGTGAGACTACAAGTCCAATTGGGAATGACATGTGTCCAAATTGAAGGCAAATGAGCCATTGCAGTTATATCTAAATCAGGTACTGAAATGTTAATTCATGATGTTTATTACATATATGGTTTGGCACATAATTTGCTTAGTGTAGGTTAGTTGATTCAAAAAGGTTACATAGTCTTGTTTTATGATAAAGTATGTGAGATAAGAAACACGAAATCTGATAGTTTGCTTATTCAGAACCTAATGGCTAAAAACGAGATGTTTCCTCTTGATATTTCTTGCCTTGGTGATTATGTCTTGGCTTCTAATGTCAAAGAAAATTCATGGATATGGCATTTGTATTATGGGCACTTGAATTTTAATGGATTGAAATTGTTAAGTTAGAAACAAATGGTGATTGGTTTGCCTTCTATTGTTTGTATCGATAAAATTTGTGAAGGATATGTTCTAGGAAAGTAGCACCATATAACATTTCTAGTAGGTAAAGTTTGGAGAGCCAGAATACCTTTAGAAGTGTTTCATACAGATATTTGTGGCCCGGGTGAAGACTCTTTCTTTGAACAAGCGCAGATATTTTTTATTGTTTACTGATAATTTTTCTCGGATGAATTGGGTGTTTTTTCTTGTTCAGAAATCTGAAACATTTGATAGGTTTAAAGAGTTTAAAACCTTTACAAAAAAGAAATGCGGTCATTCTATAAAGATTCTCCAAGCAGACAGAGGGGAAGAATTTTTATCAAATGAGTTTGGTGAATTTTGCATGTTAAATGGCATAAGAAGACAACTCACAGTCCAAAAAACTCCAAAGTATAGTGGCGTTTATGAAAGAAAGAACTGAACAATTGTTGAAATGGCTCGGAGTATGCTCAATGAGAAGCGGCTTCCGAATAATTTTTGGGCTGAAGCAAGTGGCTATCTCTGTTTATATCCTAAATATCTCTCCAACAAAGGTGGTATGGAATATGTCTCTATATGAAGCTTGGTAGAGTAGAAAGCCCAATGTAAATGCCTTGAAAATTTTTAGTTGTATTGCTTATGCATTAATTGATTCTAGTGATCATAGTAAGATGGACAAAAAAAGTGAGAAGTGTATTTTTGTGGGCTATAGTGGTGAAACAAAGGGTTATCGACTATATAATCTGTAACACCCCAAAACTATCATTTCAAATTATCAAGGCAAAAGTTTCTTTCTATACACCTTCAAATTTAAATTTAATTTCTAAGGGCACCACCTTGGCCTTTTGTGGGGATAAGTTGTTAGAAGAGAATGAGAGGTGGCACTCTAGTTGACATTTATCATGCATGCAAGAAGCCTTAGGACTAGGCTAGAGGATAAGGTGACCAAAATGCCCTTAGGTATATATAACCTTATTCTCTCAAAGAGAATTCTTATCAAAAAGAACAAAATAGAAATCACCCTTGGTTCTTCTAGTTCGTTGAGTAAAGGAAATAGAAGGGAGGCTTTGCTACAACAAAGGAGGAGATTAAAGGGAATAGAGGTAAGTATCACCTTGTTCTTGTTCTCTCTTTGAATCGTATTTGAGTACAAGTAGCATGTATGATTTTTCTCGGAAATTATTTGATTTTTATTATGAGTACATGATTCCTTTTTCTTTATGGATAAATTCACATCATTTTGGATCTGCATACTTAGAAAAATTTCTAGACTGCATACTTAGCCTGATTTACGGATGTTGGCTATTTTTGGCTTAGCCTCGCGTTTGGCAATTTTTAGCCTCGCGTTTGGCTATTTTCTGCTTCCTGTTTGGCTATTTCTTTAGCCTCGCGTTTGACAATTTTTAGCCTCGTGTTTGGCAATTTTTAGCCTCGCGTTTGGCTATTTTCTGCTTCCTGTTTGGCTATTTCTTTAGCCTCGCATTTGACAATTTTTAGCCTCGCGTTTGGCAAATTTTAGCCTCGTGTTTGGCTATTTTCTGCTTCCTGTTTGGCTATATTTTTAACTTCGCGTTTGACAATTTTTAGCCTCGCGTTTGGCAATTTTTAGCCTCACGTTTGGCTATTTTCTGCTTCCTGTTTGGCTATTTCTTTCGCCTCGCGTTTGACAATTTTTAGTCTCGCGTTTGGCTATTTTCTGCTTCCTATTTGGCTATTTCTTTAGCCTCGCGTTTGACAATTTTTAGCCTCGCGTTTGGCAAATTTTAGCCTCGCGTTTGGCTATTTTCTGCTTCCTGTTTGGCTATATTTTTAGCTTCGCGTTTGATAATTTTTAGCCTCGCGTTTGGCAATTTTTAGCCTCGCGTTTGGCTATTTTCTGCTTCCTGTTTGGCTATTTCTTTAGCCTCGCGTTTGACAATTTTTAGCCTCGCGTTTGGCTATTTTCAGTTTCAAGAGAAACACGGATTTATACACTCGACATGATTTGCGGATTTATGATAACATGACATGTGAATATCAACATGATACATGAAGGCAAGATTATTCATGATGACAAGTTCTAGTATCCTTATTACAAGTTCTAGTATCTTTATTACAAGACATGATTACAAGTTCTAATATCCTTATTACAAGTTCTAGTATCTTTATTATACAAGTTCTAGTATCCTTATTACAGGATAACAAGTTCTAGTATCTTAATTACAAGATATGATTACAAGTTCTAGTATCCTTATTACAAGTTCTAGTATTTTTATTACAATACAAGTTCTAGTATCCTTATTACAGGATAACAAGTTCTAGTACTTTATTACAAGACATGATTACAAGTTCTAGTATTCTTATTACATGATATGAAGCATTCTTATAACACATGTGTACATGATTTCAAATCTTGATTCTTACACTCTTGATTCTTGTGAAATGATATGTGTACAATTTGACATGAAAATCCATGTGTTTCCTTTAATTCACGTATATCATGTGCATTACTAACATGGGAAAAACTACATGATGGATAGATAAGTACTGTATTGTACAAGGATCTTGTTGGCCAACTTCTTGATTAGGTGTTGAGGGCCTTTTACTAGCAGCACTGGGTGGTACTGAGCCACCATCTGATACATGAGTCACCATATGGGTGATGCCCGTTACTTGTTTCATTTAACGGGATCTGATTTGTAGCACCTAGCGGTGTGTCATGGTTCAGCGCCATGAATTAGAGGCCGGGTCCCGGGTATGCACGGGCTTGTACAATATGAGAAACTGCGCGCTATCTTATCCATAATTGAGTTTCAATTCCAACACTAACATGACATGGACCTATTAAATTTTATACGAAGCTTGTGAATGACTTACATAGTTCTGGTTACATGCAACATGATTGATATCGAAGCTTGTGAATGATTTACATTGTTCTGGTTATATGCAACATGATTAATATTTACTTCGCTTACACTTGTCACCTTTACATGGTTTGTTTCTGCTATTTGAATGAATAGTCTTAATCAATTCATTTTCAGCATTCTTAAGATACGATTGTATCAACGTAATTTATTTATTCTTTTATTTATTTGTACTGTGAAAGTACACGTGTTTCTTGTTTTTGTGTTACTTGCCGGGTTTAATCCCCTGGGTTTTTTTAAGCCCAGATCACGAAAGAAGAGAAGGGGAGATTGCTCCAGACAACGATCCTTACTTCACCAGCCAGGTCGAGTAGAGGGTACTAGCAGCACAACACCTTTTGGGTACTTCGCACTTCATGTTCTTGTTTCCTTTTTCTGGGCACTGCTTTAACTTGTAATATTTATCTCTTTAGTGTAAATTTTAGAGCAGTGTGTCATTCTATATAATTAACTCTCTATATAAATGAAATCCTTTCAGTTTCAGACATGGTCAATCATCTTGACATGGCAGTAGTTACGGTTATTCCAAGATCATGGGACTGTTGAGTTATTTATAGTATTTAAGCAATGTCGCCCACTTAGGAGAAAAAAAAAAGTAGAGCCAAAGTGGGGGCGTCACAGATTTGGTATCAGAGCCTAGGTTTAGGTGGGAGATCATATGACTACTGCCACATGAAAGCATGTCTAAGATACACTCTTGACATTTCTTCCTTATCCTTGATATCCATCAGATCTAGTATCGTGCCTATTTATTGTTTCTAATTCATTTGGAATATCTATCTCGAAACTCCATCTAATCAATTTCTCTTGGACCGTCACAGAACGATAACGACCCAATCTTCTACTAGCGCAAACCCAAATCCTACGGGTGAAGAGTCTGAGCTTAGAACTATAGTGGAAAGAGTAGCGCAGACACAAGAAACTACAACGATAATATTGGAAAGAATGCTACAGTCCAAGGAACAAGAAAGAATTGGGGTGGTGTCAGATTTTCGAAGATTGCAGCCATCAGTATTTTTCGGAACAGAAGGACCACTAAAAGTTGAGCAGTGGATTGTGGATATGGAGAATCTTCTGAAGGCAGCAAGGATTCCAAAGGAGAATCGTGTTGAAGTAGTATGCATTCAGTTGGCTGATATAGCTAGAACATGGTGGCTTGCAGAAGAAGTGAAACACCAGGAACCCTTAACTTGGGACAAATTTGTAGAGGCATTTCTTGTCAGATTTTTTCACTCATCAGCAAGGCAAGAAATGAGGAAGAAATTTCTAGGATTGCAACAAGGAGATCGAACTCTGGATGCATATGCCGCAGAATTTGTGAGGCTGAGCCGATTTGCCCCAACCTTGGTAGCTGATGAGGAGGAAAAGGCACACTTGTTTCAGCAAGGGCTGAGGTCTCATCTGAGGGAGCACTTAGCAGGGCATAACTACAAGACTTATTCAGAAGTGTTTGAAGCGGCATGTCGTTTGGAACAAGTATTCGAGGAGAATAGGTCAGTGCCATTTAAAAGGTTGTTTGGGCAAGGAACAAGTTCATCGACCAAGAAATTTGGTGGTCCGCCAACAAAGAGACAGATGATAATGCCAAATCGAAATTCAGTAATATGCAACTATTGTCATATGCCAGGGCATACCCAGAACATGTGCAGAAGAGCTCAAGGGTGGTGCCTGGAATGCGTATCCGCTAGTCATCAATTAAGAGATTGCCCAAAGGCCCAACAATCAACAATAACCAAGGTCCCGTTTCAAGCAACAACTAGGCCAATAACAACGTTGGCCCAGAGAGTTCCAAGACCAGGACAGAAAGGAACCTGGGAGAACCGACAACAAACCTATGTTAGGGCCCGAGAAGGAGCAGGACGGAGGCAAAGGCAAGTTAGACTAATGAATGCAGAAGAAGTTCAAACCACTGGAGGAGTCGTGACAGGTATGATCTTGGTTAACAATAGACCGGCAACTGTTTTATTTGATTCTGGAGCATCACACAGTTTCATCACTAGCATGTTTGTTTCCCGTAATCTTATTGATTTCACTATCTTTCCTGCGGGGTGGAATATTGAGACCGGGAATGGTAGTATCATGACTAATAAAGAGTGTCAACTATATCCATTAGTAATTGATGGTAAGAAATTTTATGCCAATCTACTAGTTATTAGTGGAGGAGGATATGATGTTATCATAGGTATGGATTGGTTGAGCACCTTCTATGCAGTGATAGACTGTAGGACAAGGAGAGTAGTATTCCAGATTCCTGACTATCCAGAGTTTGAACTTGTCAGTGGAAGCCAATCCCTAGAACCAGCTAAATCTAAGGTGTTTCCAAAGGGAGGAGTTTTGGAAGCTATGGAAATAGGAAAAGGGATGATCCCGGTAGTATCAGAGTTCTTGGATATTTTTCCTGAAGAGATACCTGGACTACCACCAGCAAGGATAGTAGAATTTACTATTGATATTATCCCTGGAGCTGAACCAGTTTGTAAGCCACCTTATCGAATGGGGATTGCGGAACTAGAAGAAGTCAAGAAGCAAGTAGGTGAGTTAATGAAATTGGGTTTTATAAGACCCAGTGTGTCACCTTGGGGAGCTCCAGTACTATTGGTAGGAAAGAAGGACGGGAGTAAAAGGTTATGTATAGATTACAGAGGTTTAAATGCAGTAACAATTAAGAATAAATACCCATTGCCAAGGATAACTGATCTATTCGATCAACTTGGAGGAGCGAAGGTATTCTCAAGAATAGATCTTCATTCAGGATTTCATCAAGTAAGAGTCCGAACAGAAGATATCCCAAGGACTGCATTTAGAACCAGACATAGTCATTATGAATATTTAGTGATGCCATTTGGGGTAACTAATGCTCCAGCGGTGTTTATGAATTTGATGAACCATGTTTTTACTCAGTATTTGGAAAAATTTGTGGTGGTGTTTATTGATGATATATTGATCTACTCTAAAAATAGAGAAGAGCACGTTAAACATTTGAGGATAGCGTTACAAACTTTAAGGGAACAAAGGCTATACGGAAAATTGAGCAAATGTGAATTTTGGTTGAATCAAATTGCTTTCTTGGGTCATATAATATCTGAAAATGGTGTATCAGCAGATCCTAAAAAGATAGAGGCTGTGATGGATTGGCCTGTACCAAAATCAGTATAAGAAGTTCGCAGCTTTCTGGGGATGGCTGGATATTACAGGCGGTTTGTACAAGATTTTGCAAAAATTGCGTCTCCTCTAACTAAGTTGACGCGAAAGGGAATCGAATATGTCTGGACGGAAGGGTGCGATAAGGCATTTGAAGAATTGAAACTAAGACTGACAACATCACCTGTGTTAGCAATTCCAGATAACACTGGAGGAATGAAAATCTATAGTGATGCTTCAAAACTAGGACTGGGATGCGTGTTGACTCGGCATAAAAGAGTGATTGAGTTTGCATCAAGACAATTAAAACCTCATGAAAGAAATTATCCCACTCACGACCTGGAACTATCATCAATAATTCATGCTTTGAAAATTTGGAGACATTACTTACTAGGACAAAAGGTGGAAGTGTACACTGACCATAAAAGTTTGAAATATATTTTCACTCAAAAGGAACTAAATATGAGACAGAGACGATGGTTGGAGTTAGTAGTAGATTATGACTTGGAAATTAAATATCATCCAGAAAGGATAAATATAGTGCCAGATGCTCTGAGTAGAAGCCTGCAATAGAAAGATTGACTCAACAAAAGGAATTGTTGGCAGAAATACAAAGGATGGATTTGGAAATAATTCTACCAGGAATGATAGCACAACTTATGGAAATGTGACTACAGTCACCCTTGATAGAGCAGATCAAGCAAGCCCAAGTTGATGATGAAAGCTTCCAAAGTTTAAAGAGCAAAATTGAGACAGGTAAGAGGCCTGAGATGAAGATACACTCAGATGGAACTATTAGATTCAGGGAGAGGTTATGGGTGCCCAAGGGAGAGACGAGGAAGAGAGTTTTAGAAGAAGCTCATAGATCAGCATATTCCATTCATCCCGGAGGCAATAAGATGTACAAGGATATGAAGAGGTACTTCTGGTGGCCGGGCATGAAGAAAGAAATTGCAAGACACGTATCCATGTGTTCTACTTGCCAACAAGTGAAGGTCGAACATCAGAAAATAGCTTGATTACTTCAACCCTTAACAATTCCAGAATGGAAGTGGGAACAAATATCAATGGATTTTGTTACGGGATTACCAAGGAGTACCAAAGGTAATAATGCAATTTGGGTGGTAGTGGACCGACTGACCAAGTCAGCTCATTTCATCCCATTTAGGGTTGGTCAGTCAACAGAAGCATTAGCAAAAAGATTCATGCAGGAAGTGGTGAGGTTACATGGAGTTCCATTTAGAATTGTCTCAGATAGAGATACAAGATTTAGATCACAATACTGGAAGAAATTGATGGATAGTTTAGGAACACATTTAGACTTGTCTTCGGCATATCACCCACAAACAGATGGACAATCAGAACGAACTATCCAAATACTTGAAGACATGCTTAGAGCATGTATGATAGATTTTGGAGGATCTTGGGAAGACCATTTATATATGGCGGAGTTTTCCTACAATAATAGCTATCAAGAGAGTATCAAAATGGCACCATTTGAGGCTTTATATGGCAGGAAGTGTAGATCTCCATTATGTTGGAACGAGGTTGGAGAGCGGAGTATTTTGGGACCTGAATTAATTACTCAAGCAACAGAGCAAGTAAAGATTATTAGGGAACATATGAAAGTTGCACAAGATAGACAAAAGAAATAGGCAGATCGGCGTAGAAAATCATTGGAGTTTGAAATAGGAGATAAGGTATTTATCAAAATATCGCCAATGAAGGGAGTGATTAGATTCGGCAAGAAGGGAAAACTTAGTCCAAGATATATTGGACCATTCAAAATTACAGAAAGAATTGGGAACCTTGCATATAGATTATCATTACCGCCTGAGATGGAAACTATTCATGATGTATTCTATGTGTCGCAATTAAGGAAGTGCTTGGGCAATGAACATAAGGTTGTGGACTTGTCCGAGGTGGATCTGAGATCCGATCTAAAGTATGAGAAACAACCTGTAGCAATCATCGATCGACGGGAGAAAATCCTAAAGAACAAAGTGATACCGTTGGTCCTTGTTTCATGGGATGCACGATCACCTGGGGACTCCACTTGGGAACTTGAAGGCGACATCAAAATAAAATACCCGTACCTATTTTCATTATTAGGTATGTAAGTTGAGTCTATTTTTATATGACAACACGTACCTGTATATAATAGTATACCTTTTAAAATTGGAATTTCGAGGACGAAATTCTTTTATTAGGTGGGTAGAATGTAACACCCCAAAACTATCATTTCAAATTATCAAGGCAAAAGTTTCTTTCTATACACCTTCAAATTTAAATATAATTTCTAAGGGCATCACCTTGGCCTTTTGTGGGGATAAGTTGTTAGAAGAGAATGAGAGGTGGCACTCTACTTGACATTTGTCATGCATGCAAGAAGCCTTAGGACTAGGCTAGAGGATAAGGTGACCAAAATGCCCTTAGGTATATATAACCTTATTCTCTCAAAGAGAATTCTTATCAAAAAGAACAAAATAGAAATCACCCTTGGTTCTTCTAGTTCGTTGAGTAAAAGAAATAGAAGGGAGGCTTTGCTACAACAAAGGAGGAGATTAAAGGGAATAGAGGCAAGTATCACCTTGTTCTTGTTCTCTTTTTGAATCGTATTTGAGTACAAGTAGCATGTATGATCTTTCTTGGAAATTATTTGATTTTTATTATGAGTACATGATTCCTTTTTCTTTATGGATAAATTCACATCATATTGGATCTGCATACTTAGAAAAATTTCTAGACTGCATACTTAGCCTGATTTACGGATGTTGGCTATTTTCGGCTTAGCCTCGCGTTTGGCAATTTTTAGCCTCGCGTTTGGCTATTTTCTGCTTCCTGTTTGGCTATTTCTTTAGTCTCGCGTTTGGCAATATTTAGCCTCGCGTTTGGCAATATTTAGCCTCGCGTTTGGCTATTTTTTGCTTCCTGTTTGGCTATTTCTTTAGCCTCGCGTTTGACAATTTTTAGCCTCGCGTTTGGCAATTTTTAGCCTCGTGTTTGGCTATTTTCTGCTTCCTGTTTGGCTATTTCTTTAGCCTCGCGTTTGACAATTTTTAGCCTCGCGTTTGGCAAATTTTAGCCTCGCGTTTGGCTATTTTCTGCTTCCTGTTTGGCTATATTTTTAGCTTCGCGTTTGACAATTTTTAGCCTCGCGTTTGGCAATTTTTAGCCTCGCGTTTGGTTATTTTCTGCTTCCTGTTTGGCTATTTCTTTAGCCTCGCGTTTGACAATTTTTAGCCTCGCGTTTGGCTATTTTCTGCCTCCTGTTTGGCTATTTCTTTAGCCTCGCGTTTGACAATTTTTAGCCTCGCGTTTGGCAAATTTTAGCCTCGCGTTTGGCTATTTTCTGCTTCCTGTTTGGCTATATTTTTAGCTTCGCATTTGACAATTTTTAGCTTCGCGTTTGACAATTTTTAGCCTCGCGTTTGGTTATTTTCTGCTTCCTGTTTGGCTATTTCTTTAGCCTCGCGTTTGACAATTTTTAGCCTCGCATTTGGCTATTTTCAGTTTCAAGAGAAACACGGATTTATACACTTGGCATGATTCGCGGATTTATGATAACATGACATGTGAATATCAACATGATACATGAAGGCAAGATTATTCATGATGATAAGTTCTAGTATCCTTATTACAAGTTCTAGTATCTTTATTACAAGACATGATTACAAGTTCTAGTATCCTTATTACAAGTTCTAGTATCTTTATTACAATACAAGTTCTAGTATCCTTATTACAGGATAACAAGTTCTAGTATCTTTATTACAAGATATGATTACAAGTTCTAGTATCCTTATTACAAGTTCTAGCATCTTTATTACAATACAAGTTCTAGTATCCTTATTACAGGATAACAAGTTCTAGTACTTTATTACAAAATATGATTACAAGTTCTAGTATTCTTATTACATGATATGAAGCATTCTTATAACACATGTGTAAATGATTTCAAATCTTGATTCTTGCACTCTTGATTCTTGTGAAATGATATGTGTACAATTTGACATGAAAATCCACGTGTTTCCTTTAATTCACATATATCATGTGCATTACTAACATGGGAAAAACTACATGATGGATAGATAAGTACTGTATTGTATAAGGATCTTATTGGCCAACTTCTTGATTAGGTGTTGAGGGCCTTTTACTAGCAGCACTGGGTGGTACTGAGCCACCATCTGATACATGAGTCACTATATGGGTGATGCCCGTTACTTGTTTCATTTAACGGAATCTGACTTGTAGCACCTAGCGGTGTGTCATGGTTCAGCGCCATGAATTAGAGGCCGGGTCCCGGGTATGCATGGGCACTTGTACAATATGAGAAACTGTGCGCTATCTTATCCATAATTGAGTTTCAATTCCAACACTAACATGACATGGACCTATTAAATTTTACACGAAGCTTGTGAATGACTTACATAGTTCTGGTTACATGCAACATGATTGATATCGAAGCTTGTGAATGATTTACATTGTTCTGGTTATATGCAACATGATTGATATTTACTTCGCTTACACTTGTCACCTTTACATGGTTTGTTTCTGCTATTTGAATGAATAGTCTTACTCAATTCATTTTCAGCATTCTTAAGATACGATTGTATCAACGTAATTTATTTATTCTTTTATTTATTTGTACTATGAAAGTACACGTGTTTCTTGTTTTTGTGTTACTTGCCGGGTTTAATCCCCTGGGTTTTCTTAAGCCCAGATCACGAAAGAAGAGAAGGGGAGATTGCTCCAGACAACGATCCTTACTTCACCAACCAGGTCGAGTAGAGGGTACTAGCAGCACAACACCTTTTGGGTACTTCGCACTTCATGTTCTTGTTTCCTTTTTCTGGGCACTGCTTTAACTTGTAATATTTACCTCTTTAGTGTAAATATTTAGAGCAGTGTGTCATTCTATGTAATTAACTCTCTGTATAAATAAAATCCTTTCAGTTTCAGACATGGTCAATCATCTTGACATGGCAGTAGTTACGGTTATTCCAAGATCATGGGACTGTTGAGTTATTTATAGTATTTAAGCAATGTCGCCCACTTAGGAAAAAAAAAAGTAGTGCCAAAGTGGGGGCGTCACATAATCCTAAAACTAAGATACTTCTTGTCTGTAGAGATGTTATTTTTTATGAGAACAGTTGTTGGGAATGGAAGGAAGAAAAATTCCAGTACATATCTATTGGAGAAAGTGAGGTTAAATTGTCACCAACCGAAGATCAAATGGCATCTTCTCTAGTTTCTCCTTCATCAACTTTCACAAGAACGGTGTTTCCATCATATTCAAGCATTCCGGGTAGCAATGATGATGATCCTACATGCGACACCGACACTCCTCCACGAAAGTATCATTCTTTATAAAAAATTTATGAATTTTGTACTTTTGCTCTTTTGGTATAGAGCCTAGATCCTATGAAGAAGTATATGGTAAAGAGGAGTGGGAGAACTCATTGAAAGAGGAGATTGTTGCCATTAAGAAGAACAACACTTGAGAGCTTGCCGACTTACCTTTGGAGAAGATATATAGCTATTGGACTGAAATGGGTGTACAAGGTCCAGAGCAATACAGACGGAAGTGTGCAAAAATATATTCAAGGCTGGTGGCTGTTTGCCCAAAAATTGCATCTTTGATTCCATTGCAAAATTGATTGATTACAAGGAAATTGAGATTACAAAAATTCTGAGGAACAAGAACGGGAATATTAATTTATTCCCTTTTTTTTATGTGGGTTCGGGTGGCGATGGAGTCTCGTTAATGCCTCCGTTGACCGTCCGACTGGAAGAAGATGGCTCTGCTCCGCTTCTCAATTTCCAGAGCTAGCCCGAAATCTTTCCAAAGTCCAAGAATCCAAAAAAGTCCTCTCTCCGGTTAAATTCCTGTGTTTTATAGACTGAAGAAGCTCCAAATCCGGCTCGATTATTCCTGAAAAATCGGATCACGGAATATTAGCGAAATAAAATAGGAAATAAATAATCGGAAAAGAACGGAAAATAACCCGTGGGTTGGCACCTGCGGGATCGCTCCCGCGGGATCGCCCTCGCGGGTTGGCACCCACGGGAATCCTCCCGCGGGTGTGCCCACTTAGCAATTTTCAAAAAAAATTTTTTTTTTTTTTTGGTATCTGCATAACCCCCTCCAAAGTTTTCGAAGTTCTGTATTGAACCGTACTGAATTTCGAAATACTTTGGATTCTTTAATTTTGGTTATAGACCTTTTAAAAGATTTGGTCGATAGAGATAACTGTTAACATATTCATTTATTCAATAACAAGCAGAGGTATGATTTTAACGTACTCATTAGAGGACAAGCAGAGGTATGATGTTAACATGCTTATTTTAGGTCAAGCAGAGGTATAATATTAACGTGCTTATTTTAATCCTAACCGTTCAGTGACATCTAGTATGACGAATCAGGAAAAGACAGAGGTGACATTAAACGTGTCTTGGAGCTTAACCTATTCAGAGGATCTGGTCGTGATAGGGACAAGCTGACTAAATAGAGGTGACGGTTAACGTATTTAGTTTTGGAATCAGACTATCAGAGATAACTGTTAACTTGATAGGGAGATGATTTTCGTCAGAGGTGATTTTTTACTTAACGATATCAAAAGCACGTTCATCAGAGGTTGTAATGTTGGACTTGATGAAGTGTGAATTTTCTTTTCTGTCAGAGGTGATTTTTTTTAACGTGACAAGGGATTTAATCGGATCTTATCTCATTTGATTTTGAATTATGATGTCAGAGGTATGATTTTAACTTGACAAATATTTTGGAGGGTCACTTACTCTGCTGGAGAAAAATGACAAGAAAAGTTTCATTGTCAGAGGTGAAATCTTAACGTGACAAGAGATCTATTTGATTAGGATTTTTAGCAAACCCCCAGCTATCAACGGATTTGATTAGCCTTTACCAACTACCGTTTGAGTTGGGTTAGCCATGCTATTACCCTCAGCATGGTGAGTTGTCGAGGGTTTTGTTTGGGCTTAAATGTCAAACTTTTCCTCTTCCCTTTACCTTAGCGGCTTAGGGAAGTGATGTATCTTTATATTCGGATAAGGATGCTATTATGACAGATTTGTCGTGGGATTTTTAGCAAATCCCCAGCTATCAACGGGCTTGATTTTGCCTTTACCAACTACCGTTTGAGTTGGGCTAGCCATGCTATTATCCTCAGCATAGTGAGTTGTCGAGGATTTCGTTTGGGCTTAAATGCCAAATTTTTCCTCTTCCCTTTGCCTTAGCGGCGTTGGACAATTCATACTTTTACCCCCAGTATGAATGGGTTGGCGAGAAATCTATTCTCTTCCCGTAGCTTAACGGCATTAGGTGATTCATACTTTTTACCCCCAGTATGGTGGGATTGGCGAGAAATTTATTCCCTTCCCGTAGCTTTAGCGGCGTTGGGCAATTCATACTTTTTACCCCCAGTATGGTGGGGTTGGTGAGAAATTTATTCTCTTCCCGTAGCCTTAGCGGCGTTGGGCAATTCATACTTTTTACCCCCAGTATGGTGGGGTTGGCGAGAAATTTATTCTCTTCCCGTAGCCTTAGCGGCGTTGGGCGGTTCATACTTATTACCCCCAGTATGGTGGGGTTGGCGAGAAATTTATTCTCTTCCCGTACCTTGTCGGCATTGGATAATTCATACTTTTTACCCTCAGCATGGTGGGGTTGGTGAGAAATTTATTCTCTCCCCGTAGCCTTGTCGGCGTTGGGTAATTCATATTTTTTACCCCCAGCATGGTGGGGTTGGCGAGAAATTTATTCTCTCCCCGTAGCCTTGTCGGCGTTGGGTAATTCATAAAAAAAAAATTTATTATGGGGGTTTAAATTAACCGCCCTGAGCTCGTTTTGGGAATTATTGTGAGCCCAAGTGGTACCTTTAGACCACACACATTAGATGTGTCGGAGTTAGCTCTAACTCCTTTTTTGTTCAGCTTTGAGCTGAACTGCTCCAGCGTCAATCAACGCTTGAATTTTATCTTTTAAGATGAAACAATTTTTTGTGGAGTGACCTACAATCCGATGGTATAGGCAGTAATTCGGATCGTTAGTCTTCCCAATTTCTTCAGGTCTCTTGCTTTCCGGCAAGTTAAGCATCTTGCGTTTGCTGAGCAGGTTGAACATAGTAGCAGTATGTTCATCCTTGAACGAATACTGCTTTTGAAGTCTGGGCGACTTTGCTGTGTTGCTTGTAGTTGGCCATCTTTTCTGCTTCGGTGTACTTTCTACCGCCATTGCCATTATATCTTTCCCTACGGAAAAACTGGAATGGAGGTTCATTTGTACTGCCTCCAGTTGCAGACTGTTGTTCTTCGAGGCGTCGAAGTATTTCTTCAGTCTGTTCACCCTGTTTAAGCAGATCTTTTCATGACTTGGATTCAACCGAGCCCATCTTGTCTAGTATATCGGTCAACAAATTGTGTCTGCAGGTTTCCACAAGCGTGTCCTGCGTCATGCCATGTGGGCATTGAACAGAAAACTCTCAGAACCGCTCGACATAAGTTTTGACCGTTTCGCCTTCTTCTTTCTTCGCTGCTAGCAAAGATAGTATAGAGACTTCTGTATCATCTTCAAAAAATCGGGCTAAGAACTCACGTTCTACATCGGCCCATGATTTAATTGTTTCCTGGGGTAGCTGCATGAACCAGGTAAATGCGGGCCCCCGTAAAGTGCTCGCAAATATCCTAGTCATAATCAGATCATTCCCCATGAGGTGTCCTGTTTGCAACAGGAAGTAGAAAATGTGCTGTTGCGGCGAACCTTTACCGTCGAATGACTGAAGATTCAACGGTTTATATTTTGCAAGGTAAGTTACGGTCTCCCATTCTATTGGATAAGGACGTACTACCCCCACCTCTTGTAGCTTCTTACGATGAAGAAGAGCTTGTAGTTGGTTCTTCATCTTCTCTATTTTCTCTGCGTGAGGGTTGATGGTAACCTTCATTTCCTCTTCCTCTCTTGAATGAGGAGGAATTTCTTCATTCTCATCCTCACTGTCCTCATTTATCTGGACAGGTTGTTTTCCTTTCTGCCGACTAGAAACGGACGACGAGGATTGGTTCTTTCTAATTTGGGCTAACAACTCAAGTAAAAGTTGTTTCATTTCTTCTATGGTCTCCTCTTACTATTCGAGATGTTTTTCTTGTCTCTCAAGTCTTTCAGAGACTTCTTCTAGAAGCGCGCCCTCTGGTTCGATAGAAACTCCTTTTGACCCTAGAGTAATTTCCTTATCCGAAAGGTTATTTCCGACCACCTTTTTGCCTTTATTAACTATATTTGATGAGGCAGCAGGTAAATCGGTTCCAGAGTACGCCTTTTTCACCGTCCGTATTCTTTTAGGTTCGGTGATCTGCTCAAAAACTGATCGTTTTGAATTGCACTGGCAGTTTGATAGAATAGTTGAGATCAGCTGTTCGCATTGGCAGTGAGGAACATTTTGTGAGGAGTTCTTCTTCCAATTGAGATACTCTCTCAAATCTTGAGGTATCTTCTCCTCTCTATTTGCATCTTGACGCATTTTGTGTCGCAAATTTGGTTCATAATACTGGAGAGTTTGTAATATTTCAGGGCTGAGTTCTTTTCCAGCATTAGATTGTTCTCCAACCCTTCTGCGGATTCTTCTGGAGTGCACACTAGTCTGAGTAGTTGTGTGGGCTCCGCACGCCTCTGATAGAGAGCTTAAAATTCTTGGTGTATGTTGCGTGCTCATCATAGGCGTGCTCGAAGAGACATGAGGGTTGTGTTCATTGAACGTAACCCGTCGATTACATCTGCGGGATGCAACCCGCGGTTGCAACTGTGGGTTTATACCCGTGGGTTCGCTCCTGCGGGGTGCAACCCGCGGGTTGGCACCCGCGGTTGCAAGCCGAGGGATGGCACCCGCGGTTGGCAACCGCGGGTTGCCACCCGCGGTTGGCAACCACGGGTTGCCTCCCGCGTTTGGCAACCACAGGTTGCCTCCCGTGGTTGCAAGTCGCGGGTTCGCACCCGTGGGGTTGCTTCCGAGGTTTTTTACCGTCCCGAATTTTTCTGTCCCGAAATTTTCTGCAAATTTTGTTGTATGATTGAGACGTGCTCGTTGAGTTTTACACCTCAAATTTCTCTTTTGGGAGCGGGTCAGGGACTGGTTTGACTTTGGAACGGGCGATAACGCCTCGTAAGTTTCAACGGGCGATGACGCCTCGTAAATTTTCATAGGCGATGACGCCTTTTGATTTCTGGTGGGCGATGACGCCTCACCTTTTTTCATCGTCACCCGGCGATGACGCCTAAGCTCCGAATTAGAGGAGGAAAGAAATTCCTCATATTTTTGCTGGTCAACTTCTATGACCAGCGTCTCAACCATTGAGCCAATCGGCACCCGGTCGGACTGCGCCACCAGATTCTCTGTGGTAAACAGAGGGGCTCCCACTGTGGTCGCCAGTACTTGTTTGCCCAAAAATTGCATCTTTGATTCCATTGCAAAATTGATTGATTACAAGGAAATTGAGATTACAAAAATTCTAAGGAACAAGAACGGGAATATTAATTTATTCCCTTTTTTTATGTGGGTTCGGGTGGCGATGGAGTCTCGTTAATGCCTCCGTTGACCGTCTGACTGGAAGAAGATGGCTCTGCTCCGCTTCTCAATTTCCAGAGCTCGCCCAAAATCTTCCCAAAGTCCAAGAATCGAAAAAAGTCCTCTCTCCGGTTAAATTCCTGTGTTTTATAGACTGAAAAAGCTCCAAATTCGGCTCGATTATTCCTGAAAAACTGGATCACGGAATGTTAGCGAAATAAAATAGGAAATAAATAATCGGAAAAGAACGGAAAACAACCCGCGGGTTGGCACCTGCGGGATCGCTCCCGCGGGTGGCAACCCGCGGGATCACCCCCGCGGGTTGGCACCCGCGGGAATCCTCCCGCGGGTGGCAACCTGCAACCCGCGGGTTGGCACCCGCGAGAATCCTCCCGCGGGTGGCAACCTGCAACCCGCGGGTTGCATCCCCGCGGGTTGCAACCCGCGTATGTGCCCACTTAGCAATTTTTTTTTTTTTTTTTTTTTTGGTATCTACAGTGGCATAAGGGTATGTGCAACAATATGGTATTGGTTATCTTGAAACATTTTCTTTTGTTGCTCATTTTGAGACAATTAGAATGGTTTTTAGGTTTGACTGCTAACAAACATTGGAAAGTTTTTCAGTTTGACTGCTAACAAACGTTGGAAAGTTTTTCAGTTTGATGTTAAGTCTGCTTTTCTGAATGGTACTTTGGAAGAAGATATTTATGTTGAGCAACCACAAGATTTTGTCATTGATGGAAAAGAGGAGAAAATGTATAAGTTGAAAAAGATACTCTACGGATTGAAACAAGCACCGAGAGAATGGTATGGAAGACTTGATACTTATCTTCACTAAAATGATTTCCACCAGAGTAAAAGTGAGCCCACTTTGTATGTGAAGGTTAAAGGTATCGATATCCTTATTATTTGTATTTATATTGACAACATTATTTATATTGGATCATCTGGTATGCTCATCAAATAATTTAAGGATAGCATGATTCGGAAATTTGAAATGTCAGATTTGGGCTTACTACATTATTTTTTTGGTTTTCAAGTTATGCAGACTGATGATGGTATTTTTGTTTTACAAGAAAAGTATGCTCATAACTTGTTTAACAAGTTTCATATGGAGAAGTGCAAGACATCCCCTACACCTATGAATGCAAATGAGAAGTTGTGCTTGAATGATTGGACTGCAAGACTACTTTCAGTAGTATGGTTGGAGGTTTGATGTACTTGACACTCACACACTCGGATATCATGTTTTCTATCAGTTTGGTTTCAAAATTTATGCATAGCCCTCCGATGCATCATCTCAGGACAGTGAAGCACATCTTACGATATATTTCTGAAACAAGAAATTATAATATTTGGTATAAACTAGTTTCTAATTTTAACTTGTTTGGATTCACTGACATTGATTGGTCAAGTTCTGTAGATGACAAAAAGAGCACAAGTGACCACATCTGCAACCTGGGCTCGGATGCTCTATCATGGAGTTCAAAGAAGCAAGCTACTACGGCTTTGTCCTCAGCTGAAGCCGAGTACGTCGCCACATCGGCAACTGCATGTCAAGTTATTTGGATGCAAAGGATTTTGGAATATTTAAAGCAAGCTCAATTATATCCAGCGGAGATTTTATGTGACAATAAGGCAACAATATCCATGACGAAGAATCCAGTTTTTCATGGAAGAACCAAGCACATTAAGTTATGCCATCATTTCATTCGGGAGGTCATCGATGAAGGTGTGATCATAATGAAGTACTATCGAGCCAATAAACAAGTCGTTGATGGCTTCACCAAAGTACGCTCGCAACCAAAATTTATGAAGTTCTGATCTCTACTTAGTATATCCAGTTTTGCATCAAGTGAGACAGATATAGTGTGATGCAAGTAATCATGTTGTTACATGGTCATAATGTGTTAGTGGAGCCTAGTTGTTAGGGAAGTTAGATAGTAGTGATAGTGGAGGATACCATGTCTTTATTAGTTTTTGCTTTCTCCATGTTTTTAGGAGTAAACACTACATGATCTATTAGTAGGTAGTAGTGGATAGGACACTTAGTGTCATGCTAGTCTATTTAAACCTTATGTATGTCCGTATTATTCTATGCCTCAAAAAAGTTTCTGTTTCTATTATTAAGATATAATAGTTTTTATTATCTTTGTCCACTTCACATATTCATTCTTCTCCAGCAGAACTCAAGTTCCCATTAGAAACTGAACAGGTCTTTTATGTGTGTAGGGGTATCAATAAAGGAAGAGCTGATGCCAAATCTCTCTCCAGCACGTCAAAGTACAAAGTGCATGCTGTAAAAGGAGGGGAGAAATCAATTAGACACTATGGCAACATGCAAGTACGCATGAATGTCATGCTGCTTGGATTATCAAGAAGTTTCGGTCACTGCCTCCCCAACAAGAAATCTTGATATCCATGTTCTCTTCGTCAAGCAACCAAATTTTACCATACATCAAGTAATTCAGCTTCAAGAGATCCTAACCAACGAGCGCATGAGCATGTTTTTAGGAGCGCATGTTCTCTCCATGACAGCGAGCGCATGCTCATTGGCTGAAAGAAGGGGATGCGAACACTGCCTTCTTTCATAGATGAGCAAGTATGCGACATAGAATGAATAAGATACGGCAACTAAAAGTGAAGGATGGGCATGTAAAGGGAGATGCCATGGAGGAACACGTATACCAACACTTCAAACAATTGTTCGGTAGAAGAAAAACATCCCGTGTTCGCTTGAAGGAGGACGCCTGGGAAAAGGAAGTGGATCTATCAGACTTGGATATGGAATTTCGGGAGGAGGAAATTAAAGCGGCCATATGGGAATTGGGTCAGGACAAAGCTCCGGGCCTGGATGGTTTTTCGATATTCTTCTATAAACACTTCTGGGAAGATATCAAAGGAGACGTAGCATGGCTATTGGAAGAAGTTTTCCAAGGGACATGTAGATTGGATAGAATAAATTATTCGATCATTACTTTAATCCCGAAAAAGTGCTCATCGGAGGAGATTGGTGATTACAGACCCATTGCACTTTTAAACAATACTATTAAAATAGTCTCCAAAATTTTGGCAAACAGACTAGCTCCGAAGTTGAAATTATTGGTGGAGGATTATCAAACGGGTTTTATTGCAGGCAGAAATATTTTGGAAGGGGTAGCCACTACGTACGAAGTCATACACCAGTGTAAGAGGTCCAACATAGATGGTTTCATGTTGAAATTAGACTTTGAAAAGGCATACGACATGATATATTGGGATTGCCTAATAGAAGTGCTCAGACTCAGGAGTTTTGGAGCAAAATGGAGAGCATGGATAGAGACCTGGCTAAATTCAGCTAAAACTCAGATATTATGCAACGGTAAATTGGGAAAAGAAATAGTCCTTAAGAGAGGTCAGAGACAAGAAGACCCCCTTTCACCGTTACTATTTGTTTTGGTGGCGTATGGCTTGAATTCCATATTACAGAAGTTGAAGGAGAAAGAGGATATCGAAGGACTTCCTGGGACCCATTACATGTCCTTTGTTAATCTACAATATGCAGATGACACACTCATTTTTGGTAGATGTAACATAAGAGAAGCAATAATTATCAAATGGGCTCTTTGTTGCTATGAGACATGGTCGGGATTGAAAATAAACTTCGCCAAGAGCTCATTGGTGTGCCTTGGGATAAGAAACTTATCGTTACAAATCATCACGGATGTCTTTAGCTGTAAGGAGGAGCAGCTCCCCATCACATACTTGGGTATACCGGTAAATTCTGAAAAACCCTCGAAAAGAGATTGGCTTTCCCTGGTAGATTGCTTTGAAAGGAAACTGGAAGCTTGGAAAGCAAAATATCTGTCATTAGGAGGGAAGGTGGTGATAATACAGTACTCTCCGCTCTACCGCTATAGCTAATGTCCTTCTTTATAATGCCGAAATGGGTCAGTGACAAAATTGACAGGATTAGGAAAAGGTTCCTCTGGAATGGAGTAGAGGAATCATCCAAAAAAATACCATCTGGTTCCGTGGGGACAAGTGTGTAAACCGAAAGAGGCGGGGGGTTTGGGGGTGATTGATCTCAGAATTTTTAATCTATCATTAATGACTAAATGGTGGTGGTATTTAATCACCCGTAACCAGGACTCATTCCAAAAATTAATAATTAATAAATATGGCCCTAAGGGAGGTACAATACATAGGGAAACAAGACAAGGATATAATATCTCAAGCTTCTGGAGGGAGATGCTAATGGTAAGACAGCTAACATGCCATAGTCTGACATATAAATTGGGAAGGGGGAATAAGATAGTCTTCTGGCATGACAAGTGGTGTTCACAAATACCTCTGAAGATTTTATTTCCAGATGTATTCCAGAAAGCAAATAATAAAGAGGCCAGGGTGTGTGACTATTGGGGATGCTCGAGATGGAGGTGGAACTCAATGGCATTGTCTGGATAAGATCTTGTCAAAGTTAGAAGATTAAAAGAATTCCTGAGCGACTTGGCACCCTTACCCTTAGTAGAGGATACACCTATGTAGAGATGGGAGAAAGAGGGTAATTTCACAGTGAAATCCACATATCAACATCTCATAGATGGGGGAGTGACCCCGCTAAACACTAAGTGGATTTGGATGGTAAAGTCACCTCAGAAGATAAGATTATTTATGTGGCCGGTGTGTAAGGAAGCTCTACTTATCTGGCCGAAACTGCAAAGAAGATGTTGGAATGGTTCCAATATTTGCATTTTGTGCAAACAGGAGGGGGAATCAACTGAACACATCATGTGCAATTGCTCCTTTTCCAAAAATACATGGAATTCATGTACTTCGGCTTTAGGGCTAAACATCAATATTAAACTAGATTTTAATATTTGGAGAAGAATTACCAGGGGAGATAATGATAGTCATAGAGTTAGAACAGTTATTGTTGTTTTTTGCTAGAATATATGGAAAGAGAGAAATAATAGATTATTTAGTGATAAATATCATTCCATCCAGCACTATATAAGACTTATTATTCATGATTTCATTATATGAACAGAAATCCCGTCGGATGAGGAGAGGCTTCATCTATCTGGTGGATTTTCGGGAGAAGATATGAATACTAACCCACTGGAGTAGGAGTAGAGGAACACTCTAGAAGAAGATCGCGAAAGCAAAATTGGTGGTGATATGTATGACTGATTTCATGTATTTTCCTTTTGTTCTCTTTTTTTCTTTTTTCCTTTTTTGAATCATTATGATGTAACTCTATGTAAGGACCTCATTCTAGAGGTCCATAACACTTATTGTTCTATTATCCTCTCTTTAATAGAACGCGGAGGGCTATATATCCCGCCGTTTATCGTCAAAAAAAAAAAAGAGATCCTAACCAACAAATAGACCACTTAACTCAGAGAAGCTATTTCGTGTCATCACAAGAGCCTGTTGTCATTCATTTAAAGCTGAAAAACCAATTGTGCGGCCTCTAATTAAATTATTTGACCGAACATAACAAAGACTATACTGTAATCGCATCTCTATCAGAAAGGAAAAAAGAAAAAAAAGAAAAAAAAAAACTTTTTGCATACAGACCTGATGGAGCAAAGGAGGATGAGTCCCACATTAAAAAGGAAAGAATTCATCAGAGTTGCTCCCCGCCTGAAATCCAGCAGTCAACAGTCTATCAAAAATAAAATAAAATAATCATAAGAGAGAGAGAGAGAGAGAGAGAGAGAGGACTAGAAGAGGGGTCCATAAGGTTAAAAGGTCTAATAAGTAATTACTTCATTGGGAGAATTGTTACAAATACTAGTCTGAGACCAAGCATCATAGCTCCAGCAATTACTGCAACCAGAAGGTAGAAACAGAAAAATGCAAATGCTGCAGTACCTAGCAGGCCTGGTTCAATCAACAAAAAATAGTGTCAGATAAATGATTCCTTCAGGAGAGCGATGAATGTGCGTAGCGTCAGATGACATACCCCAGACGTCATCCAGTTTGATAAACACTTCATTTAACAAAGGGGAAAGAGGAGGGTTGATCAATGAGTATATAACAATATGTGCAACCCAAGCCGCTGAAACAATTAACCTGAAAGTACGAGAGCGTTATTCAATCATCCTTGACAGTATGGATATTAAGCGCAAGAAATTTACTGTATTAAACAAGGAGGATAGGCCTCGTCGCGTAAACGTCAACTGTGACAACGAGTCTGGCCCCCACCAAAGACCCTCCTACTCTATCCGAGCACATCTTTATGCGGTACAAAAGGATGTCTCATAAACGAGAGAGGTTGAAGAAAGAAGTAACCCATCAACACTAATGGAGGGTAGCGAACTCTTACAGAGATTATATAAGGAAAGAGGCATGCATGGGCTTTGAAAAAGAGGTAAGAACACAATGAATGAGAGAAATATATAAACTGCACGAGCGCACACGTGCGCGCGCACGTACGCACATGTATATATGGTCTCCCCATACTGCATGCCCCATTATGTCCTTAAAGATGACATCAGGTGTAAATTCCCTATTGTTCCCTTCTAAAAGCAAAGTAACCCCCATGCAGTTTCATATTCAAAACTAAATTAATAGTGTCACAATACTAGCATGCAGCCCATATTGCCACTTCTTTCTAGTAACTACCATTAAATTTCTTAACACAACCCCTTTGTATTAAAAAATTTGGGGATTATGTTACTCCAAAAACCAGTTGATCTAGCACAGCCAAAGCCCAACTACAACAAACCCCAATCCAACCAATTAATATGCATTATCAAAAATAAATAAATCTCAAGTAGGCCCAATATGAGACCAGAAATCATGCATAGTTCAGCTGGACATCAGTATAGATCCCACTACAAGCGTCCAAACTATCCCTTCCATGGTGTACCCATTCCAATCTAATCTTACTCTCTCATTTAGCATTTATATTTACTATTTTTAACTTTCTCTACCTCTTATATTTGTTGACTTTAGTATCTAAGGGCGGCAAACCCGACCCCTCTGATGCTCTTACTTCTTAGCGCAAGTAACGCCTAGGAAGCCAATGAGCATTGGCTCAAGTGGGACCATCTCTCTCCAATTTGCGAAAGTTTATGAGTTCAACTTCTGGTAGAAACTAAATTTGGATAATATTGCTAAAAAATATGTGTGTGAATTTGACTAGCAAGAAAAAAAGTTATGCCTAGGAAATATGCACCCAATGATAGGTCAAGGGTACCACATCGCACCCGCTTCTTTCAACATCTATTTGTCCGCTTCATGTCCATATTTTCTCTACTGAAATATTAGTGAAATATGTGAGAAAGTGGAGGTAATCTACTATGATAACCAACACTCTTAATCAAACCGAGGCGCCACATCTAAGAAGAAGAGTTGGCCAATCTAATAGGCCAACAGGTCCTCAAACAGCCAACAATTGCCATTTGGGGACTTCGTTATCTGACAATTAATTCAACTACTAATTATTGAACGTTTACCTTCAGACCATGGCCAATATGTTATCCATTAATAATATTGTTTTATTGTTTTATGTACTAACTGTATCATGTCGTCATGATAGCTTATGCTCAGGTGTATGATACATTATCCAAGTTACCACAGAAACATTCTTATGTGCACCTATATTTGTCTGAGTATGTATTATGATAGTACACATTCTTACTCTTGTGTTAGCTACTGGGTTAATATCGTGGATTCCAAATCCAAATCTCGAAGCTAGAAGGGACTTGTTGGATCGATAATCTGTACATCGCCAAGCAGCTCCTTTGTATATTTATTTATATTTTCTTTTACTTGTACACTACTTTATACTTATACATTCTTTTATGAATACAAAAGTAGTGTCTTTTTCTTTAATCAACTTTTTTATACAACTAAAGGTCGTTTTGATTATTGATATGCAATTTGTTTATTTGAATGTGATAGCAGTTACATTGATTCCAATATCATGTAACTATGAAATTTAGAAATTTTTGAAATCCCTAAAATCAACTTGAAATTGTAACGTTACATGCTTCTAGCTCAAGATTACTATAAGATATGCTTATTTTGTCACACCATAATCATTTGGAATAGTAACAAGCACAACTCAACGTAACATTGTTTGAGGGTGAAGTCTTTCAACTTAGTAGACAAGTTGAACTCAAAACTTTTCACAGCAATAAAAATAAAATAAAAATGATACTACAGGGGAGGTGATTCAGCTTCCGCTATCCATTTCCTTTGTTTCTCTGACTCGAGGTCTATATGCCGATGTCACTACGGACTCCTTTTTCCTTCATCACTAGGAAGTCACCCCATAAAATTAATTTCTTTAGAAGTGGTGCTAAGAATGTATATTTGCATAGAATTTTAATCGTACATATTTTATGGAAAATTATATTTACGCAAGAACAAATTATTTTTGACATCCAGATTAATCTTTACACCAACCTCCCATTTTGAAATATCACCGATTTACTCTCTACGTATAAATTTTTTTTCCCAAATTTAACTCTCTCTCTCTTACTTTCGTCTATAGCAGCTATGTTCTAAATTTTCCAAACATTCCTCCAAACCCTACTTCACTATACGCATGCCTCTGTCGCCACCCCAAACTCTGTCACCATTCACCGCCTCCAGTACCACCATCCACCTCCAGCTCTAGTCTTTTGTTCCATGGCCAACTCCCGCTTGCATCTAGTGACTGACTATCACGCCAACAAAAAAAAAATAGTAACAATAAATTGCAAACAAAAACTAATAATAATTTTAATATATATATGAGATTTATTCTCCGACATCAATTACACATTGGATTTTTCCATTTACTTCGAAAATCTCAAACTCTAAACGTTAATTTTGCCCGTTACAGTAAATTTGAAAAATTTAAAATTCTTCCTAATTTTTTGAGAAATGTAAATGTAAAAATTTTAGAAATTTAGGAAATCAATGAGTTTGTGGGAGGTATATTTTTTTTTTTTAAGATTTAAATAGCAAATTTTTTTTTTTTTGGGCTTTAGAGAGAGAACAAAGGAGAAAGACAATGATGGTATTTTAAATTTTTAAGAAGTTTAAGAGATTTAGGATTTAAAATGATAATTTAGTCAAAAATAAAAATAACAAACTTGTAATTATTTGTAAATTTTCAAATAATTTTAAATTTGCACGTCAAGAATAAATTGTCGTGCGTAAATAAAATTTCTCATTTTTAATTAAGGACATAATAAGCTTCTTTTATACATTTCGTCTCAACGATCAAAGAGAGTTGGTTTTCTCAATAAAATCAATGAGGGGAAAAAAAATATTGTGAGTGCCGCTATAATACAGTAATGAAGTCTCTTCGCGATGAACAAGTACCCTAGGATTCGAAATCGGCATGCATCATAACAGGATGAGCAAATTTTGTGAGAGAAATAAAAAAGAGAATCTAAGTAGAAGCTATATGCCTGAAACCAACAACTCTAGCGATGCCAAAATGTCGTTTTATGGGACCAAATTACTTGGTTGGTAGTATTTGCAGGGAATTGTTTGTTCTTCAGGCACAACTAGCAAAAATTATGTGAGAGATTCTGAGTTCGAGTTACCATTGGAATTCAATTAACATAAAATTGTAATAAAATATGTACATGAATTTGATTAGAAAAAACAAACAGTTTGACCTAGAAAAAAGGAGTGTTCCTAATTTATGTTGTATTGCACCTTTGAAGAGAAAGAAAAAGAAAAAAGAAAAAGAAAAACTTTAATTTTCAATTATGAACAGAAAAACTTTTCAAAAGTATTTATAACGTAATTTCCTGCACTTTATTACGGTATTAACTGGCTTTAAAATCACCACAAAATTGAATTACGCAATTCACATCTTTCTAATTAAAACTTTGTTTCTCTCTCTCTCTCTCTCTCTCTCTCTCTCTCTCTATATATATATATATATATATATATATATGATGAATCATAGACTACTTGAACACTGCATGTCCAATTTAAATTTAAATGTAGGAAACCATATTTAGGATACTTGTCAAAGCTAGCTTAGCTACATATCACCACCCGGAGGAAGAAAATGGTATAATTGATTAAAAAGCCAGCCAGCTATTTGGAAGGCAGCTGTAATTCTATTATTTGAGTGCGTGAATTGCTAATTCATCTTTCTAAGTAACTTTTTGTCCGGCCATCCTCATGGCGACGCAGTGCGGCGCTCAAGATCATCAACATGCCTACAGTACACGTCTCTTATCTTAACCGCCTCCACGGTTTCCACACTTCTACGCCACCGCCCTGCCATTTGTTCTTCTCCAAGACTATTATATTTTCAATTCTCCATTTTAATCATCACAAATGAAATTTAAACCCCTAAACTTTGCATTTGATCACTCGTTGACGTTTGCAACGAACCATAAATTGACTCGCTAGGATACGTCAGCTGAGCATGGTCACCGCTGACGAAAGATGTAATGACGTCAGTTGGCAGATATCGCCCTCTACGTTTCTGCTTATGTTTCGCTCGGACTCAGCGTAGAATTCGGCATGAGTTTGCTGATTTCACCAAGAATGGGTCATGCTCCTATTGTGCTGGGTCGCCTATAAATTCGGCTTACTGGCAACAATTAATTGCTGTGCACTTGAGCAGATCATTGAATTAGTTTGTTAATTAAGGCAGCAATTTGATTAATTAGCTATCCTTAATAAATATTTCTCATGGCCACCGCTGCTGCTGCATCCTCCTCCTCCTCCAAGTTCCTTCTTACTGACGTTATATCCCATGTCAACTCTGTTCCTTCTCACTATATCAGGCCCGTCTCTGATCGCCCGAATCTTTTCGGAGTTGATGATTTGGATTCGTCAATTCCCGTAATTGATCTTCGAGACATCTCTGGGCCCAACCGATCTAGAGTAGTCGAAGCAATTGGCTCGGCATGTCAAACCGACGGATTCTTTCAGGTGAGCCTTTCCCCGTGGTGGTACGTAAGTATGACTTACCGCTGCATGTACCATCTAACAGTCGGTCGAAAATATTTGCTTACATATTTTTCATGGTTGATTTTGTTAGGTTCAAAATCACGGGGCACCTGAGGAACTGATAGATGCCTTGATAGGTGTTGCCAGGGAGTTCTTTCGCTTGCCCGAGTCCGAGAGACTGAAGTACTTCTCAAACGATCCATCGAAAACAACCAGGCTCTCAACGAGCTTCAATGTGTCCACTGAGAAAGTAAGCAACTGGAGGGATTTCTTGAGACTCCATTGCTACCCTCTCGAAGACTTCGTGCACGAGTGGCCCTCTAACCCGCCATACTTCAGGTGAGGATGTAATCAATAAATGTCAAACAGTAATCTCAAGCATTTTGATCATTTTCTGTCTAAGTGTCTGATAAATTGGAACAGGGAAATAGTGGGTGAGTACTCAACAGAAGTGCGGGCACTCGCTCTGATACTACTAGAGGAGATCTCCGAGAGCCTGGGCTTGGAAATAGACTGCATAGAGAAAGCACTCGGTAAACAAGCGCAGCACATGGCGATGAACTATTACCCCCCTTGTCCACAGCCAGAGTTGACTTACGGATTGCCCAGCCACAAAGATTCCAACGCCATTACCATCCTTCTTCAAGATGGAGTCTCCGGCCTACAAGTCCTCAGAAACGGGAAGTGGACCACTCTCAAGCCCATCCCAAACACGTTTGTCGTCAACATCGGTGACCAGATCCAAGTACACAACTCATTCTCTCTTGTTAGTTAAGCTAGTAGGAGATGTTCACGTTATCTATTTCTTTTTGCTTGTAGGTACTTAGCAATGATCGTTACAAGAGCGTTCTCCATCGTGCAGTTGTTAACAGCGACAGCGAACGAATCTCTATTCCAACCTTCTATGCTCCATCCTTCGATGCTGTGATTGAACCACAGGAAGCTTTGACAGATGAAGAACATCCACCAATATACAAGTGTTTCACTTACGGAGAATACTACGGCAAGTTTTGGAACCGAGGGCTTCAATTAGCGAGCTGCCTTGCTCTGTTTAGTCAACCCAATTTGGTCTAGGTTCTTAGCGGGGACGAGAGGCTGTCGTAACAAAATCAAGATTTAGAGGATATGTACTCAAATTCATCTTTGATATAAGCAACTTAAATAAAGATACATCTTATCGAAAAAAGTGAATGTTGAATGTGTATGCTGAGTTATTCTCACAAGATAGTACAGCGCATCTTTGCGTGCAGTCCGTTCTTAGTGTCTAATAAAAGAAACTTTTTAGTCCGCTGAAGAGGACATGAGTAATTATGTTGGGGGACTAGCAAGCACTACTCACATGGCCGTCACTCCAAGGAGGTGGTTGGATGGGGCCAAATGTGTGTTGTGCAGAATGAACGGGAAATCCACTGATCATATTCTGCTAAACTGCAGTTCTGCTACACATATTTGGCGCAAATGCGTAGGTGTGCTTTGGGTATACATACACAATGACACATGAACTGACACCTGGAAGAAAATTAAAAATAAAACCCATTTAGATAGAACACTGGTTGCAGCAATAGATTGGAATGTATGGGAGAAAAGAAAACAATAGAATTTTTAAAATACAGCTCATTCTTTAAATATTTGCAAACGACTTATAATCCATGATACTATGCTTTGGGCAAATATTCCATTAGATGAGGAGTGGATCCAGATTTTAGCAGGATCGTAAGAAAATGACCTAGATATCAATCATTGATTATTGCAGTAGCCCTGACATGCATAAGGGCCTTGCTAGGGAGGGTGGCAATCTACGTTCATCTTGAAGTCCGAGCAAGGAGGACGTCTTTTTTTCTGTATTTTTTTCTACTTTCTTTTCTTGTACTTTTATTAGAACAAGTTAGCTATTTCGGCTTTTTTTTCTCGTCTGTTTTATTCTTGTTTTTAGGGTGAACAGCTAATGTTTATGTTTGCTTATGTGGAAAGCTTGAAAAAGTTATAAGAACCATGAAAATAAACAATCAAAAATGAGATTCTTAAAGAACTCATGGTCACCCATCAAAACCTTATTTTCCACCTTCCTCTATGGAAAGCCAATAAGCTGCAATGGCAGAACAGTAAAATCATGGAAAAAAATGATTTGAGAGTTTATGTTTTGGACCACACAATTGTATGTATTATGAGTGCTAGCCCATTTATTATGGACTCATAACCCTAACAATTGGTAAATTTTATTTGTGAGCCGTATAGTTCTCATACTCTCTGCAACATCTGAATTTTGAATGATGTGGTCGTCCACATCTAGATCTTCCATGGCCACAGAAGTCTACTCTTTAGTTGAATATATAACGTTGAAAAAAAATGTGATACCAACAATTGGAATTTCTATATCGTCATAACGAAGAATACATAGAAAGTTAATAGAGGTTAAAGCATTGCTGCAACGAATCTATCAGGTATAAAGTTTGTGCTACATCTGCATGGACAATATGGCAAAAAACATATTTCATAGGAGTTTGAAGCAGCCATATTAGCCAAATCATTTTCAATGGTCGTAACTTTATGGCGGATATGTCTGCATACCTAAGTTTGTTTTTTCTTTTCTAGTCAAGCTCTTACGCGTGTTAGGGGTGTCTCAGAATCCATTCATTAAGAAATAGGTTAATATGGCAAAAGGCAAAGAGAAGTTGGAATTTACTCCCATATTTAAAAGATAGATGAATGTTTGAATATGCTTAGACTAATGGTTTAGATAAAGTTAATCCTTTTTAGTCATTATAGTCTAAATAAAAGTAGACAAGTTCATGCTTCTTTATGGCCTTTGCATGTCCCACTTCGTAATAAGTGATATCAGAGCCGATAGTTCGATGGACATGAATGGATTTAAGGATACCTTAAGAGGTGTTGTGCATGCGTTAGAGTTCAAGGTGGAGCAATTTGGTGTTATATTTGAAGAGTTTTCAGTTTTATTTTTTACAAAAAAAATTCCATAGAGATGGAGTGATTGGTATCTTATTAAAAGGAATAGTTCGAACAAGAAGAAAGGCTCCATAGAGGTTCACATGTCACAAGAGTTGTGCGATTTGGATCGTCGGTCAAATTATCAAGATGCAATAACTGTTAGCCACAATGGTTGAAAAGACCAAAGGCTTGACTGAATTCAAATAAAGGTGGAGACTTGTTAGGGATGTCTCAAATCCATTCAATAAGAAGTGGGTTAGAAAGAAAAAAGACAGAGATATTGGGATTAAGTTGCACATTAGTAAGATAGAACATGTATTCAAATATGTTTCAACTCATGGCTAAAGAGAAATAATCTTTCTGAGTCATTATAGTTTAATAAAATTCGACAAGTTCACCACCATTTATGTCCCTTTGTATATTCGTATTCAATACAACACGCATAATTATAGCAACATTATTCAAATTAATATTGTGTAAATATCACATATCTAAGCTACAACTAGAGAAGAATAAAGTAAAAAAAAAAAATCACACGATATATTAATGAAGACAGTTATCGTTGACAAATTCTCAAGTAGTTAGATTATAATATGATATTTATATATAGTCAATTTAATTTACGAATACCCAATATATGCTTATAGTAAATATAATATACTGGTGATGATTAGTCATCGATGTCAATGAGGAAAATAATACAATAGGAACGCTTGGGAAGATGAAGGACTCATAGGAATCGGCATCAAGAACTCACTCCTGCTTATCAAAAATATGATTTTTAACAGTAAATAAGAGTCCTCCGCATTCCATTAATCAATGATAACAGAATATTATACAAAATATAGCATTAGATTTACATTCAAAATTAAAAAAAAAAAAATTGAACAATTTATTCTTCGATATTAATATTTAATATACTATGAATCAAGCATGTCCCATTTTTTTTTTCATCATCTGGTTATGCTCAAACTGTCATCTCTACTACCCATTAGGTGGTTCTAAAGATATCAAGACAGCTCGCCGAATTAAGTCCTCGGCGCCAAAACTTATCGTAGTATTCTCCATATGTGAAGCTCTCATACATAGCGGGGTGCTCTTCGTCGACCAACGCTTCCGGCAGTCTAAGTACAGCATCTGGGGACGGAGCGTAGAACGTTGGCACCGAAATTCGTTCAGTGTCACTGTTAACAACTGCCCGATGAAGCACGCTCTTGTAATGGTCATTGCTAAGAACCTAACGTAAGGTACCAGGAGATTGTATAAATCACTTGCTTGTATTGCCTTAATAATTTCTCTAACAAGCTAGAGGCCAGTATATTGAGAAAGGGAGAACCCATACCTGTATCTGATCACCGATGTTGATGGTGAAGGTGTTTGGTATGGGCTCGACGGCAACCCATTTGCCATTCCTGAAGACCTGCAGGCCGGAGACTCCGTCTTGGAGAAGGATGGTGAGGGCATTGGGATCTTTGTGGCCGGGCAGCCCGTAGGTTAGTTCGGGCTGCGGGCATGGCGGATAGTAGTTTATCGCCATGTGCTGCGCCTGTTTCCCGAGTGCTTTTGCTATGTAGTCTTTTTGGAGACCCAAGCTTTCGGAGACTGCTTCCAATAGTATCAGAGCAAGCTCTCGTGCCTTTATAGAGTACTCACCGACTATCTCTCTGTCGTGATTTTCTTGAATTTTTAGAAATGGTAAGTGTTGAGAATGCTAACGATGAAGATTGTTTTTAGTTGAGATTACCGGAAATTGGGAGGGTTGGAGGGCCACTCGTGCACGAAGTCTTCGAGAGGGTAACAATGGAGTCTCAAGAAATCCCTCCAGTTGCTAACTTTCTCAGTGGATATATTGAAGCTTGTTGAGAGTCTAGTTGTTTTAGATGGATCATTTGAGTAGGCTTTTAGTCTTTCGGACTCGGGCAATTGAAAGAACTCCTTGGCAACGCTAAGTATGGCATCGATCAAGTCCTTAGGTATCCCGTGATTTTTAATCTGGAAAATTAAAAAATAGCTTAGTAGTCATTACCGTGATATAAGAGAGATGCTAAACAAAATTTAGCAAGACAAATACCATGCGTAAAGAAAAATATATTAGCTACGTTACATATTACATGTGAACCAAAAAAAATAGTACTCATCGATCCGCAATTATTTTATTTTTCAAACAATCGGTAATGGATAAGATATACTAAACCAAGTTTTGCTCGTATCAATGATTCGAACATATTCAATTTCCATACCAGTAATATAAAAGTCTATATATAATTAAGAAAGCTGGAAACAATTAATTAACTTCGAATCATGATTTTTTTTTTTGAACAAAACTTCGAATCATGATTAACCAATTAGTAGATTAAGAAAGATCATCACCACGCTAGTACCTGGAAAAAGCCGTCGGTTTGACATGCCGAGCCAATTGCTTGGACTATTCGGGATCGGTCCGGTCCCATAATCTCTTGAAGATCGATGAGAGGAATCGACGAATCCGCCAGGCCGAAGAGACTCGGCCGATCAGAGACGGGCCTGATATAGCGAGAAGGAACAGCGGTGACATGGGGTGCAATGTCAGTGACAAGGAGCTTGGAGATAGCAGGAGCCATTAGGACACTGGGGTGCTAAGTGATTTAAGATTCTTATTGAGTCTCTTAATCAAGTTCAGGAGTATACCAATGTTGACCATTTATAGAGTGATCAGGCACTGGTCATCGACCGTGACTATTGCCTTGCGAAACATCAGCCAAGTCTCGTCATCCCAAGACAAATGGGTGACGTTGCATGTCTACGTATCGAGATGAAGTCAGCACTATTCTTGTGGGAAGGCAAAAGACCGGTTGACTTCAACTCGTTTTTCTATTTAGCAGGAAAGATATTTGTACGCCCCAAAAAAATTTGTAGATTTCTTTACATTCCTAATTTGATTTTGAATACAGTAATAAAAGAAAAAATACAAAATAAAATCTGAGATTACAAAAATAGAAAAAATTAATTTGATTCTCCTTTTAAATTTTTGTGGGTCTGGCAGCGGTAGAATTTTGCTTCTGTACTCCGTTGAAAATCCGATCTGAATTGGAAAAAAGATGATATTGAGTATTCTCCTTCTATGAATTTCTGGACTCCGGTCTCTAAAAAAAATCCTCTCTCCCCAAAAAGAATCCTCTTTCTGAACTCTGCTCCCGTTTTTTTATAGATTGAGGAGCAGCCGTTCGCTTCAAATCCGGCTCAAATTCTCTCTTTGAATCCGGGTCAAATTTACGTAATTAATTCCTAAAAATCTGGATCACGTAATTAAAGCACAGGAGCGAGCAAAACTGTGGGAGACACCCGCAGGTGGGACCCGGGGGGCGTTCCCGCGGGTTGGCACCTGCGGAAGCGCTCCCGCGGGTGGGACCCACAGGGGCGCTCCTGCAGGAGTGGGGCGCTCTCGCGGGTGGCACCCGTAGGAGTGTTCCCACGGGTTGCCACCTGCGGGTGCAACCCACATCCGTTTAAATTTTTTTTTTTTTTTACATGTCTATATAACCCCATCCAAAGTTTTCGAAATTTCGTATTGATTTATAATGAATTCGAAACACTTTGAACTCTTTTAATTTTGGCACTGTAGTCTTCATTGTATGGCGTAAATTTTTATGGTATACTGTGAACCATATTCTGAAATTGTTATTTTCCAGCAATTTTGTTGTTGGAGGTATACTGTTGAATTTCTCCGATGTATCAGAGATTGCTTCTAATAAATTTTATTCATGATGGCTATTGTACTTATGTGGTCCAGCCAGACTTTCGTTTGTAGCTTTGCTTCAGAAAATTTGTTGTTTGCATGCAAAAATATTTTTGATGTTTTGTTCAGAGGATAAGTACATGATAGACAACTGGTGATGAATTTGATAGACAGAGCTAATTGTTAACGTGTCTTATGGAAGATGAGCAGAGGTATAATGTTAACGTGCTTTTTAAAGGATAAGTAGAGATATGATATTAACGTGCTCATTGAATAATAAGTAAATGTATGATGTTAACGTGCTCGTTAGATGGCAAGCAGAGCTATGATGTTAACGTGTTTATAGGATGACAAGCAGAGGTATAATATTAACGTACTTATAGGATCCTAACCGTTCAGTGACATCTAGTATGACGGATTAGAAAAAGACAGAGATGTCATTAAACATGTCTCAAAACTAGACATATTCAGAGGATCTGGTCATGATAGGAATAAGTTAACTAAACAGAGATGACGATTAACATATTTAGCCTTGGAATTTGACTATCAAAAGTAACTGTTAACTTGATAGGGAGATAATTTTCGTCAAAAATAATTTTTAACTTAACGATATGAAAAACAAGTTCATCAGATATTGTAATGTTGGACTTGATGAAGTGTGAATTTTTTTTTCTGTCAGAGGTGAAAACTTAACCTGACAAGAGAATTTGGTTGGATTTGATCTTTTATAGAAAATTGATTCAATTTTGAATTCTGATGTCAGAGGTAAGATCTTAACTTGATAAATACTTTGGAGTGTCATTGGTTTTACTGGAGAAAAGTGACAAGAAAACTCTTGTTGTCAGAGGTATGATTTTAACGTGACGAACATTTTAGAGACTTATTGGCTCTACCAATGAAAATTAATAAGAAAAATTTTACTGTCAAAGGTGAAATCTTAACGTGACAGGAGATTTGATTGAGTTTAATCTCATAAAGAAAATTGATTCAATTTTATACTCTGGTGTCAGAGGTATGATTTTAACGTGACAAATATTTTGTAGAGTCACCGGTTCTACTAGAGAAAAATATCGAGAAAAGTTTTACTATTAGAGGTGAAATCTTAACGTGACAGGAGATTTGATCTCATTTGGATTTTTAGCAAACCCCCAGCTATCAACGGGTTTGATTTTACTTTTACCAACTACCGTTTGAGTTGGGCTAGTTATATTATTCCTCTCAGCATGGTGAGTTGTCGAGAATTTCGTTTGGGCTTACATGCTAAACTTTTCCTCTTCCCTTTTTCTTAACAGTTTTGGGCAATGATGTATCCTTATATTCAAATAAGGATATTGTTGTGACAGATTTGTCATGAGATTTTTAGCAAACCCCCAGCTATCAACAGATTTGATTAGATTTTACCAACTACCGTTTGATTTGGGCTAGCCATACTATTTCTCTCGGCATAGTGAATTGTCGAAGGTTTTGTTTGGGCTTAGATGCCAAACGTTCGTTCTTCCCTTCGACTTAGCATTTTTGGGCAATTCATACTTTTACTCCCCAGCATGATAGGTTAGCGAGAAACTGGTTCTCTTCCCGTTATCTTGACGGTGTTGGGTACTTCATGCTCTTACTCCCAGCATGATAGGGTTGGCGAGAAATTTATTCTCTTCCCGTTGCCTTCGTGACATTGGGCAATTCATACTTTTTACTCCCAGCATGATGGGGTTGGCGAGAAACTTGTTCTCTAACCATTGCCTTCATGGCATTGGGCAATTCATACTTTTTATTGCCCAGTATGATGGATTGGCGAGAAACTTGTTCTCTTCCCATTGCCTTGACGGCGTTGTGCAGTTCATACTTTTACCCCCAGCATGACAAAGTTAGCGAAAAACTTATTCTCTTTCCGTTGCCTTCATGGCATGGGGCAATTCATGCTTTTACCCCCAGCATGAAGGATTGGCGAGAAACTTGTTCTCTTCTCGTTGCCTTAATGGCGTTGGGTATTTTATGCTTTTACCATAGCATGATAGGATTAGCGAGAATTTCGTTTGGACTTACAGGCCAAACGTTTTCTCTATCCATAGTCGTAGAGACGTATGATCCATTTTCATTTCACGCCCCAAGTTAAGGTTTGAAGCTACACTTCAGCAGCGGCCAGCATTTCTTTATTTGCTGTGTTGAAGAAGAGGTTGGATGACTTTATTCCATTAAGAGTAATATTTATTTAGGAATTTTCCGTTGATCGATATAATCATCCGGTCACCGTGTTGATTGATCAATCGGTATACTCTATTTGAGTAGACCACCTCTACTACAAATGGGCCATTCCACTTTGGCTGAAATTTGCCTTTAGTCTTATGAGTTGGGATCATTGGTCGCCTGACTGTTAGGACCAAGTCGTCCACTTTAAAAGTTCTTTTTTACACTTTCTTGTTGAAGGCGCTCTCAAGATGCATGCTTGGTACAACTTGATTTGTTATTGTGAGTACAAGATACAAGCTTAGCCCTATATCCGCGGGTTTAGCCTTGTATTTTAGACTGGCAGAGTCTCGCGACTAGGCTAGTATAACTTTGTGTTATACGTTGTGTTGGACTTGTATGCAGGTTTAGCCTCGCACACTGAATTAGCTTCGCATTTTAGTTTCGATCATAACTTAGCACGCCACACAGGCATAACCTCGCGTTTAGATGACTTTACACTGGTTTAGCGTTGCATTGTATGCGGAGTTTAGTTTTGTATTCAATGTTTACTTGACGTGGGTGTCACCTCATGCGTGGGCCACATTGACTGGTTACGAGCCCATTGTAAGTCAACGGGCCACTTTCTTCTTCATTGGATATTATATAAGGCTGCTATTTGGTTTTGCGCCTTAAGTCTCTGACGCAGAATTTGACCTACCGCTTCTTAAAGTCTATGCGGGGTTGGAAGTCAGTTTCACATTTTGGCCGTGAGCATAACCTCGCATTTAGATAACTTTACGCTGACTTGGCATTGTATTGTGTGCAGAGTTTGCTATACATTGCATACAAGGCTTATTGGTATGGGGTTGGTATGGGGTCCACCCCCTGTGGGGGCCACATTTGAATGGTTATTGTAATTCAATTGACCGCCTTCTTATTCTTTGAAGTTTACGTGAGACTGAGAGTTAGCCTCGCATTTTAGTCATGAGCATAGCCTTGCGTTTAAATAACTTTATACTGGCTTGGCCTCGAATTGTACGCCGGGTTTAACCTCGCGTTTTTGCTTCGGGCTTAGCCACGCATTATAGGCAAGGTTATCTGGTTGTAGATCCCACCCCCTGTGTCAACCTCATTTGGCTCTTCATAGAGTTCATCATATGGTAACAAATCACTTCTATCTTTGTTGCAGATTATGTGGGACTGGGTCTTAGCCTTTTATTCTGATGATTCTGTGCAAGATTGATACTCGTCCTTACATTATAGCACTTCCACGCTATGCTAAAGCTTAGCTTTGCGTTTTCTTTTTTGGTTTTTTCTATGCAAGGCTGGAACTTAGCCTCGCATTCTGATTCATCTTCAAATTCAGGATTAGTCTCGCACGCTGTATTAATCATGCACGCTAGCTTGGTTTTATGTACCGTAGGTTTCATGCCAGACTATAAGTTAGTCTTGTGTTAGCATCTTCTTTCGATAATGGAAATCATGCGGGCTGCCAGATAGCCTTGCGTCCTTACGTTTCAACTGTTTTACGTGGGGTTGCAAATTAGCCTCGCGTTTTGAAAGTTTTGCACTTTTATTGGCTTTGCTTTGCATAGTCTTGCGCTGTTCGCAGGTATTAGCCTCGCATTCTTTACGCTGGGTTTGCCTCGTATTGTATGTAAGCATAACTTTACATTCTAGCTTCTACGTATCCCTGTTTGGCTGGATGTGGATCATACCCCCTGCATAGGACTTGTTTGACGGTCCATTGAGTTCGTCATGCAGTAATAGATTACTCACTTTTTTGTAGTGGGCTACGCGGGGTTGAACCTTAACCTCGCATTTCTGTTCACTTTTGTACTCTGGATGAGTTCTGTGCACTGCCTTAATCTCACGCACTACTATAACCAAGCACGCTGGTTTAGTTTCAAGTTAGCCTTGCGTCTGATGACTTTATGCTGGCTTAGTTTCGAATTAGCTTCATGCACTAGATGATTTTACGTTGGTTTAGCATCACGTTGTACGTGAGAATAACCTCGTGTTCCTGTTTTGGGCTTAGCTCGCATTATACGCGAGGTTCTCTGGTCGTGGGTCTCACCCTCTGTATAGACCCCGTTTGGCTGGTCGGGGAGTCCATCTTAGAACACATATTACTTCCATCTCCATCAGGCTCACGGTTAGTCCGACGCTTCAAATCTCTAATGCAAGGTAAAGCTGAGTGTTTGCCTTACGTTATGTTACTTCTACATGGGGATGAATCTTGACTTCGCATTTTGACACTTCTGCATAATTGGGCTAAGTTTTAGCCTTATATTTTGATTATTATTATTTTTCTGTACAAGGGTGACACTTAGCCTCACCTCTTGACAATTTTGTGCTAGACTGGAACTTGGCTTTGCATTCTGGTTGATTTTAGCAAGCTTAGTCTCGACTTTGGATTATAATTTAACCTCGCCTATACGCCGGGTTAGATTTGTGCACTGGTTTAGCCTCGCGCACTAATTTAGACTCGTGCACTGGTTTGGTCTTGAGTTTAGCCTCGCTTCTAAATAACTCTACGCTGGCTTAGTCTTGAGTTAGCCTCGCATTGTATGCTAGCGTAATCTCGCATCTAATGAACTTGTACTGGCCAGGCGTCACATTGTACGTGAGGTTTAGCTCGCGTTCTAACTGTTGGCTTAGCCTTGCATTTAAGTGCTCGTTTACGACGTTGCATATGCTCTGACAGTCTTGAGTTCTCATTTAGAATGGTGGCATCCATGAAATGATCGTTGTGGCTTGTAGTTGAAAGATTGTTCTCTGTGCAAGATTCATCTTAGTGACCCCGACAATAGCCGCGGACAAAAGGAATCAGTTGGCAACTTCCTTGTAATCTTCAAAGGCTTGCAGAGGCATTTTTTTTTTTTTTTTTTTTTTGGTTGGCAAAGATAGGACACATCTTTGCTGAAGATTAAACCCAAGGTCTTGTTCTTTCTTGTAAGCAGCACCAGCAGTTGTTGTCGTTGTCGGGTACTGTAGAAAAAAAAAATTTGCTAAGTGGGCACACCCGCGGGAGAATTCCCGCGGGTTGCAACCCGCGGGGGCCACCCGCGGGAGAATTCCTGCGGGAGGATTCCTGCGGGTTGCAACCCGCGGGGGCCACCCGTGGGAGAATTCCCGCGGGGGTGATCCCGCGGGTTGCCACCCGCGGGTTGTTTTCCGTTCTTTTTCGATTATTTGTTTCCTATTTTTGGACTGATAATCCGTGATCCGATTTTTCAGGAGAGAATTGAGTCGGATTTGGAGCTTCTTCGGACTATAAAATACAAGAATTTAACCGGAGAAGGGACTTTTGGATTGGAAGACTTTGGGACGATTACGGGCGAGCTCGTGAGATCAAAGAAAAGAGCAGAGCCATCTTCTCCTGGTCGGACGGTCAACGGAGGCAGCAGCAAGACTCCACCGCCACCCGAACCCACACATAAAAAGGGGATAAATTAATATTCCCGTTCTTGTTCCTCAGAATTTTTGTAATCTCAATTTCCTTGTAATCAATCAATTTTGCAATGGAATCAAAGATTCAATTTTTGGGCAAACAAGAACTGGCGACCACAGTGGGAGCCCCTCTGTTTACCACAGAGAATCTGGTGGCGCAGTCCGACCGGATGCCGATTGGCTCAATGGTTGAGACGCTGGTCATAGAAGTTGACCAGCAAAAATATGAGGAATTTCTTTCCTCCTCTGATTCGAAGCCTAGGCGTCATCGCCGGGTGACGATGAAAAAAGGTGAGGCGTCATCGCCCACAGGAAATCAAAAGGCGTTATAACCTATGAAAATTTACGAGGCGTCATCGCCCGTTGAAATTTACGAGGCGTTATCGCCCATTCCAAAGTCAAGCCAAAAGTCAAACCAGTCCCTGACCCGCTCTCAGAAGAGAAACTTGAGGCATAAGGCCCAGCGGGCCCGCCTCAACAGTGCCTCTGGAAAATTGCGGTCAGAAAATCCAGATCAGGAAACATCGGGAAGAAAAAATTCCAAAAATGAAAATCCGCAGGCGGAACTGGGGGTTGCACCGCACGGGGGCAACCCCGCGGTTGCAACCGCGGGTACAAACCCGCGGTTGCAACCGCGGGTACAAACCCGCGGTTCCAACCGCGGGTTGCACCCCGCGGGTGCAACCCCGCGGTTGCAACCGCGGGTGCAAACCCGCTGTTCCAACCGCGGGTTGCACCCCGCGGGTGCAACCCCGCGGTTGCAACCGCGGGTGCAAACCCGCAGTTCCAACCGCGGGTTGCCCACCGCAGGTTGCAACCCGTGGGTTGCACTCCGCAGGAAAAATCAAGGGTTGGTTCTGGTGTCTATTCGGGCACACGCGCAGTGAGCACACAGCGCACATCTAACTTTTTGGTTACTCTCTCAGGTGTACCATCTCGTTCCTCTACAAACAAATATAAGGATGTGCTCATGAACTCACCTGAGGATAGGTCTTCAAATTTCTCTTCGGATGAACATATTCATGATAGAATCCTCCAAATTCCGAAGAACAAGTCAGATGCGTGCGAGGCCCGTACAACTGCGCAAGCCAGCACACACTCCAGAAGAATCCGCAGAAGGGTTGGAGAACAATCTAATGCTGGAAAAGAGTTTAGCCCTGAAATATTACAAACTCTCCAGTATTATGAACCAAATTTGCGACACAAAATGCGTCAAGATGCAAATAGAGAGGAGAAGATACCTCAAGATTTGAGAGAGTATCTCAATTGGAAGAAGAACTCCTCACAAAATGTTTCTCACTGCCAATGCGAACAGCTGATCTCAACTGTTCCATCAAACTGCCAGTGCAATTCGAAACGATCAGTTTTTGAGCGGATCACCGAACCTAAAAGAATACGGTGAGTGAAAAAGGCATACTCTGGAACCGATCTACCTGCTGCCTCATCAAATATGGTTAATAAAGGCAAAAAGGTGGTCGGAAATAACCCTTTGGATAAGGAAATCACTCCAGGATCAAAAGGAGTTTCTATCGAACCAGAGGGCGTGCTTCTAGAAGAAGTCTCTGAAAGGCTTGAGAGACAAGAAAAACGTCTCGAACAGCAAGAGGAGACCATAGAAGAAATGAAACAATTTTTAATTGAGTTGCTGGCTCAAACTAGGAGTTCTCGTCGTCCATTTCTGGTCGGCAGAAAGGAAAACGACCCTTCCAAATAAATGAAGACAGTAAGGACGAGGATGAAGAAGTGCCTCCTCACTCAAGAGAAGAAGAGGAAGTGAAGGTTATCATTAACCCTCACGTGGAGAAAATAGAGAAGATGGAGAATCAACTACAAGCTCTTCTTCATCGAAAGAAACTGCAAGAGGTGGGGGTAGTCCGTCCTTATCCCATAAAATAGGAGACCGTGCCTTACCCTACAAAATACAAACCGTTGAACCTTCAATCATTCGACGGTAAAGGTTCGTCGCAACAGCACATATTCTACTTTCTGTCGCAGACAGGACATCTCATGGGGAATGATCCGACCATGACTAAGATATTTGCGAGTACTTTACGGGGGCCCGCATTTACTTGGTTCATGCAACTACCCCAGGGAACAATTAAATCTTGGGCTGATGTAGAACGTGAGTTCGTAGCCCGATTCTTTGAAGATGATACAGAAGTCTCCATATTATCTTTGCTAGCAGCGAAGCAAGAAGAAGGCGAAACGGTCAAAACTTATGTCGAGCGGTTCCGAGAACTTTCTGTTCGATGCCCACATGGCATGACGCAGGACACGCTTGTGGAAACTTGCAGACACAACTTGTTTATCGATATCCTAGACAAGATGGGTTCGGTCGAATCCAAATCATGGAAAGATCTGCTTAAGCAGGGTGAACAGGCCGAAGAAATACTTCGACGTCTCGAAATGCAACAGTCTGCAACCGGAGACGGTACAAACGAATCTCCATTCCATTTTTCCCGTTCCAAAGGGAAAGACATAATGGCAATGGCGGTAGAAAGTACACCGAAGCAGAAAAGATGGCCAACTACAAGCAACACAGCAAAGTCACCCAGACTTCAAAAGCAGTATTCGTTCAAGGATGAACATACTGCTACTATATTCAATCTGCTCGGCAAGCGCAAGATGCTCAAGTTGTCGGAGAGCAAGAGGCCTGAAGAAGTAGGGAAGACTAACGATCTGAATTACTGCCTATACCATCGGATTATAGGTCACCCCACAAAAAATTGTTTTATCTTAAAAGATAAAATTCAAGCGTTGATTGACGTTGGAGCAGTTCAGCTCAAAGCTGAACAAAAAAGGAGTTAGAGCTAACTCCGACACATTTAATGTGTGAGGTCTAAAGGTACCACTTGGGCTCACAACAATTCCAAAAAAAATGGGCTCAGGGCGGTTAATTTAAACCCCCATATATATATATATATATATATATATATATATATATATATATATATATATATATATATATATATATATATATATATATATATATATAAGGAATCACCCAACGCCGACAAGGCTACGGGAAGAGAATAAATTTCTCGCCAACCCCATCATACTGGGGGTAATAAGTATGAATTGCCCGACGCCGCTAAAGCTACGGGAAGGGAATAAATTTCTCGCCAACCCCACCATACTGGGGGTAAAAAAGTATGAATCACCCGATGCCGTTAAGCTACGGGAAGAGAATAAATTTCTCGCCAACCCCACCATACTGGGGGTAAAAAGTATGAATTACCCAACGCCGACAAGGCTACGGGGAGAGAATAAATTTCTCGCCAACCCCACCATACTGGGGGTAAAAGGTATGAATTACCCAATGCCGATAAGGCTACGGGAAGAAAATAAAATTCTCGCCAACCCCACCATGCTGGGGGTAAAAAGCATGAATCACCCAACGCCGCTAAGGCAAAGGAAAGAGGAAAAGTTTGGCATTTAAGCCCAAATGAAATTCTCGACAACTCACTATGCTGAGGATAATAGCATGGCTAGCCCAACTCAAACGGTAGTTGGTAAAGGCAAAATCAAACCCGTTGATAGCTGGGGGTTTACTAAAAATCCCACGACAAATCTGTCACAATAGTATTCTTATCCAAATATAAGGATACATCACTGTCCTAAGCTGCTAAGGCAAAGGGAAGAGGAAAAATTTGGCATTTAAGCCCAAACGAAATCCTCGGCAACTCACCATGCTGAGGGGAATAGTATGGCTAGCCCAACTCAAACGGTAGTTGGTAAAGACTAATCAAATCCGTTGATAGCTGGGGGTTTGCTAAAAATCCTAATCAGATAAATCTCCTGTCACGTTAAGATTTCACCTCTGACAGAAAAGAAAATTCACACTTCATCAAGTCCAACATTACAACCTCTGATGAACGTGCTTTTGATATCGTTAAGTTGAAAATCACCTCTGACGAAAATCATCTCCCTATTAAGTTAACAGTTATCTCTGATAGTCCGATTCCAAAACTAAATACGTTAACCATCACCTCTGTTTAGTCAGCTTGTCCCTATCACGACCAGATCCTCTGACTAGGTTAAGCTCCAAGACACGTTTAATGTCACCTCTGTCTTTTCCTGATTCGTCATACTAGATGTCACTGAACGGTTAGGATTAAAATAAGCACGTTAATATTATACCTCTGCTTGACCTAAAATAAGCATGTTAACATCATGCCTCTGCTTGTCCTCTAATGAGTACGTTAAAATCATACCTCTGCTTGTTATTGAATAAATGAATATATTAACAGTTATCTCTATCGACCAAATCTTTTAAAAAAATCAATAACCAAAATTAAAGAATCCAAAGTATTTCAAAATTCAGTACGGTTCAATACAGAACTTCGAAAACTTTGAAGGGGGTTATGTAGAAACCAAAAAAAAAAAAATTGCTAAGTGGGCACACCCGCGGGTTGCACCCGCGGGATGCAACCCGCGGGGGCCGCAGGAGAATTCCCGCGGGAGGATTCCCGCGGGGGCGATCCCGCGGGTTATTTTCCGTTCTTTTCCGATTATTTGTTTCCTATTTTTGGACTGATAATCTGTGATCCGATTTTTCAGGAGAGAATTGAGCCGGATTTGAAGCTTCTTTGGTCTATAAAATACAAGAATTTAACCGGAGAAGGGACTTTTGGATTGGAAGACTTTGGGACGATTACGGGCGAGCTCGTGAGATCAAAGAAAAGAGCAGAGCCATCTTCTCCTGGTCGGACGGTCAACGGAGGCAGCAGCAAGACTCCACCGCCACCCGAACCCACACATAAAAAAGGGGATAAATAAATATTCCCGTTCTTATTCCTCAGAATTTTTGTAATCTCAATTTTCTTGTAATCAATCAATTTTGCAATGGAATCAAAAATTCAATTTTTGGGCAAACAGGTACGGCACCTCTGTGTCATCTGTTGATCTTCACCACAAAGAGCATGCTGCGATGAAATCACCCTCATTCTGTATTCCTTCCAGAGAACTCAGCAACAAACCCAACACTATAGGAATCCTTATCAAAGGTGGGGGCATAGAGTCCAAGGCGGCTTCTCCGTTACCTAAGAGAGGGGCATGGTGGGTCCCACGACCCTCAACTTGGGAGATTCTCTTGCTTAATCTCTTTCTTTTCACAGATAAAAGAGACCAACATAAATATTCCATTGAGTCGTCCAATTGCTTTTTGAGCAGCCTCTCCCTAGAGATGTGAAGATCTTCAGAATCCTCAAAGCTCAAATACTCAGAAACTAACTCGTCACAGTTTTTCATGAAGAAGATACGGCGGACATAGAGCTTGATGTCGTTTAGCTTCTCCGAAGCTTTGTGTCAGAGAGGTCAAATGGAGTTTCTCATTATAGCTCTTTTTTCGTCTTTTTACCGTAGATTTTTGGAGCATTTCACTCAACATCGGCCTTGTGACTTGTATTAGAGACCCCAAACATTGTGCTTCCTTCACATTCTTGCATATTTTCTGCGGCATAGGAGCCAGGGCGGCACGAAGCAGTAGACAAAGCTATCTTCAGCTGTGTCTATGAGTTGAGGAAGGCATAGCATCTTCCAGCTCTTTTGAATCGAAGATACCAATCGGGGACAAAGTGACATTTGGCATGACCATGCTTGCCAGTTTTGAAGGTTGAGATCTCAACAACCTTGCAAGGCCTGCTCTTGATGACGATATAAGGCTCTTGTGAATGGTTTCGTCCTACTGAGAATCGGTCTTTGAAATGCCAATATTGACCTTTGCCTCAAGGGTGTTGAAGGTGACATTGTACTGAGAAACAGCTCTTAACTCTTGAAAGAGAAGTTCTTGTTGTGAATAAAAATCAGAGAAGGTGCATGGTTTGAAAATGCTCTGACCGTACCCACATCTTTATATTTAGAGCTTCTGCAATTTGAAACAATTCTTCTTTTCCAAGTATGCCTCAAGACGTTTTTTTTTTTTAATTATATTTTTTTAATATATTTTTTATTTTTATTTTATTACTATTATTATTATTTTAAATTTTTTATAGTTATATTTATATTTATATTTATATATATTTATTTTTTAAAAATTTATTTTTAATATATATATATATATATATATATATATATATATATATATATATATATATATATATATATATATGGTTTTATTTATTATTATTATTTATATTTTTTATTTTTTTTAAATTTTTTGTTTTTTATTTTTATTTTTTTTATTATTTTATATTTTTATTTTTATTTTTATTTTTTTTGTTCGGCACCCCGTGGGTGCATCCCCCAGGTTGCAACCCGCGGGTTGCATCCCACGGGTGCATCCCGTGGGTGCACCCCACGGGTGCATCCTGCGGTTGCACCCCGCACATCGCACGGTTCTTTCTCTTTTCTTTTTTTTTATATATTTTTTTTTGACAACTTTGTCAATTTTTTGTGGGCAATGACGCCTCACTTTTTTTTTTTTTTATAGGCGACAACGCCTTATCAATTTTCTTTATTTTGTGGGCGATGAAGCCTCACTCTTTTTCTTTTTTTGACAGATGATAACGTTTTGTCTTTTATTATGGGCGATGACGCCTCATAATTAATTTAATTTTTTTCTAACAGACGATGACGCCTTGTTAATTTTAGTGGGCGATGACGCCTCACTTTTTTTTTCGGCCGTCACCCGGCGATGATGCCTATATTCAAGCCAGAGGAATTTGACGATCGAATTGCGCCGCCGAGACTCCCACTATGATCGCCAATTCTTGTACGCCCAAAAAAAATTATAGATTTCCTTACATTGCTAATTTGATTTTGAATACAGTAATAGAAGAAAAATTACAAATAAAATCTGAGATTACAAGAATAGGAAAAATTAATTTGATTCCCCTTTTAAATTTTTGTGGGATTGGCAGCGGTGGAGTTTTGCTTCTGGACTCCGTTGACGATCCGATCTAAATTGGGAAGAAGATAATATTGAGTATTCTCCTCCTCTGAATTTCTGAACTCGAGTCTCTAGAAAAATTCCTCTCCCCCAAAAAGAATCCCCTTTCTGAATGACGCTCCCGTTTTTTTATAGATTGAAGAGCAACCGTTCACTTCAAATCCGGTTCAAATTCTTTCTTCGAATCCAGACCAAATTTACGTAATTAATCCTTAAAAATCAAGATCACGTAATCAAAGTACAAGAGCGAGCAAAACTGCGGGAGCAACCCAATGGTGGGACCCGCGGGGGCGTTCCCGCGGGTTGGCACATGTGGAAGCGCTCCTGCGGGTGGGACCTATGGGGGCGCTCCCGCGCGAGCGCATCCACAGGAGCACTCCCACGGGTGGGGCCCGCAGACCCGCTGGTGCAACCCGCATCCTTTTAAATTTTTTTATTTTTTTGGCATGTCTACAATAATTTTTTCTAAATGAGGAATAAAGGCTATTGCGTAACGAATGTTACAACTAAAAACGGCGCCGGAAACCTGAAGTGGGCCTCGTTGGAGATGGTCCCTGCCAACTCTGAGCAAACAATAAGCGGCCCTAGTTGTATGTCGGTAGAAAATAAAGAAAGATGTGCGGCCACGATTGAATGGACGGGCACCAACCCGCAGCCGAAAGAGCTGTACTGCCCTAATATTTTTTTTTTTTTTTTTAGAATAAGCTCTAATGATTGCCCCCCGGAAATTTGGAAATTTCAAAGGAGCACACTTTTTTTTTTTTTTTTTAACCAGTGAGTTCATTTTTCCTAAGGAGCTCATCTTTTCTTTTGAAAAAAAGAGTATTTTTCCTAATGAACATACCTAAAATTTCAAAAACTGCTCTTCTCTATTTTTCTCCTAATAGGCAGCCTGAATTCTCTATGATGGATCCGAGTTTACAGTCTCGAACCCTTTTCTACCGAAGTCGTCACAGCGGATGGCTTTGGCTCTGCTGTAGGCATCTGCTCTCTGTTGCTAATGGAGCCCATTGCCGTAGCGGATTTCGGTTTACCGAAACGGGTCCAAAATCGGCCCAAACCCATTGTGATATAATATAAACATGGGTGTGGGGCTAGGGTTTTTTGATTGGCCGGGTTTCTTTTGTTTTAGAGGGCGGTTGAAACAAAAGGTGAAGAAAAATTAATTGCTGCTGCTGCTACTAATTACTTAGTTTATTTGGCCAAAAGGAAACAAAGGTTTGCTGTAATATATATGAACCTGTCCTGTAGCAATTATTTTCGGCCAGGGGATTTCAGAGGTTTGGTGCGGCTTGAAGCAACCAAAGGCCAAGGGAAAAATAATTGTGCTGTTCAGTTTTCAGCGGCTGCTTCTAATTTCGGCCGAAAGCAAAGAAGAAGGAGAAAAGAAGGCGGGGACTTCTTTTGGGGTTCTTCTTCGGTGGTCGAAGCAAAAAGGTAAATCACTGCAACAAGAGATTAGGCTTTGATCTCAAAATCTTGTGTGATTTCTTTGTGATTTCTCTTGTGGTTGAGAACTAGTATTTTGTAATCTTCTTTTGATATAGTGGAAGTTTTCGATCGGTCCCCGTGGACGTAGGCATATTGCCGAACCACGTTAAATGTGCGTGTTCTCTGTCTCTGCTATTTTTTTCTTCGGTTAACTATTTGATTCCGCTGGTTGTTGCATTAATATTATTCCGCTATCTTTTGCTAACAATTGGTATCAAAACACTGGTTCGAGTCAGATTTCACTCAGATCGGTATTGATTTTGAGTGGGAGTTATGGCGGAAGATAGGAAGGAAAAAATTGAAAATTTTGATGGTACAGATTTTCAATGGTGGAAATTGCAGATGAAAAATTATTTATATCAAAAGAATTTACATCAACCACTGATTGGAGAAAAGCCAGAAAAGATGACTGATGAGGAGTGGGCATTGTTGGACAGGAGGGTTTTGGCGCAGATTCGATTGTGCCTGACAAACCAGGTTGTGTTCAACGTCTCCAAGGAGAAAACCACTTCAGATTTGATGTCAGTATTGGCTAAATTTTATGAGAAGCCGTCTGCTTCAAATAGACTGTTTTTAATGAAAAAGTTGTTCAACTTGAGGATGCCTTCTGATAGTTCAGTTGTTAATCATGTGAACGAATTTAACACATTATGGGCACAACTTGAATCCTTATATTTTGTCTTTGCTGATGACATTAAACCTTTGATATTTATGTGTTCGTTACCGGATAGTTGGAGTAATGTTGTTATGGCCATCAGCAATTCTTCCAATACTGCTCTTAAATTCAATGATGTTGTGAGTACAATCATGAATGATGAACTGATGAAAAAGAGCATGGGTGAGAGCACAAATTCTACAAGTACTGCTCTGTCGGTTGATAATGACAGAAGAAAGGAAAGGGGTAGAAGTTCAAGCAGGGAGTCAAAGTAAAGAGGAAGATCAAAGTCTAAGGGGAAGTTCAAGAAAAAATTAGTGTGTTGGAAATGTAAGACAGAGGGTCATATGAAGAAGGATTGTCCAAATAAAGACAAGGAAGGAGCGAATGTGGTGAATCCAAGTGAAGAGTATGATGACTTGTGTTTGTCTGCTCATACAGAATCAAGATCAGATTCGTGGTTTGTAGATTCATGGGCTTCGTTCCATTCCACTGCTCGTAGAGAATGGTTTGAGAATTATGTCCAAGATGATTTTGGGCATGTGACTGTTGATAATGGGCAGGAATGCAAGATTGTCGGTAAAGGGACAATTAAATTAAAGTTGCACAATGGTGGAAAGTTGCTTTTACTATAGGTCAGGCACATACCGGATTTGAAGAAGAATTTGATATCTGTTAGCAAGCTGGATGGCGAAGGTTATCAAATCTCATTTGAAAAGAAACAGTGGAAGATCAGTAAAGGAGCAATGGTGGTGGTCAAGGGTGAGAGAGTGGGAACTCTATATTTACTCTCAAGCTCAGTGGATCACGTTGTTTCTTTCACCACCGTGAAGAATGAGAAGGCTACCTTATGGCATCAGAGACTCGGTCACTTGAGCGAAAGCAGCATGAGGGTATTGCAATCCAGAGGTATATTGACAGATATGAAAGATGCTAATTTTGATTTCTGTGAGAACTGTGTGTTTGGAAACCAGAAAAGAGTTAGTTTTATGAAGGATGGCAAGGAGAAGAAAACCGAGAGATTAGAGTTGGTGCATACAGATGTATGGGGGCCTTCTTCGGCGAAGTCTCTTGGAGGTAATTCTTATTTTGTCACTTTCAGAGATGATGCAAGTAGGAAAATATGGGTGTTTGCACTTAAGCAGAAATCCGATGTTTTCAAGATCTTCAAGGTATGGAAAGCTCTTGTTGAGAATGAAACAGGTTTGAAGGTAAAATGTCTGTTGTCAGACAATGGTGGGGAGTTTTGCAATAGGGAGTTCGATGACTATTGCTCTGTCCACGGGATCAGGAGAGTGAAGACTGTACCGAGGACACCGTAGCAAAATGGCATGGCTGAGAGGATGAATAGAACCATTTTGGAGCGAGCTCGGAGTATGAGACTACAAGCAAGTTTGCCTTTGCAACTTTGGGGAGCCGCTGTAGATACAGCAGTCTATCTGATCAACAGAAGTCCAGCTAGTGCTTTAGATGGAGGAATTCCAGAGGAGGTGTGGTCTGGTAAGACTGTGAATTATTCATTCTTAAAAGTGTTCGGTTGTATAGCATATGCACATGTGGATCATGAGATGAGAAAAAAGCTTGATTCGAAATCTCAGAAGTGTGCATTCATTGGATACGGTGGCGACGAATATGGTTATCGCTTATGGGATTATGAGCATAACAAGGTAATTCGTAGCAGAGATGTAGTATTTAATGAGCGCTGTATGTATAAAGACCGAACGGAAAGTAAGAGTGAGAAAGCAGTGGAAAAGGAGCACTTGGAGCTGGATGAGCCACAGGATGGGATAGATCCCATGGATAAAAGAAATGAAGAAATACCTACATCTGAAGGAGAAGAAATGGCTGCACCTGAGAATACACAAGTTTTAGATGAGACCGAACAGGAGAGAGAGCCATTGACTGAAATAGATGGTTCCAGTACTTCATCAGAGAGTGTTCCACTTTGAGGAGGAGCACGAGGATAAGGAAGCGAACCCAAAAACTTTGTCTTCCATTATATCATATTTTGTATACTGATGCAGGTGAACCAGAGAGTTACCAAGAGGCTATGCAGGATAAACTTCATCTTAAGTGGGAGCAAGCCATGCATGATGAGATGTCTTCTTTGGAGGAGAATCACACATGAAAATTGGTGAAGCAACCGGAAAAGATAAAAGTATTGCATAACAAGTGGATATACAGGGTAAAACATGAGGCCGGAGGGACACAAAGGTTCAAGGCTAGACTTGTGGTGAAGGGATACGGTCAGAGAAAAGGTATTGATTTCAATGAATTATTTGCACCTGTTGTCAAGATGACTTCTATCAGAACAATACTAAGTATTGTAGCTGTAAAAGGATTATATTTAGAGCAGCTCGATGTGAAGACTGCATTCCTTCATGGTGATTTGGAGGAAGAAATATACATGAAACAGCTGGAGGGATATGAAGTTAAAGGAAAAGAGAATTGGGTATGTCGACTGAAAAGGAGCTTGTATGGGTTGAAACAAGCACCGAGGCAATGGTACTTGAAGTTCGACAAGTTTATGTTGGATTCGGATTTTGCCAGAAACAATTCAGATCATTGTGTATATCTACAAAAGTTTAAGGATGGTAACTTTATTATACTTACTTTGTATGTAGATGATATGCTTGTGGCAGGTACGTGCATGAAGAAAATTAATGATCTAAAAAGAAAGTTGGCAGGGAGATTCTCTATGAAGGACATGGGTGAGGCTAAACAACTTCTTGGGATGCAAATTACCCGAGATAAGAAAAGCAAGAAATTGTGGTTATCTCAGAAGGGGTACATCAAGAAGGTGTTGGAGAGATTCAACATGGAGAATGCAAAACCGGTAACTACAGCTCTTGGTGGTCAGTTCAAACTGTCGAAAGAGAAAGGTGCTAAGACAGATGAGGAGAAGAGACACATGGAGAATGTGCCTTATTCATCGGCCGTTGGGAGTCTCATGTATGCAATGGTGAGTACAAGACCAGATATTGCACATGCAGTGGGAGTAGTGAGTAGATTCATGAAGAACCCTGGAAAGGAACATTGGCAAGCGGTGAAGTGGATTTTCAGGTATTTGAAAGGTATTTCAAATTATTATTTGTGTTTTGGGGGTGATAATATTGATGTGTAAGGTTTTGTGGATTCGGACCATGCGGGTGATAGAGACAATGGCAGGAGCACTACAGATTATGTCTTTATTGTAGGAGGGACAGCGGTAAGCTGGGTTTCAAGACTACAATCAATTGTTACTTTATCTTCGACAGAAGCTGAGTATGTTGCAGCTGCAGAAGCAAGTAAGGAGTTTATTTGGTTGCAACGATTGATGAGTGAGTTGGGTTTTGATGGAGTGGATTGCAGGTTATTCAGTGACAGTCAGAGTGCAATTCATCTTGCTAAGAACTCGGTGTATCATTCACGGACTAAACATCTTCACTTGAGATATCACTTTATTAGATCCTTATTAGAGGATGGCCAATTGAAGTTGGAGAAGATTGAGGGCAGTAAGAATCCTGCAGATATGTTGACAAAGCCGGTTGATGGGAAAAAGTTGAGCTATTGCTCAAGTTTGGTGCATTTGTGTTGAATGCTAAAATTGGGACTTTGAACGATCGAGGTAAAAACTTTGGATACTGGAATTATCATGTATAGAGATTATATTTTTAGTAATAGGTCTCCAAGTGGGAGATTGTTGCTAATTGAGCCCATTGCCGTAGCGGGTTTCGGTTTACCGAAACGGGTCCAAAACCGGCCCAAACCCATTGTGATATAATATAAATATGGGTGTGGGGCTAGGGTGTTTTTTATTGGCCGGGTTTCTTTTGTTTTAGAGGGCGGTTGAAATAAAAGGTGAAGAAAAATTAATTGCTGCGGCTGCTACTAATTACTTAGTTTATTTGGCCAAAAGGAAACAAAGGTTTGCTGCAATATATATGAACTTGTCCTGTAGCAATTATTTTCGGCCAGGGGATTTCAGAGGTTTGGTGCGGCCTGAAGCAACCAAAGGCCAAGAGAAAAATAATTGTGCTGTTCAGTTTTCGGCGGCTGCTTCTAATTTCGGCCGAAAGCAAAGAAGAAGGAGAAAAGAAGGCGGGGACTTCTTTTGGGGTTCTTCTTCGGTGGTCGAAGCAAAGAGGTAAATCACTGCAACAAGAGATTAGGCTTTGATCTCAAAATCTTGTGTGATTTCTTTGTGATTTCTCTTGTGGTTGAGAACTAGTATTTTGTAATCTTTTTTTGATATAGTGGAAGTTTTCGATCGGTCCCCGTGGACGTAGGCATATTGCCGAACCACGTTAAATGTGCGTGTTCTCTGTCTCTGCTATTTTTTTCTTCGGTTAACTATTTGATTCCGCTGGTTGTTGCATTAATATTATTCCGCTATGTTTTGCTAACACTCTCAAGATTCATGGCTTACAATTCCGGACTTATAGAGCCATGGTCTTTTAGAAACTTCAAAATCTTCTGTAGTGAATCCTCTCTCTCCGAAGTGACGGAGGAGAGCAGGGGCGGCGGCGGTGGAAAGTTAACGACTGTGGAAGAGATGAGAGAGATAATAAAGAGGTTGAAAATAATTATATTTTTGCCCTATAATTAAAATGGTAAAGTTATAAATAAAAACAAATTTTTCAGTAGATGGTGTGCCCCTCTAGAAACTCCCGGAAATTTCTGAATCAATAACTTGTTTAATGAAAATTCTAAATGTACCCCCTCGTGTGAAATTTAAAAATATGAATTTTTCTAAGTACATTTCTTACATTTCCAAGCTAAACTTGTTTTTCCTTCTTCATTTCCGGTTTCTTTCTTTTGTCCTCTCATGGCTCCTTCGACCTGCCACTCTCGCACCTCGCCCGCCACATCGAGCTCACCGCAACCCCACCATCCTGATGGTGGCTTTCCCTGTCTAGCCAACCAGGCTTCGACCAGCCACCACCGACTACGCTTTCAATTTTAAAAAACTTCTCCATAACTTACATAGAAATATATATGACAACATATAAAATAATATCAACTTAATATTTCTCAAAGTGAGGCAATATTAATCTTTTACAAATCGTAGTTGTGAGGAAAAGGGTAAAGTTTAAATCTCAATCACATAGCCTACAGTCTAATTCTTTATAATAATAAAAAAATTAGGACATTTTGAAAATTAATCGTGATGGGCGAAGACACTTGGATCACTTTCACATTCATGCCTCCTTCTGGACTTTCTCGTTAAGATATTTATAAGATCCGTAGGGCGATATATATCTTTATCAACAAATAAATTTTGTATATTATCTAAAGCTGTCAAAACGTAGACTTGAACCATTTAATTAGGACAGGTTTCAAAAGCATAAAATTATCAACAGATCTCAGTTAATTTTTATGCCACTAAATTACTAAGTACTTGAGGTCAATTTGACTTTTGAGGACTGGGCAAAGTATATAGTAACCTTTTTTAATATTTTTATATTTTCAAGTTCTGTAGAATCACATGAACGCAATTCCAATCAGCTTGTATTATTATATATAATAGCAAGATGCTGATTCCAAAAGTACTATGCCGTCTTTTTCTTTGTCCTCTATTATTTTGTTTCCTTTCTTTTCTTTCTTACTGTTTAATGGACGTGTTGCACGTTATATTTGTTTTATTTCCCACTGCTTGAGTTTGAAGATTGAAGCTACTCTGTGGTCAAGTCGCGATTTTATTCTTTGAAACAAAATGGTGATGGCAGCTTCTATTAAGAAAAAGTTTGCTCATACTACATTAATTTTGGATGTATGACATGCAGCATAACACTTATTACAATATATGGCATTAGAAAAAATAGATACATCGTACTGAAGTTAGAGTGACATTTTTAACTTGAAAAAAGATTTTAATTATATTCAAAAGTGTAGATGTGTAAATTTGCACAATTTGGATCCAAAATAAAGGCTCATGACGAAAACGAAAGCTCAGGATTTGAGATCTATTCAGAAAGCAGTTAAAATATCAGATAGAGTCAAATAATTATCAAAGCTCCCATGATAACTACAATAGAATCTCCCGCATATGCGTATGTGGAAAGAAAGATATTTAAGATCTATCATAACTATTTTCATATAAAAATTTTAATTTATAAATACCCTCAACATAGAGAGAAATTAGAAAGCAACAAAATAGAGGGAGAAAGAGTCATCTCAAATTATTGTCATCTCTTATCTATTAATTATACTCTCCAAACAGTCATTTTATCCAATAATGTTGGTCGAGATCTCTCTTGACCGAGCCTCGTTATTTTTTTTAATCTAGTTGGATGAATTTTAACACAAACAAAAAGAAATGAGTTATTGCATGAAAACTTAAACTTAGAAGTGAATGATACTAAATAGAAGAAGCATTGCAAATTTGCATACTAAGAAATTGGACCTTAAATTATTATGCAGGATATGGTTACCAAATGGAAATTATCTATATTATCCCCAAAAAAAAAAAATTGAAAATTATATAAGAGTAACAAGTGATTTTGTAATTATCAAGGTACAATAATATCCAAATTTTTAGCTTAAAATGTAAGTCATGGGATATAACAATGTAATAATCTTCAAGGGGAAAAAAAACTTCTAGATCTCTGTTATTCAATCAAGGAGTAGTTTATGTAATAAGCAAGCTATTCCTTAATATATTAATTCAAGTAAAATAACTCTATATATTATTATTTTGCATTATCTCAAAAAGAATATAATTATTTTTGCCTTAAATTAGCTGTAGTGGTTTGTTCGGAGTCTTGGGACCCTTGTATAGAATCTCATATATACTTCTCTTCTTACTATTTTTAACATTAATATTTGGGTTAACACTACTATTTTGAACATTAACATTAGGCAATTGAACTACTTTTTCTTTACTAATCTCACGTTATTTTGAATCTACTATGCAGTGTTTAACCTGTTTTTTCTTATAAAAAAAATTATCCCATAATCTCTCAATTTTTTCAAAGCATGAAAAACTATATGAATCGTAGAAAGTGTAATTTCAACTATTAATTTAGTTAATGTTTGGTTAAGATTATCATAAAATATAAAGTATATATCGCTGGAAAAATTTAGTTAATGTTTGGTTAAGATTATCATGGAAAGTAAGATGAGCATTAGTTTAAGAAAAATTTAGAAAAAAATTTAACTACCTACTAATTTAACGAATGGTTGAGATAAATTTTGGATGGTCTATATAGTTTTCCCGCTTTGATATGCATTGTAGCAATGCTTGGAATGCTTTTTTTCACACGCAACCTCCACATTTCTTTACACACGGAAGAGCCCTTTCAGCAGAAAAATGAACAACGTGCTAAGAGACCCACGTACGTCTTTCTTATGTAAGTAATAAGTAGAATTTAAGCACGAAAGAAAAAACTTCTTCTTTTTTTTCTTTTCCTTACTTGGTGCAAGAGTTTAGCCAAAAAATGACAAGTAACTTTATAGTTACGTCACTTTCCATGAGCTGGAAAAGATACCTCTATCTTTTAACAAGAGAACAGCTGCTTGACGTTGTCATTTTTGTTAGAGCTGATCGTTTGTGTCGGCGTAAGCTCGTCTACTCGTATTTATTTTCCAGATTCTTTCCAAAATACGTATGGTTCTTGCCTTTAAGATGTGTCTGAATGTTTATCACACATATCTAGATCTTGATCAATAATCTATAATCGAATTCTAGTACCCTTTAAAGCAAATAATTTAAATAATTATTAAACTATTATTGATTACGATAAAAAAAAATATTAAAAACTATTAGTTCTAGAAAAGCAAAATTTGTGCACAAATCTCACCGTCAATAAAATTAGAAAGAAAATATTTTCTTAGACATTTCACATTCTTCTAATGCAGTTCTTTTTTCTTGTCATAATACAGACAAACTACATGAATTATTACTTTTTAACTCTGCATTGGCTATTTTGTCTCTTCCTTCCATAAACCATGATAAAATAAGACATTACATCTAATACGAGTATCCAAAAGGATGAGTTTAAGGCCAAGTTCTTGTAGGATGCAAATCCTAAACCATTACGAGGCTTCAGATCATATTCGCATTCGGTCAAGATCTCTTTTCCTTAATAAGATATGGACGAATTTGGCTCTTCCATAATGTAAATCACATATGCAAAATGAAGTTTCAAATTTATTATATATGAATAATTAAGTTTGTAGTTTAAATTCATGTCATAATGTTATATTTTTACTACATATTTTACTCTAAATAGTTTTTATTCAAACATAAATAACCATACATTATAGCAACTATTTTCAAAATTATTATTGGCTTTTGGATTTGAGGAAGTTGATATTAGCATCCTATCTACTAAAATTTTCAAGTACAACATTTATACCCAAATTTGCTAGGTTTTCTAACGAATCAAAGCAATTATTGGATTTAAGTACTATTTATGTAAAGAAACTTCAGATCTACTATAATGTTGAAAAGGATGCATTGATGGTACTCTCCAACTTATTCTCAAGCGTGCACGTCCTGAACATCACCTACATTAAAAAGTAAGAACGTTCTACAAATCCAATCTGAATCCCGAGTGGCAAGTGATTGTGCTGGTTAAAAGATAATAAATTCAATAACTAAACTGAGAGAGAGTCAAAGATTAGATATTAGAATGACTACGTCTCTAATCTAAAATGAATAGTTTGCTCATTTATATTAGAACCAATACGTTTGGAGAAGAAGCCAACTGAACTGTGCTAGAATTATCTCCTATAGGACTCTTATTAGGCTTAATTGCGAGCCTCTTACTTAGTCTCCCTTGAGAATCATTTAGTTTCAGTATGCACATTAGTCGGTTAGATTATGACCATTCAAATTGGATTTAGATCGTTCCAAGTCCAATGGTTTCTTGCAGTAACAATTGTTTCTTGCAGTAATAGGTATATCTATTGACCGGCTCATGTTGGGCTAAGAAGCATGTGAATCATACTAGTGATAATAATTGAAACAAATGGTGGGACCATTATTAAATATTGACTAAAGAGTACTACGAGTCACCTATACGGTAACCAGTGTCCCGACTCAGGGTTTTTTTTTTTTTTTTTTTTTTTTTAATTTATCATTACCAGCGACATAATCATCATGGAGGCACGTAAATCTTTAGCCACTAGTACTGGAATAAAGCACAGATCCTTTCGTCTGAGAGTTTTTTCCACCATTGTTTGCCGAGTGAAGCAACATGCTGTTAGATATAATATTGACTACAACTTAGACTCCTGCAGCACAGCTATACATTGAATCTATATTTATAGGAATGTATCAGATGCGCAACTGATGACCATGAGATACTGTGTATAGAGGGATAACTTCTGCAGACTGCACGAGCTGGACTGCAAATTGTGGTAAGATTACCTGGTCCAGAAATGTTTGAGAGCAGTTTTCCTCAAGCTCTTGTTGTTCTTGGTGAGACTAGTAAGGGAAAATAAACCCTCGATTGTAATCGTAAAAAAAAATTAAAAAAAATAAGAGAGAGAGAGAGAGAGAATAAATACAAAATTCACACCTCAAGGAATAAATTACGAGGCAAACAAACTAGTACAACTCCATTTGTCAGCATCGAAATTACAGAATGGGGTCAGCCAAAGTCATGAATCAAATACATTGGGCACTAAGTAGATCAAGAGACTTGAAGAAGTGAAATTATACACAACACTACAGGAAGGATGCTACAGCAAGAGAACCCCATCCCAAAATCTCTGAAAGAATCACACTGCTCGCATTTGACACCAACTCGTGCAGGCTCTCAGCTGCAGCCAATGGAAAATTTGACATGCACAGCAAATTTAAATCCAATACTACTTTAAAACGACCAAGAAGCACAAACAACTTCCCTGAGATTAGATTTACAAACTTCCTGCATAATATTCGATTAATTGGAGAGCTGAAACCTGGCACTAGGTGTCCTCCGCCTCCATCCCTGAGTGCAGCAAAGAGACAAGGGGAAAACAGTAAAATATCAAAGTAGCTATATTAATGACAATAATGAGCCATGGGCAACCACAAAATTGACAAGAGAACTTACGAATGCTGCATAGTAAAAGAGAGTCAATACAGCAAGAACGACAAACCCATATTGGAAGACGTTATACCTGTCCGTCACACAAAAATTTGAAATAATGAAAAAGAACAAGATCACCATCATGGATGAGATGGGCAAAATACTTCTCATATTTTTAGTAGTTTAGAATCATAGAAAAGGCAATGCTCGACTCACTTGTAAAGATATTTTATTCCACGAAGAGATTGTAACGTGTGGCCAAAGATCTCCTGGGCGGCAGTCGCTCGTGCATAGTAAGCAAAAGACGTGGCACAGAACTGAATCACACTGCAAATGATAATAATGATAATAATTTATGGTCATTACCAGTAACACTGGCCAACAAGTTTCCCTATAAGCGAAAAGGTTGTGAATGGCATAAAGTAGATGATTGGAAGTGACTTAGACCTTTTCTCCTAAAAAATAAAGAGCAATGCAAATTTAACATGCAAAAAAAGAACACTCATTTTGCCACTGACCATTACAGTGCCACCTCCAGGGTCGTATTTGGTCGCCCATCTAGAGTATATTCGACTCCAGTAGTAAAACATATTAAAAGTGCTCTGCGAATAGGACATACTGTATTATGAAAGAATGAAGGTAACCCCTTTGTCTTTTGCCTAATGGGGTGCCCAGACCTCTTAGGGCATCAGACTAATCCTCAGGCAAGTTGATTGGGAACTCAAGTTCCCATTAGAAACTGAACAGGTCTTTTATGTGTGTAGGGGCATCAATAAAGGAAGAGCTGATGCCAGATCTCTCTCCAGCACGTCATAGTACTAAGTGCATATTGTAAAAGGAGAAAAGAAATCAACTAGACACTATGGCAACATGCAAGTACACATGAATGTCATGCTGCTTGGATTATCAAGAGGTTCCGGTCACTGCCTCCCCAGCAAGCAATCTTGATGTCCATGTTCTCTCCGTCAAGCAACCAAATTTTACTATACATCAAGTAATTTAGTTTCAAGAGATCCTAACCAACAAATAGAACACTGAACTCAGAGAAGCTATTTCATGTCATCAAAAGAGCCTGTTGTCATCCATTTAAAGCTGAAAAACCAATTGTGCGGCCTCTAATTAAATTATTTGACGAACATAACAAAGACTACTGTAATCACATCTCTATCAGAAAAGAAAAATAAAACTTTTTGCATACAGACCTGATGGAGCAAAGGAGGATGAGTCCCACATTAAAAAGGAAAGAATTCATCAGAGTTGCTCCCCACCTGAAATCCAGTCAGTCAACAGTCAATCAAAAATAAAATAAAATAAACAAGAGAGAGAGAGAGAGAGAGAGGGAGGACTAGAAGAGAGGTCCATCAGGTTAAAAGGTCTAATAAGTAATTACTTCATTGGGTGAATGGTTATAAATACTAGTCTTAGACCAAGCATCATAGCTCCAGCAATTACTGCAACCAAAAGGTAGAAACAGAAAAATGCAAATGCTGCAGTACCTAGCAGGCCTGGTTCAATCAACAAAAAATAGCGTCAGATAAATGATTCCATCAGGAGAACAATGAATGTGCGTAGCATCAGATGACATACCCCAGACATCATCCAGTTTGATAAACACTTCATTTAAGAAAGGGGAAAGAGGAGGGTTGATCAATGAGTATATAACAATATGTGCAACCCAAGCCACAGAAACAATTAACCTGAAAGTACGAGAACTTTTTATTCAATCATCCTTGACAGTATGGATATTAAGCGCAAGAAATTAACTATATTAAACAAGGAGGAGAGGCCTCGTCGAGTAAAATCAACTGTGACAATGAGTCTGGCCCCCACCAAAGACCCTTCTATTCTATCCGAGCACATCTTTATACAGTACAAAAGCAGGTCTCATAACCGAAAGAGGAAGAAGAAAGAAGTAACTCATCAACACCAATGGAGGGTAACAAACTCTTACAGAGATTATACAAGGAAAGAGGCACGCATGGGCTTTGAAAAAGAGGCATGGAACACAATGAATGAGGGATATATAAAAACTGCACACGCACACATGCACAGACATATATATATATATATATATATATATATATATATATATGGTCTCCTCATACTGCATGCCTCATCATGTCCTTAAAGATGACATCAGGTGTAAATTCCCTATTGTTCCCTTCCAAAAGCAAAGTAACCCACATGCAGTTTCATATTCAAAACTAAATAGTGTCACAATACTAGCATGCAACCCATATTACCACTTCTTTCTAGTAACTACCGTTAAATTTCCTACCACAACCCCTTTGTATCAAAAAATTAGGGGCTTATGTTACTCCAAAAACCACTTGATCTAGCACAGCCCAAGCCCAACTACAACAAAACCCAATCCAACCAATTAATATGCATTATGAAAAATAAATAAATCTCAAGTAGGCCCAGTACGAGACCAGAGATCATGCATAGTTCAGCTGGACCCCAGTATAGGTCCCACCACAAGCGTCCAAACTATCCCTCCCATGGTATAACCATTCCAATCTAATCTTACTCTCTCATTTAGCATTTATATTTATTATTTTTAGCTTTCTTTACCTCTTATATTTGTTGACATCAGTATCTAAGGGCCTTTGGTGGGGGACCAAACTCGACCCCTCTGATGCTCTTACTTCTTAGTGCAAGTAACACCTAGGACATGTGCACCCAATGATAGGTCAAGGGTACTATGTCGCATGCACTTCTTTCAATATCTATTTGTCCGCTTCATGTCCATGTTTTATCTACTGAAATATTAGCAAAATATGTGAGAAAGTGAAGGCAATCTACTATGATAGCCAACACTCTAACCCAATCAAACCGAGCCGCCACCTCTAAGAAGAGTGAGTTGGCCAATCTAATAGGCCAACAGGTCCTCAAACGGCCCAACAACTGCCGTTTGGAGACTTTGTTACTCTTGAGCAATTCCAACTGTTTACTCAGCACTTTATGGTTCAAGTTGCGACTCAGGTCGACGATTGCTTCCACCTCATGACTAGCCTCGTGCAAAGAGTCAACCTGCAAGTGCGCTAAGACCCACATGATCAAGATTCTAAAGGCAGCCAACAAGCAGAGGTCTCCATCTAGCCCGTTGTCAAAGGGCACCTAACTCATAAACCCACTCATAATCCTGCGAAGAGCGTGAAAAACCAGTGCCTGAAATCAATTGGACGTGAACGGGCCTTGACATATCATAAGCAAGATTTTAAATATCATATATTGCAGATATATTGGACTAGAAAATTTTGTAGCAATTATCATTATCGCAGAAATATTGAGAATATTTTCAAATATCAGATGTCAATATCAGAATGTACATATACAAGCATATATCATAGAAAATAAAAATGAATATGGTAACTCATACATACATCATTAAAAAACTACATAAAGTGTGTGTGTATAAGTTTGGAATATAGTTACCTTGACAATTTGGCATCATATTTTGATTTTGGTGTCACATCGTCAAAAAAAGTAATTTTTCAATAAAATTATAACCATAATTTTAAATTAACGTAAAAAAAATCACACTTTTTATCCTTAATATAAAAATCAAAGAAAAACTTAAAGCAAAAGAAATATATATAGTGCCGACTATTTTGTATATGATATAGCGGCCGCAATATCGGGTCCAAATCGATATTGTACCGTTACCTTTCCAAAAACACTAACCCTATAAAACTGCTTATATCATTGCGTTTTGTATTCCAAAACGTAATATTAGCTACAACATCAATATTGCGGTCAATATTTAAAACATTGATTGTAAGAGAAGGATCCTTCAAGAGTTAGTCATTAACATAAGAGGGAAGAACGGATAGAAATGTATATCTCTCCATGTCTCATGATCATCCTCACCAAGAGGCCGATGTCTCCTAGGAATTGGATTTTGTGTTCCTCTCAAAAACATATCCACAGGAGCATGAGATCCCTCTTACAGATCCAAGAATGATCATATGGTTTCCCCCTTCGCCTTAAGGTGGTCTAAGAGTTCTAACGCTAAAACCGGAGGCTAGACACTTTGACATTCTCAAAAGTTAATTTGGAAGTGAGGAACGAAAGCTTACAAATTGTGAAAATGAGGGAAAGGAGGAGGATTTATAATCTCCTCATAGGCCTCATACATCACGTCACTAAAGATGACCTGAGCTATAAATTCCATGTTGCTTCATTCAAAGAGCCAAAGAACTTATACGCAGTTTCTTTCCAAGAGCTAAAGAACTTGTATACAGTTTCTTTTCCAAAGCCAAGCAACTCGCAACCAACAGCGTTCCTCAATCTTGTGACTACCATCAAATTTCATAGCAAAATCTGTTTGTACCCAAAAAACAAAAAAAAAAAAAAGTGTATTATACCGTAAGGAAATACTAGCCATGACATAGTCCAAGCCCAACTCAAAAGGATTTTAACCCAACCAGCTTCTTTCCAAGAGCCAAAGAACTTGTATGCAGTTTCTTTCCAAGAGCCAAAGAACTTGTACACAAATTCTTTTCAAAAGCCAAACAATTTAAAATCAACATCGTTACTCATTCTTGGTAACTACCATCAAATTTCCTAGCAAAATCTCTTCATACCGGAAAAAAAAAAAAATAGCATTTATAATTTTATATTACCGTAAGAAATTACTACGCATGACACAGTCCAAGCCCAATTCAAAAGGGTTTTAACCCAACCAGCTAATATGCAATATGGAAGTTAAAAAAGAAGCCTATAAGCCATTTAGAGGCCCACAAGAGATCATATATCATATATAATTTAGTTGGAATACCCTTCCATCATCTTATACATAGACCTACCCAAGATATATGCATTTCGATCTAGAATCCACACTCTCTCATTTAGGTATTATATTTATTATGTTCAACTACCTCCGCCTCTTGTGGTCATAGACTTGAACATTAGAGGATCTTTGGTCAGAACCCAGACCCAATCTTCCTCACATTTTTTCTTTCTTAGCACAGTTGACACCTGGGACTTGTGCTTGAGTGTAGGTCAAGGAGTACTGTCGTCGAACACTCAAGAGGTTATGCACCTGGATTCTAGGACAGTGCCAATACTAAGCTAAAGGGAATGAGGATGAATGGTAAAATTACCCATTATAGTACAAGTTACTTTAAAAAATCTACTACAATATGAAAGCTGCTCTCTCATTGGTATTTTCTTATTTAAAATATCAATATGTCAACCTCAATGGTTTCAAAGTAAACTCATGTTTTCACCTGACATTTTATTGCGTTCTCCAAAGGCCAGACAAACAGGTAATAGTTTCACTATTTAACCCATGCAATAATCCAACATTTTCCTGGATAACATCAACATACAAACTTCGCAAACTAGATCAGTTATCATTAGACTTTATATCAAGCAAAGTGGACAGCTCAATTTGATAAGAGTAGAAAATTTGAAGGATCCATTACAATTTCATTTGTAATATAGTACTTACCCCAAAATCCCTATTATAAGCTTCCCTAGATAGCCAAGGACGGTTAAAGCCCAAGTAGTCTCTGCCTATACAGTCAAAAAAAAAAAAAAAAAAACAGATATCAATAGATCAGAAACATCACCATTTCTATCCAAAAGGAATATAAGATGACATTGAAATCACCACCTTTTCTCCTTGTGGATACATCTCTTCCAAGGCCTCCATATCATCTTCAAGAAGAAGCAACTCCTACTAGGTACAAATACAAACAGTAATTTCCTCAAAACAAGGGGGTGGAAATAGTCAGATAACACAAAAAAAATGGATTGGTTGATAACAAAACTTGTTCGAGCTTAAGTGCATAGTGTGGGTTTTTTTTCTCTAACAAGAAAAATTATAAAATGCACATAGTTTCCCAAAATACAGTGAATATCTATAAATTAAGATGGATATTATGTGCGCGTCTATTGCTCGAATAATGACAGGAAGGTTCGCTGCAGAAAAGTGTGCAAGGCTTCTTGCTGCACCTTGAAAACAAGATGACAACAAGGCTCCATTGATGGTAATAGATAAATCTCAGAAGTATCACGAGAGCAAATAATGAATAGCCAATACATGAGACAAGTAAACAGATATAGCTACATTTCTAAGGTCCAGTAACATTGTTAGCAAATAGTGAATAGGCATACCTTTTCAACAGCCTTCACGTTTTTGCGCCATTTTCTACCTTTTGCACCACTTCTCTCCTCCTGATGAAGGGCCTCAGCAGCTTTCTTCAGTTCTCTAGCTCTCTTACCAAGTTCAGTCGCCTCCTGCAAGAACTCAAAGGACATAGTTAAGATAATCTCCATGCCTTAATTGGACTAGCACCTAACAGTTGAATGTACTTTATACGAGTCATGGAGGTGTAATAAGGTAATTGACAAGCACTAACCTTAATATATTGTGAGCGAGTGATAACAGCCTTGGGGCGTTGTATGAATGAAAATATGAGTCCCAAAGGAAAGCAAGCAATGCCAACACCACCAAATATCTAAGGAACACAAGAATACTACATATTATATAGCAGTTAGACAACATATTGAACATTCTAAAGGTATGGCAGCAAAGTATTCTTAGCATATAGTTCGTGCAACAGCACCAACTTTAATTTGAATTATACCATAAAAGTATCTATCACAAAAGCCTTGCACCCTACAGCATGTCAAAATAAATGCAAGTGCATCTCAGGAATTGATCTTGCTACGTAAACCATTAACTATTATCACAGAAGTTATCCTTCAGATTGGTGGAAATTGCAAGCTCTAAAAATCTAAGATAAATATATAAACATACTGTGAAAAGCACTGATCCAACAATAGTTGCAAGAGCCACAACATATTCTGGGAAGGTGGCGCGCATCGTCCAAGTGGCTTCTGAAGAAGGACTTGCTGTGTATGCATCACACTGCACTCACAACAAATAATTGGCAACAAGCATTATGAGGAACGCCAGCTAAGAAGAAACTGAATTACATGAATAAAATATGCATTAAACTCCCCTACAAAAGGCTACAACCTGACAAGTGAAAAATCATGGTCTCAGAATGAGCTGTATTCAAATGTGATTTTATACAGCTAAAAAACCCAAAGAAAAAAAAAATGACTCCATAAAGTTAAAATAAGCAAAAATAAAACCTAACAAGAAGATTGACCCAATCATAGCTTAAGAATGATCTTTATACTAATGCAATGCATTATAACTAACAATCTGAATGAAAGAAATTGAATTCCATAGAAGTAAAGCAATGAAACCTGACGAGCAGATTGACCAACACAAGGTTGGCTGCTTGAGAACTCGGACCAGGTAGTTGGGAAGTTTGTTGCTACAGAAGAAAGGTGCCTAACTGTGAAGTCTACTTTACCTACGAGCCCTGGTACTCAAAGACATGCAGAAAAGAAATGAGAACTCTAAAAATTATTTTTTAAAAAAAAAAACAATTGCATACTATGATAGTGTGCTTGATATTCCAAATTAAAATCCCCTCGTTCAATATATTTATGCAGAATCAATTCGTTTCCTGCCAATTGAACAATGCAATCCCCCGAAATGGAGCTAGTCCGTAGGAATTGATAAAAGCAGATTCATCTAAGGGTCTAAGCTGCAGTAAAATGACAGTCAATAGCAAAACCGTCCATAACCAAGGTTATTCAAAAGTTTCAAGACTTGCAATGAAGAAATAGCTAGAACCTAAACTCGGTAAGACTTCAGACCTGTGAACACTCTATTTTTGGTATATCATTGTTCATCTTTCAAGTTTTATCAAGCGTTATATGATTACGTTGAGTCATACTCATGGAACATCTAAACTTTTCTGTCAGCCTCCGACAAGGGGATACTGTTATTTGTTAAATAATGGTGTGTTTGAGTGGATGGTTGTGCGTGGGTGTGTTTTTTTGTGGGGTTGTGATTTGTTTGGTTGTTCGGTTTGGGGTTTGCTTATTTTCTCCATGATTTTTAAATTTTTTTCATTTCTTAACAGGTCTAAACCCATAAAGCAATCAAGTTGACATTAAACAGTGCTTTTGAAGTAAAAGGAGTAAACACTACTTTGCATCAAAGAAGATTTTCCAACGATACTAGTTTGATAAGGGGCTAACATTCCATGCCCTTGTTTCTAGCTAATAAGACAACTCGTAGAAATTTATGCTGGCAATAGTTTATGGGCTTGTGCAGATTTTATGCTGGTTTATTCTCTACACGCATAATAAGGCTGGAGTTTTAGTAATGACGTTATCCTTGCATGTCATGTAGCTTTGGAGGAGTGGTAGTTGCTAAGTATGACAGGAGAAAAGGTACTAAAAAGTATATGTTCACTTAAATTCTGAAACAATAAAATTCTTAATATTCTTTTCGCCCTTGTTTAGCACGGGTTAAACATAAGGTTAAGAACATCTAACAAGGAGATTGCCTAACATCCTTTAACTAAATGGGTTAAACTAATCTGAATTAAAAAATTAGAGCATTTAACTCCGACTAGAGGGGTTTATTAATCCGCCTGTATAGGCGGATTAAAAGAAAAACCAAATCATCTCTCAAATAAGCATGTAACCAATTTTATAGAAAAACATTATCCAAGTGTTTTAAAATGCATTGAATTAAATTTCAATCCGATTAAAGTCTTTAACCCCTTTTCTGCTAACCTAAATTTATGTGGCCTTAACCCTTTACCAAACAAGGCTTTAAGTGGCAATAGTAAATCATAAAATTATATGCTAAATTCTTTTAACCATTTTATGGCTACCCTTAGAATTGCTCTCCACTAGTTGACAGGGCTAGTTACCACACTGCATCGAAAAGGGAAAAAAAACTTCATTAATTTCAGTCTACGATTATGGGAAAACTTTAATGCTTAAACCAAATGTCGTGAAGTGCGTCATGGACTCGTCAAGAACTCTTCACATGATCCCATAACCATCACTATCCATGTCACCATTGTCATAAATCATCAAAACCTAACAAGTCTCCTCTCCACCTTCCTTCTACTTTATGCATCCTTCCTGCATCAAAAGATATAGATGACAGATTCAGTTTGGAGGATAAACCGGATCTAAGTAATAATCTCCACATATCTGGGTTGGAGATAATCAAGAGGGTAATTTATGTTCCCATTGCTCTAATCTAAATGAGAAGAGTAAGTTTTATTAGAACTAGACAGAGAACTAGACAGAGATATTTGGTGTCATCTGATAGCGATACTTTACTCTAGTTGGAAGTTTGAAGAATCCATTAGTACCAATCTAATTCTTCTTGAACCACTTCTTGATTTATTTATTTTTTTCATTGACGTCTCTTACGTCCTTTTTTTATTGCCTCCTCATAGTTTTCCCTACTCTTACTAATTTGTTTCTCTTCATTTCTTATCTCTTATATGTTTTCTTCATGTTTGCCTCCAAGATAACATTCTTGGTTATCTCAATCTTTTGGTCCTATATCTTTTTCCGAGTGTATTTCCTTCTTAATCACATCCTTTAGACATTTGCTTTGACTAGATTTTTTTCATTTCCTTTAATTCCATTTCTCATATGTCGTTTTCATCGTTCTCCTCTTTCCATATCATATTATTTACTAAACGGATTCTTGTAATCTCTCATAGTGTTGTAAGCTCCCGATATCAAATGTAATGATTCCTTTTCTATTATATTTTTGTGCTCAACATGAGACAAAGTGCTTTGGACCCAAATGGTTGTAATATGATACAAATTAAAATTGAAGGGTTCATCTTAGAAAAATAAAGTATCAAAATAATATCAGGTTTACACCATAGAAAACTACCAAGCTCAGTTTTGCTTGAGAAAGGAATCAATATTGACAAGGCTACAAACCCCAACATAATTCCTTAGACAAGAATATTAATGGACAAGTCCACCACCTTGGAGCCCACAAAAGAATGCAAATCTGTCTCTCAAAAATCCAAGGACAAAACCAACAATTAATAAGAGAGCAGATGAGAAGAAGTACGAATTCATATACTCAAATGACTTGGTTACAGATGACAACAAAAGGGGCATTATAGGACTAAAATTGACTTGATTACAAGAAACTGTTCATATTTTCATAATACTTAATTACTCAAGACTCTTAACTTGAGTCTTAGTTTTCCTAATTATGCATATGTGACCAAGAAGATTCTTCAAAATCCATCATTCATTTAAGAAAATATATAAAATTCCCGATTTGCTCCCCTATTTTTGAATTGCTCAAATACAATCCTATGTAATTCTCCCTTAATGGAAAAAAAAAAAAACTCATCTTTGAGCTTTGTAAAGAAAAATAATTTTTTAAGCAACATCTTTCCAAGTGATATTCTTGGTATCAAAAGGCAATAAGCTCCCTGAAAATCAATACCAAAATATTCATAAGCATCACTCAAGCACTATCGAGATAATCAATGCTGATGAACTTAGCCAAGGGAGAAGAAACCTTCCAAATATTTTCTACTCTAATGGTGACTCCAATTAGCTCTTCATCAAATACAGGTGGCTTACTCCAATTGACGATCAATTGAGAAACAATAACCTTTGACGCAAATGGCTACTTAAGCTCCTCATTCTCGATATGACAAAGATAAGGCTCATGTATCGGTTCCCTATTTGCTTACTGACATCTGAAGTGGGAAGTGTGATAATAATGGCTATAAACTATGAATACCAGGTACCAACTGAATGGTTATGTCAACTTTAGTAATAATGAGATATGATTGAGAAAGGAATCACTTTTGGAAACACTATAAGCCCCTATTGCGCTTTAGCTAAGAATGGTTATGTCAATTTCACAACCTTAGACCCAATCAAAGGATCTAAATCTAACTCTCAAAAATCCAAGGATAACACTATTCATTTACTTATTTACACAAATAACTTGTCACAATGATTTGGCCATAAATGGTAACGAAAGGAGCATATATAGGACTAAACTCACTATGAATAAACCTAACAACATTAATTATTAATTACTAGACTCTTCATACTTTTGAAGATAACTAATTACTTGAAACTCTTAGCTTATACTCCTACTAATTGTCCATATGTTGACCAAGAAGTTTCTCCCAAATAAAATTATGTATTGATTTAAGAAAATAAATGATACTTCTAGTTTTCTCAGCTGATTGACTGGTTTGAATATACTCCAGTGTCTCAAAAACTGAGGTCATAAGAAATCCTAGGATTTGATCAAAACAATGGGAGTATTCATAATAATCCCCAAACGTATCTAAGATTGATCTCTGAAGGGTTATCCTCTGAACTTGAATCATCCCTCCCGATTGAAGCTATTTTTGAATCTGAGAATATTGAAGTACTGAAAAATTGGACAAAAAGACTTGTTCGTGAGAAGAAAAAGTGGTAGTCGAAAATGGAATTTAGTAGCAAAGGAAAAAGGATTTTGGTGAAAGCATGACTTAAGTTAATGCCAAAAGGAAATTTTCCTTTTCTCGTCACCATGTTAGGACTATATGGAAGCAATTCTTCAATGCCAACAAAGAACCAAAAAAGAGTAAAGCCACAACCATATGGCTCAATAGGTGGTTAATATGAGAGTAAAGTTTTCTTACTAGTAAGATGGACATGTCGAGGAAAACTACTACATATAGCACCAATCTTGCATAAACCCAATTCATCCAACCAAAAAAAAAACATGTTCATTGGTTAAATCAAGTTTCTCCAAGGCACAAGACTTCGAACATAAACATTATGTAATCGTCATACATTTTTCCCTCCAAAAAATGCCTACGAACATAATTGTCAATATAAATCTAATATGAAGTAAAACAACCAAGTATTAACAAAAAAGATTTCTTTAAGCTATACCATTTTTCAAGCATATATATATATATATATATATATATATATATATATATATCAAAGATGATAACACTATATTAAAAAAAATTTACAAGTTAGTAGCTCATTTTATTGTATATTTCTTACGAACTAGAAACTACTAAACAAGTTAATGTATAAAAAATTTATAGCTAGACATTAATAGCTTCAATATTAACTTGCAGAACTACTATTCTTTTTTGGTATAATGAGGGCCTTTGGGCTTCTTCGAGCACCCGCGTAATTCCTCATGCATGTGACACCTCCCTCCAACATACACCGGTTGATCATACAAAAATAATTTCCTTAGGCACCCCATTGTGGATGGTGAGAATCGAACTTAAGACTACCTATTTGGAACTACTATAATTACATAAGTATATAAATATCCAATGGTCAAATAAGTATACACAGTTCTAGGCCAAAGGGTACCTAGATTTTGTATGTGTCCAAATAAAATGTGTGAGCCACAAATGAGCATGGCTAAGCACACAACAGCCATTATCAACCAATTGATTTAAAAATCTACAACATATCCATGTTGCCCTCTTCAAAAATTCAAATCACATATGATTACCAAGAAATATACCCTTTATTTGTGCTTTAAACTTAATGCACATCCTTCAAGAAGCCAATTTTCTTGGTTCCTGTACAGAAGTGTAATCACAAGTCATGATTTCAAAATTTCTCATGATGGAAATTAGGCCTCAAGCTCACAGCCTCACACATAAAAGAACTGCAAAATTATTAAAGTTTTCAATCACCTTAAGTTTTATAACACTTTCTCCTAACAACTCTACATGATACCCAAACTAAAAAGTCATTTCCTTTTTCTTAGTAGGAAATGAATACTTAATACTACAATAACAATGAAAGAAGAAGGAAAAAAAAAACCCCACATTGTATTTTTCTTGTTACTTTGGAGACCTTAAGTATCCTACGTACATAGCAAATTACAAACCATCCATAAACCTAGTCCACTGGCCACTATCCAAACTCAAATAGGAGGCCTTTAATTTTCAATCGCGACTTTTTCAATGTAATACATGTAACCAAATGCCTCATGCGACAATGCTTGGACCACCGTAGCCTACATAAACCTGCTGCAGGGAGGAGATAGACTCCTAAGAGCCAAATTATAATGAATTGATGAAGTGAAGCCACTAAAAGAAACACAGTGCAACTGGTGAAAACAGGGCCATTCCAAACAAATGAAAATTGAAGGTTCCTTCATGTCCAAGATAATGCACCAGTTTTATTTAAAATGTGGACAAGAAAAAAGTAAATCTCTTCTTGCAAAGTGGTAAAGAACCACGCACTACAATCACGAGAAGTGAAAATCCGGTGAAGAAGCAACCTTGAACACTTCCAAGAGGTATAGCTTGGATGAAAAAAACTATAGTAGCTCTACACCAAGTATTGAGGTTTCACCTGATTTCATTTCGTATCGCTAGTTTCATATCCATTTTAAATGAAACCAATCTGAAACTACTACAAAAAATCGATTTTGTTAGGTTTCATGGGGTTTCGTTGGACTTCGGCTAGTATCGTTCGGTTCCAGATTAGTTTCATTAAATTTCACATTAGTTTCATTTAGTTTTAGATGAAATTTACCAAAACCTAATGAAACTTACCAAAAAACCAAGAGCAAGTGAGTCTAGCGTTCCTCGTAGTTAATAATTATAATCACCCTTTAATTTCTATAGTGATTCCAAATCCATAAATGTTTATCATATAACATATCATAGTTTGATATATTTTATTTTAACTGCTAAGTATAAGCATAATTTAATCAACATTCAAATTTATTTGGATTAACCTTTGGTCAAACTTGTTAAATACCATAAGTTCGTTTATCTTATTCAACATGCACTTAGCGTACATGATTATATCACATACTCTTGTAGAAATATTTTATACAGTGAACATCTGAACATCTGGAAACCGAGTTCAGAAACCTTGCTCTAAACTCTATGTCCTCTGCACAACCCAAATCCGCATTTTTTTTATGGGAAGAGTCAACAAATATGTACTAATCAAGTAATCAAACCTAATGACCTCAGGTACAAGAGTTCAGACAAGCCCCAACTCAGAAGAGAAGCCTTTTTTTTTTATGCCACTAACAGCATTGAAATCAGGTTGTCACAATGATGCAGAATGAAAGTCAATAACAAGATCAGAAATTTCACCAACCGTAAAGAATGCCAAGAACGAGAGCACAGACAACAACCGAAGCAAGTACCCAAAGTAGCGCACTCTTCAACCTCTTTGCCACACTCCTACATTTTACAAAACCAACATAAATAATTATCATCAAAGGATCTAAACAAAAGCTAGAACAGAAACCCTAATCCTACTTACTTACTTGTCCTGATCACCTTCGTAATAGAACATGGCAAAGGGAATAAAGAAGAAGACGAGCACCGCGTCGACTATATACACCACAAGCCACAGCGTCTTCATGGGGAGCGTTAGGCTACAGGCGCCATTATATATCGCGTGCCGGCAAGCCTGCCGATTTGCCACGTCAGCGGGGAGCATGAGGATGGAGATGGCGGCGACGGAGAGGCCGAGCACGACAACGAACTTGGGGAAATAAGCCTGGTTGACGTCGTCAGGGTGCTGGTAGTTGACGAGGAGGTAGACGTTGAAGAGGAGGACGATGACGCAGACAATCGCCGCCACGATCACCAAGGCGAGGTTGAAATCCCCCATTTTCGCGGAATCTGGGACTGGACCCGGCGAAATTTAGGGATTTAGGGCAATATAGGGGTGTTTTTGGGGGATTTGGTGGAGATTTTGGGGGAATGGGGAGGAGTTTCGAACGAGAAGAGGCTGAGGGGTTGGTGCTTGGAGTAGAAGGGCTGGACTGGCCCCGACCTGGTTTCCGCTGGCCTGACCGCTGCGGGAATTTCTAAGAGAGCACACCACCGGTCAGATTGAGCACATTTTTCGATCAGTCCCCGGTCGGTTTAAAGGAATCGGGGATCAAAAAATTAGGGGAAATTCTAAATGCGCACGGCTTTTGCCCCCTAATCAGTGGATGAAAACATATATCTTATTTTGCTGTTATAGTTTATAAGGTTAATTACATTCATGGCTCTATTTTAAAACCCTAATTTAGATTTGCTGGACCGTAAAAAAAAATCGACAAAGAAGTTCAGACCGAGATATTTTTTTCACTGTCCAAAAAGTAAAATGAGAGTTTTAAAATTTAGAAATGATAAATTATATGCCTTCTATAGTATAGAGGGCTGAGTATTATTAACCCTAGTATATAAGCATATGAAAATGCCCCCATCTCTCTACCATCATCATGATATATATGAACATATAAATGCAAACTTTTTGTTTGTTTTTTATAATATACTATGTTAATATTGGTCATATATATCGATATTCTTAAGAAGAAATAGTAAAAAAAAAATAGTTGAAAATTTATGATCGGTGGACCAAAGAGTCCATGTCATAACTAGTTTTGGGACACGTCATTTTATTTTTTATTTGTCTTTTCTTCTCGTAAAATACTCATATTTTAGATCTCACTTTTTTTATTTCAATTTCCATAACTTTATCATTTCTCATAAGATACATGAAGATTAAGATATAAAAATCTTTTTCAGTTACAAATTATAATGTGATAGTTTTAATTTTTTTTGCGTTTCACGCCAAATCTAGGTGATGGCACTGTGATTTTGATTTAATATAAATGCTAATCAGAGGCCTCCGATGAGTCCGATCCCAGGCTTTTTCAATCCCACGGCCTTTCGGCCATTGATGTTATTATTCCTTTGGCCCCAAATTCTAATGCTAATGTTCTTCTACCTAAACGAAACAAAAGTGGTTCTACAAAGCGGTCTTTGATAATCGAAAATAATTATAAAAGATATAAATAACAACAATAACTAAACCTTTTATTCCAAATGATTTGGGATAGGCTAACATGAACTAAAAGAGAATATAAATGATACATAAGAAGAATAAATCTTATTTTGGGTTACAAATTTTGAATTGAATCATTAAATGGCAAACTGGTTATCGACAAGGCGAAATTTGGGTTTCTACTTCGATTGATATATAGGGACATATATAAATGTACAAAATACAATTAATATACCCCATACTATACCACTATTAATATCCGAAAATGCATAGATAGTCATCATAAGTATGGAGCGTACTAAATTAGAGAACTGTCTGGTTAGACACGTTGCAAATGGAAATTGATCAAAAGATCTATTATTAGTGGAAAGGTCTAGATTTCTATTAGAACCTATCTCCATATCTAAAAATTGAAGTAAGAACCTTTAAAAATTGTCTCCAACATTGTTTTCCGTAATGATATCTGTTAAAATACAAAATAATTTCCTTCAACTCTCACTATAATTTCAGATTTTTTGTGCAGTAGAAGGGTTTTTCAACATTATCAGAGCAATCCAGGTTAAATTCCTGTTGGACGCGCATTTAATTGCGGATTTAAAAAAAAAATTATACCGTTTTACAAAATAATTTCCTCCAACCCTCACTGTAATTTCGGATATCCCCTAAACAAAAGGTGTCACCATTCTCTTTCTTTCCTCAATCGTTCCATAAACTCAAGTATCTGAAGTGGGCAAACACTCGTCCGAGCAAGCAAACTTACCAGACTTCAGATCCATATACCTGCAGAAACCTTTCGAAGCACTTTTACATGTGAAACGAAACCGTATTGCATCTCTCATTCCTTTCTCATTTTAATGCTCATATTTTTCATCTCCAATAGCGGAGTCTGTCTATTTGATTACGGTAGGGATTGCAAACGGGCAACACATACCACCGACCATAATCGCTTGTTTCGCTGAAAAAGAAAAAGAAAAAGAAAAAAATTGTTCAATACTACTTTTTTTCTTTTCTTTTTTTTCCCTCCTTCTTCTCCCTTCTCTTTTGATAATCAATTTTATCAAAAGGTACATGCCCATGTCGTACGTACCATGTGCATTCTGACATCAGATGGAGAAAACGTCCAACTCTATAATCAAATTATTGTACTCACTCATTCAAGATTGCATGCATTGGTGGTGAGATTGGGGACCAAAGAATTAGACACATCAAGTGAGGTTACAAATCATGCTCATACATGCCCTCGGACACAAGTAATTGCACGGTTGTCATGTGTTGCTAGCATGTGCCCATATTTTCTCCCAAAAAAAAAAAAAAAAAAAAAACAATATAATTAATTTTTTTTGTTAACCCCTGCAAGAAAAAGATTAGCTAAAACTTAATTTGAAGGACTAAATCCTCCCAATCTATATAGATGTTTAACTTACATTTTCTTATTTAGCAATTTAAGAAGGATTACCCTTTGTGTATATATATATATAGAACGGGAAATTCACCGACACCGTTGCTTCGGTGGCCCAATAAAATTATTACACGCAGCACCACTTAAACTAATAAATAAAAGAACTCTCTTAATCACCCTTTGATTGACGCCACGTATAATAATTTTATTTGGTCACCTAAGCGGCGGTGAAGTAACTCCCTTCACCGCTGGTGAATTTTCCGTTTCCTCATATATATATATATATATATATATATATATATGGGATTACTGTAGGTGAGCCGCCAGCTCAGGAAAAGTTACGTGAGCTAGCGGCAAAACTACAATGATCCAATGATTTTTTTTTCAATTTTTTTAACAATTACTATTTACACCTACTTAACTTCTTTCAGATTAAATTTCATAAATTTTGAAGTTCATTTACCCTTTCATCAAGTGCATACAAAATGTTTTATTCATTGAAAACCGTTAATTTTGTGTTAACTTTATGGAGTACCAAATCAAAACTAAAACCCAAGAAATTGAGTATAAGTGAACCCTAGGGGGTCAAGATTATAATCCAAAAGAAATTTTAAAAAAAAAAGATTATTATAGATGGTGGAAATGAACTGCAGCTCAGGTAACTTGCGTGAGCTGTCAGCTCATTTCCATTTTTCTCTATATATATATATATATATATATATATATATATATATATATATATATATATATATATGTATGTTGTGTGCTCATTTTTTGTGATTAGCAAATTAACAAAGACTTAGGTTTCTTAATTTCTTCTAAAAAAACCGTTACCGACATGGTAGAAATTTGAAATTAGAATTTTGATCCTTATATATTTATTTTGGGGTCCGGTTATGATGTGGATTGATCTGCCACTTGTAACCCAACTTGCAACTCTTGTAGAAATTTTTGTCTTGTACTTTTTTTTTTGGGCTAAGATATATCCATACAGACTATGCCCTCTCATGTGTAGTATTCGAGATATCTTTGTCCACTGGATCTCATAATCATTTATAAAATTTTCCTCCTAAATGACATTTGAATCCAAGTTAGCATCTTCAGGCGCAGTATAACATGCAAACGTATTATTTTTTTTCTCTAAGTATATTGTTAAATTCGAAAATTAAAGAATCAGTTACTAAGCAGTCTGGCATCCGAAGAAGAGGTAGCCAATCCTCTACTATTCAGAAAGCTATAAGTATATCCTGCGCATCCCCCTTCAGGACAAATTATACGATAAGGTCTATGGGTTAGGTGGAATCAGTTGTAAACACAATTTATTGGTTTCTTTTGTAGCTAAAATTTCTATATTCTATTGAAGATGAACAAACTGATAAAAAAAATCCCAAAGTAACTTTAATTTTATTTTCTGGAATTTTCAACAGAGATATTATTTGGAATAAAAGGCATGCGGTCAAACTTAAATCTAAATTGACCGATTACTTTAATTTAAAAGATTTTAATTCTCAAAATAGATTTTAATGTGACCAGAAAACGACTGAAACACATAAAATCCTTTTATGAAAATAAAAAGAGATTGTTTTTGGGTAATACAAAATTGTAGTTTGATTTATTACCCAAATTAAAATTTTTTAGCAAAATTACGTAAAATTGAGTATAGAATTATACTCTTGAGCACGGTCCGATCGACTGAACCAGCCCCCTATCGAAAAAAGGGATTTTTAAAAGAAATTTTGTGAAGATGGAAATGAAGTGAAAATTTAAAATTGCAGTGGACCTCCAACAAAAGCCCGACATAAAGAAATCCAACGCAGCCAATCCAAGCCCTTTGAAGCTCTAATGTCACATCCTTATCCCCTTCAAATCAAATCTCCTACAATCCTGATTAATTAGTAATTACCCCCAAAATCCTAATCCAATTTTGATTTCTCTTTCAAAATTTCAAACTTCGGTAAATACTTCACTTTCTAATTTCTGTAAATAAATATTTTTTGGTTTTTCTCAATGGTCCCTCAAATGTTTAGGGCTTGCCGTCTCCCCATCCTTAACACATCATCCGCCTCCCTTCCCTGAACTTAAACCTAAAACTCTCTCTCCCCTCCTCTCTCCTCTGGTGTGAGCATCTCGGTTCGGTTTTTTTTATTAAAACCGAACCAAATCGATTAGAAATGGAAACTAAAATTGAACCGAGCTAATTGGGTTCAGTTCGAATCGAAACTTTGAACAAAATATATTTAAAAATTATAATTTTAATTATTTTAATAAGTATTTTTTTTGAGGTATTCAATTGATATTGAATTTCTTATCTATAATATATAAATGTATATGTATATATTTATACGTGTATATATTTGTGTGTATATTTACTTATATATGTTTGTGTACATATATAATTTTCAGATATTTCGATTAGAACGGTTCAGTTAAGTTTTCAGTTTCTGAAACTGAAAACTGACCGAATTATTTCTTATCTATAATATATATTTGGGTTAATTACAGTCAGACCCCCTGTAGTATTAGGTGTGTGTCACTTAACACCTCTGAAGTTTGAAACTCTCAAAAAATCCCCTGAACTTAGTTATTTTCACTCTCATTTTTTATTAAAGTGCACTCTTGTCTCTCAAATTCCTATTCTACCCTCATCCCTCCTTTTAACCAACAATAGGAATTTGATAAATGATGATAGAATAGGAATTTTAAGGGACAAGAGTGCACTTTAATAGAAAAGGAGAGTGAAAATAACTAAATCGAGGGGTTTTTTTGAGAGTTTCAAACTTTAGGGGTGTTAAGTGACACATCTCCAATACTACAGGGGGTCTGACTGTAATTAACCCTATATATTTATATGTATATTTATACGTGTATACATTTATGTGTATACATTTGTGTGTATATTTATGTATATTTGTTTGTATATATATAATTTCTAAATAATCAGATTGGTTTGGATCGGTTCGGTGACGGATTTAAAAATTTAAAACTGAAAAGTTATCAAATTATTTTTGGTTCGATTCCGTGTTCGGTTCAGGTTTGATTGGTTTATTTCGATCTTAAACAAACTCCTCATCTCTGCTCTCCTCTCCAAATTTAGATTTTGGAGCCAAGCTCTTATACTTGGTAGAGAGAGAAACACCGAGAGAGCCCACGTCTCGATGTTTCCCTCGGGGACAATCCAACAATAGTTCACTCAAATCTATCCTTTATTACTCCCTCAAAAAAAAAGGGATAACTTTGCGAGCACTGTCTAACGTGGGCTATTTATTGTCTTCTCTCCTGTTTGAAACTTTCTATTTCATCTTCTTCTTATTATTTAGTTCTCAGTTTTGAATTGTGCTCTACTAGAATAGGGAACAGAGAATATTAGACAGATAGTAATGGGAGCTTGTTCCGTTTCCTCTGTGGGCTGCATTTGACCTCTGCTTCCATTTATTGCTCTGAGTTGGTTGAGGAGCAATTGAAGAAAAGGGAGTTGGAACAGGGTTTTTTAAGGAAAAAATTTAAAGCACTGCACTTTACCACCTATTGATGATGGAAAGTCTCCGAGGAGAAGGACCCATCAAATCTTTTGTAAGACTCTCTCTCTCTCTCTCTCTCTCTCTCTCTCTAGTTCTCTGCAAGACTATAATGCCATACTGCAGTGCAATAAAAAATTTGAATTTTTTGAGAAATGAGTCATTTTTGCTCTTGGATCAGTGTTTTCTTGGTCATGCAATGCCAATTCAAGACTCAAAATCTCATCTTTCAGGAGACCCGTTTGCTAATTCCATCTAATTTGCTGTAAAAATCAGTTTTTTAGTGAAAAGATGAGTGCTTCCGCGTGCTTGAAGCAGGCGGCGGCGGCCATGGACTACCACCCGCAGGTGCCCTTCCTACAAATGCTCAGTGGCACCGCCGCAACTCAATCCGAAGAAGAACGAGAATATGAACCTGAAGATGATAAAAAGTTGCTCCATTTCCAAATCCAGCGGCAGTTCGACTTCCAACGCCTCCTCGAGATCCAGGAACAATCCAAGCGCATGAACCCCACCCCAAAGATCGAACCTTTTCGGCCCCTGCCGCCGGTGGACAGCTGCGTCACCCATACCCTGCCGCCGCCGATGGGGCCCATCGCCGGCGCCAACAAAGAGCGGAAGAAGCGGAAGCGGACGCGCGCTCCGGCGCCTCCGACGAGAAACCCACAGGAGGTGGAGAGCCAGCGGATTAACCACATCGCCGTTGAGAGGAACCGCCGGCTGCTGATGAACAGTCACCTTGCCACTCTCCGCTCTCTCATGCCCTCCTCCTTCGTTCAACGAGTAAGTTCATGCGCTTCGATGGAATTTTCAAAATGGATGGCTGTTGATAAAATTTGATGGCAAATTTTCGATCCCAGGGCGACCAAGCGTCCATCGTCGCCGGGGCCATCGACTTCGTCAAGGAGCTTGAGCAGCTGCTCCTCTCGTTACAGGTGAAGAAGCGGGTGCGAGCGGGCGGTGACGCGACCGCCACGGCAACAACGTCATCCTCGGCCTCGTCATCCTGCATGAACGACGACGACGCGTGCCACGTGCAGGCGGCGGCTGCTGCTTCGGCCGTGAGCGATTTTTTTATATCGCCGCAGTTTTCCGAATACACGGGGAACCGGCAGGGGGCCCACGAAGGTGTCGACGTGGAGGCGACGGTGGTGCAGGGGCACGTGAGTCTCAAAGTCGCGGGGCGACGGCGGCGAGGGCAGCTGATGAGGGCGGTCGCCGCGGTGGAGGAGATTGGGCTCACCGTTCTGCACCTCAGCGTCACCTCGCTCGATCATTGCTCCATCCTCTACTCGCTAAACCTCAAGGTACAGCCTCACAGGATTAAGTTATTTAGATGGAGTATATATAAAAAAAAATTTCCAATTGAATTGCTCTCTCAAGTCATTTATCATGCTTGGTTTTTTTTTTTTTTTTTTTTTCTAAATATGGAGATTGAAAAAGAATAATCAATAGATTTAGGATTAACAATCAATTAGAATTTTTATTCTAAAATTTTGAGTGAGGAGGTCTAAAAATGGGCACACCACTGGTATTAGTGAGGAGGTCTAAAAAATTTATAAATTTATCATTTTCGAATGGTTTGAAGACTTTTTCAGAAACAGATAAAGTATGCTCATTAAGACCCGTTGTCTGCTTGTTTAGATATTTCCCCTGCATGAATTTTATTTTTTCTATTCAGCTCAATACATGGCTAAAATTAACAATTCTCGCATTGTCTACGTCCACATTGAATGATTTGTTGCTAATGATACAATTAATGGCTAATGATCATGATTAACTAATTTTGTGGTTAATAAACAGATAGAGGAGGAGTGCAAGCTGGGGTCAGGAGATGAGGTAGCAACGGTGGTGCATCAAATCTTCACCTACATCAGCGCTTGCAGCGATTGTCAGTGACTCCTCAATCCAAAGGACACAGCCTCGATAGAATCTTAGATTCTTTAGACGCTAGAGAGAGAGAGAGAGAGAGAGAGAGAAGAGAGAAGGGGAAAAGAATCGTTGGACTGCGGACCAGTGGTACGTCCATCAAGCATTTCTGGGCTGCGAACTGTGGAGAGGTGCAGCAGCAGCTTTCTTGTTGCATTGGCAGCAGTGATGCGATCTGGTACTCTCTCCTGTTGCTATTCTCTGCATACACACTCTCTCTCAAGAATGAATTGTTTAATTTGTTTAGGAGGAGTACTTTTGTTCTTGGCATTTGACTGTTTTAATTTGTTGTCTATGGTCTGCTAATTGGGTAACTGGGATTAATAATCCCAGTAATAACAATGGAGGAGGAATATATTGGAGGGGACGCCGCATCGGGAGCTTTTTGTCTTGAGCTTGTCGTTCTCTCTGTTTGAGATTTACGAAGGATTGGTTCATTAGTAGTAGCTTTTAATGATTTTAGTGGGTCATTACTTATTAGTTTGAAGCTCCGTAGCTACTTTTAATTATGTACTAGCTTTAAATTAGCAAGTAAGAATAATGAAATTTAGTTAATTGTTTTTTGTTCGAGAAAATGATTTTTTTGACCCTAACAGAGATTGAAATCTGGACAGATATCACCTCTTCATATATATTTTTTCTTTTCTTGGTTTTTAATTATTCAATTTTTTAATTAAAATTCTGAAATTTAAATGATGGATTAATTATTTTATTGGTGAAAATGGAGAAAGGACTCAAGATTAACTTTTAAAATTTTATATAGAATGTTCACGATATAATCAGTTCCAGGAGTAAAGGTTATTTACCATGGGGACGATTTGTTTGCTTGTTTTTATCTAGGGCACAAACGTTTTTCCTTTTCTAGTCAAATAAAAAAAGAAAAGGTACATGAAAATAAAAAACACAAGGAAACTTAGAGAAGGTTAAGAGGCGTCTAGTTGCTTATTGCAAGTAGTGTTTTCTGTTATTTGGTTATAATTGCAAAATTTTATAACCGTTATTGAAACTAGTTATGTACTTGAAACAATTACAGTTGTAGAGAAAAAATTGCATAAAATAGTTTACTCACTCCTTTGCAAACATTGATTTTATTAGTAATAAATGAGGTATTTTTTAGACGTCTTGAAAATAAAAAAAAAGTAATTATTTGCAATTTTTTATAACTCTAGCTACCACTCATAACTTCCAAACCAAACATAGTAATACACCTTGCAGTAATTTCTATTTGTATAACTTTTATTATAATAATATAAGTTATAATTTGCAACATTACTTGTAAGCAATCAAACAAACTTATAAGCAATCAAACAAACTTATATGTGAACCAAACTTATAACTTAAGTGGGGGCACATTGTAACCTTTTTGTCACGGTTGGGTTTAGCTATTTGACAGTCAAGGAGGGTTGAACTCCTAATCTATTGCAAGCAAGCTACATATTCCTGAATTATTTGCAGATTAGTAAAGTAGAACTATTTTTTTGCAGAATGTTAGATCTATTTTGCTAACTATTGCATTAAATACTTCTGGGGGCACAAAATACACCACCAAAACAATAGGTTGCATCCAACTAATGAATTTTAACATTTCGTCTCTAAATATAGGGACCTTTTTTTTTTCTCTTAATATTAAGAATAGAGTAGTTCTGATCCCACTTGTTACAAATTAAAATAGCTTTGATGGCACTTACTAAGAATATAATAGTTGCTGAAGTATTAAATAATTCAAATAGAGAATTAGGGATTCTAGATAATCAACACACAAATTTATATAAAAAACTTAAAGATAGAAATTAAATCATAAGATCAAATTAGGTAACACCAAAAGTTTTCGAAATTCAAAGTAACTAACACATCTAAAGACTGAATCAAACTTTATTATTGATGATGTTTTCAAAATATAAATCTTGAAATCTCTCAAATTTCTCAAAATCATAAATAAATCAATCTAAAATTCAAAAGAAAAAAAAAAAACTCCCCAAAAATGCAAAAGAAATTTCTTGAGAACTAAATATTCCAAATGCCCATTTGCATCTCTGATTTGCAACAAGTTGTGTTTTTTAGTTGTTTTATTTTCTTTATCTCTGTACTTTCTAGTGCTCTATTTGGACTACCCAGCGCTTCTGCAACAACAAGCGGCATCACAACACCTCGGATTTGTAACATTTGATGCATTAGTTATGGACATGGTCCCTATACAAATCATCAATAGGATGCAAGCGCCTCACCCCTCTTCTTGTTGAGAAAACTCTTGTTACTATTAAAAGAGAGATAGCTAAAGACAATTTTTTTGGCAACCAGATGGATGCTTAACATAACAAATCCAAATTAAACGACTTAAAATGCACAGCGGGAAGTTACAAATTGCAGATACTAGTTCTACAATACTACTTTCTTTTTGGGTTCAAGCACTGGAGGGTCAATGTCTATTCCCATGTTAGCAGCTGTGCCCGCGATGACTCTCATGGCCGACTCGATGGTGGTGCAGTTCAAATCAGGTAGCTTTTCCTGCGCTATCGCTCGTAGTTGTTCTATCGTTATCTTCCCTACCTTCTCTCTTTGAGGTTCTTTGGAGCCTTTCTCCACTCCTAATGTGTCATAAATTAGACATGGTTAGCAAATTCCGATTAAGTATTCTTAGTTCAACAAATCATGGCATCACATATGTTAAAATGCAGTAAATTGAGTGAACTCGTGCTTCCGTTTCAAATTAACTCTCATGTTTCAGTGCTTGAATGAAGCATCTTTGACATTTACTATTAGATCAGCAACACAGCTGCAAAGTTTTTATACCCACAGAGAATTCAGAAGAGCGTACTGTTGGTGTCCTTCAATGCTCATACAGATGCCAGCATCCAAGTTCACAGAAGAATAAACACCGCAACCTTCCACGACAACTGATACACTTACAGCATCATATAAACATGTACAGGATATATGATACATCTCAGAAACAATCAGCTGATGGAGGAATCAACAGTTTGATAAAAGCTGGTAAGCCTTTCGTAGATTCAATGTGGCCCTAACGTCCTAAAATGGAAAAGCATCATATTTTACAAGTGAATGGTGGTTCCATCATGGTTGGGTGATGGATACAGTGTACACGGAATGCTACAGAGTCTCTTAAGGGAAGAGGCAAGAGATCTGACATTAGAATGGTGATTCCATTTATATTCCTTGTGAAGAACCAGGTACTAGAAACACAAGGTATGCAGAAACTAAGATTAGATAGTGAAAAGGAAAAAAAGAAGGATTAAGGTTGGAAAGAAATGGACACAAAGCTAGTAGCTCAAATGTGTGGTTCGGCGCTTTTGAGATGATGGCCTCCCATATGATGCTGTGTTTTCTAGTGTAGAGCATTCATATCAGAATCGCTAAATCACCAAATTTTGGTAATTCAACCCCAACTATCACATGTCCAGCAGAATCACAAAAAATAAGTCTCATACATCAAAAAATAGTGCATCCCTCCAAAAATCATCAAATATGGTGATTTTCATCCCAATCACCATTAGCCAAAGTAGGCCCCACACTTTTTTTTTTGTCTCTTCTCAGATAAATATAAAGATATGATGTGTAGGATGGTGAAATATAGTATTTTAATAGGATGATGTGTGGGATAGTGAGATGTAATAATTCAAATTAGATGATATAATATTTTAATATGATGGTAATTGGGATGGTGAGATAATATTTTAAAGTATAGTTAAGATAATATTTTAATAGGATGGTGATTGGAATAGCAAATCTGTTAGAGACAATAAAAAAAAAAAGTCACTGTTGGATAGTGATTCACTTTTGGTGATTTATTTTTGGTATGGCCGATAAGAAGAATACGACCAAAATCCACATTTCCACAAATCCAGCTGAGGAAAAACATAGTTGTAGCCGAGAAAAGACATAAGTTAGTGATGCCTGGAAGGAGAGGCAGGGAGTGGAGAAGGAAATATGGCAAGGAAAGATCACCAGATAGGTAATTAGATGCTTTTAAATGTAATCCAAACACATCCCTAACTTTAGAACTGTATTACTTACATAACCAGAAAAAGGAAATGTAACTTCTTGCAGTAGATAATCATATGAGGAAGATGGAGATTTAGTAAAAACATCTGGGAAGACTAGAGAGAAAAAAATGAATTGAACTTGCATCTTTGAAAGTAAAATTAAAGGTTTGAATAGATAAGTAGATAAAAACAGGGAAGACAAACACCAGCGCAACACATTTTGTGTAGTTATTTTTTGTTTTTTGTTTTTAATTTCCAAACAAGGAGCTCTTATTAGATGGTGAATGAATCTCCCTTCCTCAGACAAGGAACTTACTTGAAACCTATTATAGCCGTTGAACAGGGTCAGACCCATGTACAGAAGAATGCATAATTCTAATATATGTATAGAACTTTTCTCTTCACTGAGTATCTTTTGCAATGAACAAACATTTTCTTGTTTACACACAATTCTTGAGTAAATAGCATCTTACACACTTGTAAGTGTTGGACACAAATGGACATGTGATGTGTCCGGTTGGTTGGACACATCCAATTTTTGCGTGGGGCGGGTGGGGGAATTTCCTACCAATCATAGTTCTTTAAGTACCTAAGGATTTGAAGTACTCAGGAGGCCCTTGGGAATTGACAGTCTGAAATAATTGTTATTATTTTTTTTTAATATAACGAGTGTTGTGTTTTGAAAATGAAACATTGTGGTTAAGATCTAGAGCTTGTGGAGAAACTTGACATAGGTTATCAGATGCAGTGGGTTCCCCCTCAAATGCAAGGATTCCCCAAGCAATGGCAGTGCTTGTTGGTAGTAAAAATTGCTAAGCAAAAGAAGTTCTCCACGCCGCGTTTGGCTATTTAGCCTCTCGTTTTGAGTAAAACGCGGAGCTAATCAATAGCTCCGCATTCTGGTTTTCTAGCTCCGCGTTTTGACGCGATTAGCTCCGCGTGAGCAGATAACCAGAATTCTAAATTGATTATGATTGAGATTTGAGTTTATCCAATAATTATGATTGAGATTTGAGTTTATCCAATACTCAAATTGAGTCAATCAAAACTCTAAATTAAGAGATTTAAATCAAAACTAAGATATTTGATTAGAATTCTTGATGAATACAAATTCTATTTAAATAGAAACTCTCATATTAGCCCAAGGCTATAAATATCCTCTTGAGGAAGCCTTGAGGGATCTTTTCGAGCATTGAAAAGTTCAAGTTACGCGTGAGAGTCTTGAACAAATCAAGATTAACAGAGAAAGATTAAGTCGGCCGTCATCTTCATTAAACAAGAAAATCATCGACGCCAGATCGTCCAAAGGAGCTATTTAGTAGATCCCATCGCTGCGAGAACCCACTTTATATTGTAAAAGAGACCGATAATTATAAATCCTCTCGTTTGTTCTTTCTTGTTCACTTTCGTTGTAATCTAAGTTGTATTCAATGGAAGGAGACAAAAATTTTGCTACGAACAAACTGGGTTCGTAGCAAAATTTTTGCCTCCTTCCATTGAATATGATTTAGATTATAACGAAAGGAGGCAAAAATTTTGCTACGAACAAATTGACGACCACAGTGGGAGACGTCTCTTTACTGAAAAAGAGATCATAGCACAATCTAACGTCGAGAGGATCGGATCCGACGTTAATATGCTCGTCGTGGAGATTGACCAGCAGAAATACGAGGAGTACCTCTCCTCTGAATAGGTTATCTGACCGAAACGAGGCGCTATTCGTCACGTGCGCTCCAATGCTCGTAAATCGGATAATCGGGAATCCACCGCTAATCGGGGACCCTTGGAGACCGCAGCCATAGAGCCGTCGTTTGGATAGAAAACCCTAGCAGAGGATGACCCCTCTACTGCCAAAGAAGACTCGGGAACTGGATTGACCAGAACCCAACTCTGAAACATAAATCGGAGAGCTAGGCGAAAGGCCCTCAAAGCCCGTGTTAAATGCAAGGCTAATCAGGCAGCACAATGCGAGGCTACAGTACCTCGCGAACTGGCTTGCATTAATCGCAAGACCAATCAGTATTGCATTGAACGCAAAGCTACAACTTGCGTGAATCGCAAGGACAAGCCAGCATGTGATGGTGATTCTCCACGCGAAGCTAACACTGAGCTTAGCGTAAACGCGAGGCCAGTGAGACTTGCGTTAATCGCAAAATTCCTTACCTTCGCGTAGATGATTTTCAGACTTGCGTTAAGCGTAAAAATCGCGTTAAACGCGAAGATATGACTTGCGTAAATTGCAAGAATAAACCAGCGTGCAAAAATTTTCTTCCACGCGAGGCTCATACACCAGAAGTTAAAATTCTACAGAAACGCCAAGTCAGCGTGAAATGCAACGCTAGCGTACAAAAACGCAAAGCTATTATTCAGTCCCGCATATCAAAACGCGAAGCTACTTCTCAGCTTCGCGTGCTAGAACGCGAAGCTAGTTCTCAGCTCCGCGTAAATCAATTCGAATACAAAATCAGGGTTGATGATCACACAATTAGACCAGAACTTGACACCAGTGATTCCAAGAAGCTCCAGTGGACCCCTGGACCCTCTCAACAGATGAGTGAATCCCACAATTCCGTATTCAAGGCTACTGATCTCAGAGAATACTTAACCAAGAAAAAAAAGCATAAATCAAATTCAGTCGAATCCTACTTGTCATTGCGAGCAGCTTATGACGGCAGTATCTACAGTAATGAATAATTGTTGCTGCAGTAAGAATAGAGTATCAGTATTCGACCGATTAAAAAACCCTACTAAGAAGACAAAAACTGTTTCCTGAGAAAAAAATGGAGAATTGTAACTTTAAATATGGTCGGAGAGGAAAAAAAGTCATAGGAATGATGATTCGGATTCAAGTGATGAAGAACCTCATCATATTACTCGACTTAAATCAGGCGTTGTCCCACCCCAAAACTATAAGAGACTTGTAAAAGGTTCTTATGACGATGACAGTGACAATTCGGCCATAGCTTCACCTCACTCTTCTGCGTCATCCCGACCACAAAAATCAGCATCGCATATGATGGATAAATCTAACGATATCGATCAAAGATTTGAAGCCCAAGAACAGGTGATCCGAGATCAACAAAAGACAATTGAGGATCTCAAAATGATGCTCTTACAAGTGGTCGAAAATACCCAAAAAATAGTTGAAGATAAAGCCAAAACTTCTTCAGAATCACCGCCAAAGAAAGAAAAAGAATCTTCATTCAAGATAAATGAAGATAAAAAAGAAAAGGCGTACTCGGCACATGAGGATGAGGCAGTGTTCTAAAAAACGTCCTATGCGGGCGCATATGCCCGCATAAGCGTTTTCGGTCTCAGAACGCACAGAAAAGCCAGAAAGCGGTATGCGGACAATCGTTTATGCGGATGCATAATCGATTATGCGGATTATGCGTTCCGCATAATCCGCATACGATTATGCAGTTTTTGGTTTATTGGGTTTCGAATTTCTAAATTCGCCCGAAACCCGACCCGTACCCGCTACCCACACATAAAAATCCCCTCTTCAGCTGTCGAACCCGTACCACATCCTGATCCCGATCCCGTTCTCGAGTCCTCAAAGCGAAAAAGAACCCTAACCCCTCTCCGATCACCCTATTCTCCGTTCACCCTATCCCCTCTCCGATAACCGGCGACATCTCCTCCGGCGATCGTGACTCCAAACCACCGACAAAAACGAAAAAAACCCTAACTCTAGTCTCCCGATCTCCCGAGCTCTCCGTTCGTGCTTTCCCCTCTCCGATCACCGACGACATCTACTCTGGCGATCGTGACTCCAAACTAGCGAAACAAACGAAAAAAATCCCAACTCTAGTCTCTGATCTCCCGATCTCCCAATCTCCCGAGTTCTCCGTTCGCCCTTTCCCCTCTCCGATCACCGACGACATCTCCTCTGGCAGTTGCAGTCCTCAAGGCGAGCTCTCCGGCGGCGTTGATTTGGTAAATTATTTTTTCCAGTTAGGATTTTAGATATTTTTAGGGTTTTGAAGTTTATGTTTTTTTGGGTATTATTCCTATTGAATATTTTGCTGGATTTTTGGTGCAATTTTTGTGAGAATTAAGTTTAGTTGCTGGATTTTTGCTGGATTAATTTGCTGGATTTAGTTTGCTGGATTTTGCAGCCAATTAATTTGCTAGCTAGAATTAAGTTTAGTTGCTGGATTTAGTTTGCTGGATTGAGGGACCTAGGGTTAATTTGCTGGATTTTGCAGCAAGCATGACCATATGAGAGGAGGTTATTCTAGAGGAGGTTTATCCCTCCACGAAGAGCAGGTAGAAGTCATCTGCTAGGAGAATGAGAAAGTTACCTAGTTGAAAAATCTTAGTAACATGTATACAAATCCCTAGATTTTTACATACACGCCTCTAGGGAAACAAAATTTTGGCATTAAAATTTTTCACAGCATGCTTATATTTTGTGGCATTCCAGTAAAAATAAATAGGCTGGGGAACTAAAGATAGAGACCCTCACCTTCTCTCTCAAATAAATGGATGAAAACTTTGTGTCTTTTGCATATGTAGCCATTTTATTGTTCACGTTTTTTCCCCCTAAATACATCAGATACCTTGGGAGAAATATATGTTCATATATAAAGCTTACAAATGCTATTTTCTAGTCATACATTCCTATCAAACCAAATTGGCTGCAGAGACATATTTTACATATGTGATCTAATTTTGTAATTCTTGTAAATCTGGTGATAGGCAATTAACTTCTTCGATATTAATATTTGCTGGATTTAGTTGCTATAGGATTAGAAATTAATAATTTAATATTTCTCTCAGCCAATTAATTCAAATTCTGATGTCTATCAAGGCATGAGTCTGATCTGAACTTAATATATACTATTTTTATTAGAGAGTACAATGTTGCCATGAGATGGGTGGATTTTGGATTGTTTTTTCTGTAATGTAACATAAAGTGCTACTAAAGCCATAAAGTGTTGTTAACTGATCACTTCGATGAATTATTTTTGAATATAAGTTTATTTGAATATAAGTTGGCGATTTGTTAATTATATAAGTTTATTGTAGTAGAATATAAGTTTATTTGAACATAAGTTGGCGATTTGTGAATTGTATAAATTTATTGTAGTAGAATATAAGTTTATTTGAATATAAGTTGGCGATTTGTTAATTGTATGAATTATTTTTTTGAATGAGAAATAATTGTTATTCTTGATGATGACGTAGGAAGTTCTTTAAAGCATATAATTTTTTCTGTATGTCATCATCAATGGCCTCTAATTCAAGTAGTTGTAGCCGGAAAAATCCATCGAGTGAGGAAGATAGCCAGATTCCATTGAAGCCAGCAGGATCAAATGACATTGGGTGGAATTATGGTAGGCTAATAAGGAGAGGATCTTATAATGATATGAAATGCATCAAATGTAATAAGATTGTGAAAGGAGGAATAAATAGATTGAAGCAATATATTGCAGGAGTTGGAGGAGAAGTGTCAGCATGTATGCTTTTCATAGATGAAGAGATGCGTATATGTAAGGAGAACTTGGAGGGAATCAAGAAGAGGAAAATTGACAAGCGGAAAACTGATTATGAGATTTGAGAAGAGGTGCAGATATCAGTGGAAAGAGAGAGAGAAGAACCCAAACTCACTGGAGATCATAGGCCCCTTGTTAGTGGTCCACTGAACAGACTGGTGGATGAAGGTAAATGGAAGCAAACAGCTATCAATGAAGGAGAGAGAAGAAAATGGAAGGAGCTGGCGCATGATTATGCGGCCATGTAGGCATATGCCAAAGGAATTCCTTTTAACACTTTCGACTGTGAGGAGTTCGATCAGGCATATGCCAAAAGAATTCCTTTTAACACTTTCGACTGTGAGGAGTTCGATCAGTTTTGCGAGGCTGTTAGCAAGCACGGTCCGGGGTATAAAGGCCCCAGCCAATATCAATTGAGAGTGCCTCTCCTGGATAAGGCATACAAAAAAATTGAAGACAATTTGGAGAAGTCAAAGGAAGCGTTGGATGAATATGGCTGCAGTATTTTGACTGATGGATAGACTGAAACAGAAAGCATAGAAATATTATGAATTTATGTGTCCATTGCAAGGGCGGCACATGCTTCATTAAATCCATTGAGGACTCGGCCAATGCACATACTGGCGAATACATATTAAATTGGGTGGAAAACTGCATTAAAGAAGTGGGTGAGAAGCGCGTGCTGCAAGTGGTTACTGATAACCACCCATCCAACATGGCAGCAAAAAATATGTTGAAAGAAAAAAGGCCTAATATACTTTGGACCAGTTGTGCAGCCCAAACTATAAATCTTATGTTGGAGGGTATTGGTAAGATACCAAAATACAAGGCGGTGATTGAGAAGGCAAGATCAATGACAGTTTTTCTCTATGCGCATCACAGTACTCTGGCTTTGATGTGCTCATTTACAAACAGGAGGGAGCTTGTTCGTCCAGGAATCACCAGATTTGCTACCACCTTCCTAAGCTTGAGCTGCTTGGTAGACAAAAAATTACAGTTGGCTGCTATGGTATCTTCAGATAAGTGGGATAACAACAGATTGTCGAAGACAGAGAATGACAAGTCAACTAAAACCACAATATATTCTGACTCCTTTTGGAAAAACATTAAATAGATTTTGAAGGTATACACTCATTTGTTTAAATTGCTGAGAATTATTGATGCTGATCGTACGCCTTCAATGGGTTTTATCTATGGCATGCTGGAAGATGCAAAGGACGAGATCAAAGCTGCTTGCAATCGAAAGGAGTCCAGTTAGACCAATTATTAATATAATTGAGAAAGAATCCAGGGGCAGACTTGATAGTATATTGCATTTGACGGCATTTAGACTGCATTTAGACCAATTATTAATATAATTGAGAAAGAATCCAGGGGCAGACTTGATAGTATATTGCATTTGACGGCATATTATCTTAATCCCTATTATTATTATAGGGATAATACAGTCACAGAAAATACACTAGTAAGAAATGCCATCATGCATTGCATATGCATATTTTACCCTGGGCATGACGTCCAAGATCAGATTGGCTCGTATGAATTTCGTGTCTATAAACATAAGGGGGACTTATGGGGAGTGGTATGGCGGAAAGGTACCGAATGAGCTTTAATGGCACGGATAATTTCGACCCAGGTAACCTTTATACATGAAATTTAAAAGAATTTAATATTAAATTCTATTCTTTCTAATTATTAACATATTGTTATATGTTGCTTTAATAGCTCATTGGTGGGATTTTTATGGAGGAGATGCACCAAATCTTCGAAAAATAACAATTAAGATCCTAAGCTTGACAAGTAGCTCTTCAGGGTGCGAGAGAAATTTTAGTATATTTGAAGGGGTAAATACTACTACAATGATTATATATTTTATAATTTTTAATTACATTATTTTCAGAGTTAACACTCTAACCTTCTCTTTTCTCTTGTATAAAATCATATATAAATTTATAGATACATACAAAGAAGAGGAATAGGCTGAATGCTAAAAGGTTGAATGATCTCGTTTTCGTTCAGTTTAACAAAAAAATGGCACAGAAAAGAAATGCGAAGAAGAAAGATGGAGATAGTAAGGATGTGCTGATTGCTTCAGATGATTCCAGAGCTTTGCACTGGAAAAATGAATTTGTTAGAAAAATAGAGAATGATGACGAAGATGAGATTTTCCCTGGTTCCGGCTTAGTATGGGATCTTGTTGTTGCGGCGAGTGGAGCTAACGAAGATAGACTCAGGAGGAGCAAAAGGACGCTAAGAAGGAGAGCTGCAGCGGGAATGAGAGCACAAGAGGGTTCATCCAGTGCAGTTGTTGAAGATCTTCCTGAACATGATCAAGCTATAGCTGTTTTAGAAGAAGAGGATGGTGATGGAATGACGATGATGATGATAGCTCTGAGGAGGAGTTGGAAAATAATGTTCAATATGAAGATGACAATGAGAAATAGTAGAGAATTTGTTGAGTGGGATGAACTGTGTTTGATAAAAACTTGTATTATTTTTTGAATATGTAAAACTAATTACTTATGTAGTTGACACAAACATGTATTAGCAATGTGTGGATTATTGTCATATGTTCATTTGTACATGCATTGTTCATTTTTATATGCTAAAGAACTTTCTTAATTCTTATATATCATATATATTGATTCTCATTTAAATTTTCTTTTCGATTTGCAGGTGAGCGACGTTTTTGATCCATACATACATGTTATCTTTTTAATTTCTTATGTAGAGCCAGTTTATATTCATTTTATATGCTTACGGTTATTATTTATAATTTTTTAGAGTTTTATAGCATTAATATATCCATTTTTTAATAATTATTGTTTGCTCAAAAATTGGATTTCTCCTTCCATTATAAAATTGTTTGATTACAACGAAAATATTGAGATTTACAAAAAATCTGAGGAATTACAAGAACGGGAATATTGATTGATTCCCTTTTTTATGTGGGTTCGGGTGGCGATGGAGTCTCGCTAGTGCCTCCGTGGACCGTCTGACTTGGAAGGGGATGGCTCTGCTCCGCTTCTCAATTTCACGAGCTCACCCAAAATCGTCCCAAAGTCTCAAAAACCCAAACGTCCTTTCTCTGGACTCAATTTCTGTATTTTATAGACCGAAGACCTCGAAATCCGGCTCCAATTATCCCTGAAAAATCGGATCACGAAATATCAGGCAAATCAAATAAAACGGAAAACAACGGAAACAAACCCGCGGGTTGGCACCTGCGGGAGCACTCCCGCGGGTGTCAACCCGCGGGATCCTCCCGCGGTTGCACCCGCGGGAGCCTCCCGCGGGTGCAACCGCGGGGTTCTCCCGCGAGGCCCGCAATTTTTTAAATTATTATTATTATTATATATGTGTATATTTTTTTTGGCATTTTTTTAGTATCTACATAATCCCTCCAAAGTTTTCGAAGTTCTGTATTGAGCCGTACTGAATTTCGAAACACTTTGATTTTTTTTTTTAAAATTTTGGCTACCAGACGTTTTAAAGAATTTGGTAGACAAAGATAACTGTTAACATATTCAATTTTTCAATAACAAGCAGAGGTATGATTTTAACGCGCTCATTAGATGACAAGCAGAGATATGATGTTAACATGCTTATTTTAGGTCAAGCAGAGGTATAATATTAACGTGCTTATTTTAATCCTAACCGTTCAGTGACATCTAGTATGACGGATCAGGAAAAAGACAAATATAACATTAAACGTCTCTTGAAGCTTAACCTATTCAGAGGATCTGATCGTGATAGGAACAAGCTGACTATACAGAGGTGACGGTTAACGTATTTAGTTTTGGAATCGGACTATCAGAGGTAACTGTTAACTTGATAGGGAGATGATTTTCGTCAGAGGTAAATTTTAACTTAACGATATCAAAAACAAATTCATCAGATGTAATATTGGACTTGATGATGTGTGAGTTTCTTTTTCTGTCGGAGGTGAAATTTTAACTTAACAAAGATTTAATCGGATTTTATTTCATTTGATTTCGAATTATGATGTCAGAGGTATGATTTTAACTTGACAAATATTTTGGAGTGTCACTTGCTCTGTTGGAGAAAAATGACAAGAAAAGTTTTGTTGTCAGAGATGAAATCTTAACGTGACAAGAGATTTATTTGATTAGGATTTTTAGCAAACCCCCAGCTATCAACGGGTTTAATTTGCTTTTACCAACTACCGTTTGAGTTGGGCTAGCCATGCTATTCCCCTCAGCATGGTGAGTTGTCGAGAATTTTGTTTGGGCTTAAATATCAAACTCTTCCTCTTCCCTTTGCCTTAGCAGCTTAGGACAGCGATGTATTCTTATATTTGAATAAGAATACTGTTGCGACATGTTCGTCATGGGGTTTTTAGTAAACCCCCAGCTATCAACGAATTTGATTAGTCTTTACCAACTACCGTTTGGGTTGGGCTAGCTATGCTCTTCTCTTCAGCATGGTGAGTTGTCGAGGGTTTCGTTTGGGCTTAAATGCCAAACTTTTCCTCTTCCCTTTGCCTTAGCAGCTTAGGACAGTTCATACTTTTACCCCCAGCATGATGGGGCTGGCAAGAAATTTATTCTCTCCCCGTAGCCTTGTCGGCATTGGGTAATTCATACTTTCTACCCCAAGTATGATGGGGTTGGTAAGAAATTTATTCTCTCCCCGTAGCCTTATCGGCGTTGGGTAATTCATACTTTTTTACCCCCAGTATGATGGGGTTGGCGGAAAATTTATTCTCTCTCCGTAGCCTTGTCGGCGTTGGGTAATTCATACTTTTTACCCCCAGTATGATGGGGTTGGCGAGAAATTTATTCTCCTCGTAGCCTTATCGGCGTTCGGTAATTCATACTTTTTACCCCCAGTATGATGGGGTTGGCGAGAAATTTATTCTCTTCCCGTTGCCTTGATGGCGTTGGGTGATTCATGCTTTTTACCCCCAGCATGTTGGGGTTGGCGAGAAATTTATTCTCTTCCCGTTGCCCTGACGGCGTTGGGTAGTTCATGCTTTTACCCCCAGCATGTTGGGATTGGCGAGAAATTTATTCTCTTCCCGTTGCCCTGACGGCGTTGGGTAGTTCATTTTTTTTAATTTTTTGATATATATTTTTATTTATTTGTTTATTTAAAAAAAAAATTTTGTTTGTTTTTTTTATTTATTTTTTTGCAGGTTATGGGGTTTAAATTAACCGCCCTGAGCTCGGTTTTGAAATTGTTGTGAGCCCAAGTGGTACCTTTAGACCACGCACATTAAATGTGTCGGAGTTAGCTCTAACTCCTTTTTTGTTCAGTTTTGAACTGAACTGCTCCAGCGTCAATCAACGCTTGAATTTTGTCTTTTAGAATAAAACAATTCTTTGTAGGGTGACCTACAATCCGGTGATACAGGCAGTAATTGGGATCGTTAGTTTTCCCTACCTCTTTCGGCCTCTTGCTCTCCGGCAACTTAAGCATTTTGCGTTTGCTGAGCAGGTTGAACATAGTAGCAGTATGTTCATCCTTGAACGAATACTGCTTTTGAAGACTGGGCGACTTCGCTGTGTTGCTCACAGTTGGCCATGTTTTCTGCTTCGGTGTGCTTTCTACCGCCATTGCCATTATATCTTTCCCTTTGGAACGGAAAGACTGGAATGGAGGTTCATTTGTACTGCCTCCGGTTGCAGACTGCTGTTTTTCGAGGCGTCGAAGTATTTATTCGGCCTGTTCACCCTGCTTAAACAGATCTTTCCATGATTTGGATTCGACCGAGCCCATCTTGTCTAGTATATCGGTCAACAAGTTGTGTCTGCAGGTTTCCACAAGCGTGTCCTGTGTCATGCCATGTGGGCATCGAACAGAAAGTTCTCGGAACCGCTCGACATAAGTTTTGACCGTTTCGCCTTTTTCTTACTTCGCTGCTAGCAAAAATAGTATAGAGACTTCAGTATCATCTTCAAAGAATCGGGCTAAGAACTCACGTTCTACATCGGCCCATGATTTAATTGTTCCTTGAGGTAGCTGCATGAACCAGGTAAATGCGGGCCCCCGTAAAGTGCTCGCAAATATCTTAGTCATAGTCGGATCATTCCACATGAGATGTCCTGTCTGCGAGAGGAAGTAGAAGATGTGCTGTTGCGGCGAACCTTTACCGTCGAAAGACTGAAGATTCAACGATTTGTATTTTGCAGGATAAGGTACGGTTTCCCATTCTATGGGATAAGGACGTACCACCACCACCTCTTGCAGTTTTTTGCAATGAAGAGCTTGTAGTTGGTTCTCTATCTTCTTTATTTTCTCTGCGTAAGGGTTGATGATAACCTTCACTTTCTCTTCTTCTCTTGAATGAGGAGGTACTTCTTCATCCTCGTCCTCGCTGTCTTCATTTATTTGGATGGGTCGTTTTCCTTTCTGCCGACCAGAAATGGACGACGAGAATTGATTCTTCCTAGTTTGAGCTAACAACTCAATTAAAAATTGTTTCATTTCTTCTATGGTCTCCTCTTGCTGTTCGAGATGTTTTTCTTGTCTCTCAAGCCTTTCAGAGACTTCTTCTAGAAGCGCGCCCTCTGGTTCGATAGAAACTCTTTTTGACCCTAGAGTGATTTCCTTATCCGAAGGGTTGTTTCCGACCACCTTTTTGCCTTTATTAACCATACGTGATGAGGCAGCAGGTAGATCGGTTCCAGAGTACACCTTTTTCACCGTCCGTATTCTTTTGAGCTCGGTGATCCGTTCAAAAACGGACCGTTTTGAATTGCATTGGCAGTTTGATAGAACAGTTGAGATCAGCTGTTCGCATTGGCAGTGAGGAACATTTTGTGAGTTCTTCTTCCAATTGAGATACTCTCTCAAATCTTGAGGTATCTTCTGCTCTCTATCTACATCTTGACGCCTCTTGCGTCGCAAATTTGGTTTATAATACTAGAGAGTTTGTAATATTTCAGGGCTGAGCTCTTTTCCAGCATCAGATTGTTCCCCAACTCTTCTGCGGATTCTTCTCGAGTGCACACTGGCCTGATTAGCTGTGTGGGCCCCACACACCTCTGATAGAGGGATTAAAATTCTTGGTGTATGTAGTGTGCTCACCATAGGCGTGCTCGAAGAGAAATGAGGGTTGTGTCCATTGAACGTAACCCGTTGGTGGCATTTGCGGGATGCAACCCGCGCTTGCAACTGTAGGTTTGTATCCGTGGGTTCGCTCCTGCGGAGTGCAACCCGCGGGTTGGCACCTGCGGTTTGCAACCGCGGGATGCCACCTACGGTTTGCAACCGCGGGATGCCACCGCGGTTGGCAACCGCGGGTTGCCACCCGCGGGTTGCCTCCCGCGGTTGCAAGCGGCGGGTTTGCACCCGTGGAGTTGCTTTTGCGGGATTCAACCCGTTGTTACATCCGTGGGTTCGCTCCGAAATTTTTCACTGTCCCGAAATTTTCTGCAAATTTTTCTGTATGATTGAGACGTGCTCGTTGAGTTTTACGCCTCAAATTTCTCTTTTGGGAGCGGGTCAGGGACTGGTTTGACTTTTGGCTTGACTTTGGAACGGGCGATAACGCCGTGTTCTTGACAGACGATGATGTCTTGTCAGTTCCAACGGGCGATGACGCGTAAATTTTCATAGGCGATGACGCCTTTTGATTTCCGGTGGGCGATGATGCCTCACATTTTTATATCGTTGCCCGGCGATGAAGCTAGGCTCCGAATCAGAGGAAGAAAGAAATTCCTCATATTTTTGCTGGTCGACTTCTACTATCAGCGTTTCAATGACAGATCCGATCGCTACCAAATCAGACTGCGCCACCATATTCTCTGTTGTGAACAGAGGGGCTCCCACTGTGGTCGCCAGTTCTTATTTGCTCAAAAATTGGATTTCTCTTTCCATTGTAAAATTGTTTGATTACAACGAAAATATTAAGATTTACAAAAAATGTGAGGAATTATAAGAACGGAAATATTGATTGATTCCCTTTTTTTATGTATCTCGCTAGTGCCTTCGTGGACCGTCTGACTTGGAAGGGGATGGCTCTGCTCCGCTTCTCAATTTCCTGAGCGCGCCCAAAATCGTCCCAAAGTCTCAAAATCCCAAAAGTCCTTTCTCCGGACTCAATTTCTGTATTTTATAGACCGAAGAATCTCGAAATCCGGCTCCAATTATCCCTGAAAAATCGGATCACGAAATATCAGACAAATCAAATAAAACGGAAAACAACGAAAACAAACCCGTAGGTTGGCACCTGCGAGAGCGCTCCCGCGGGTGCAACCGCAGGGTTCTCCCGCGGGGCCCGCAAATTTTTTTTAATTATTATTATTATTATTATATATTTGTATATTTTTTTGGCATTTTTTTAGTATCTACAATTATTATATTAATATATATTAAAATATTAATATTCTGCATACTTCAGCGTAATCCGCATAATCGGCGCGTAATCCGATTATGCGTTATGCGGTTCTGCACCGCACGCATACTGAAAAGCATTCTTGAACATTGGGATGAGGATAAATATTCTTTCCATGACCCTCATGAAGAGAAAATTGAGAAGTTACAAAGCCAACTTGATGCCTTGATGCATATGAAGGAATTGAAGGAATCAGGGATTTCAAAACCATACCCGCCAGAATGGGATCTGACACCGTACCCTGAAAAGTACAAGCCGCTCAAGTTGGAGCCATATGACGGGAAAGGATCTCCCAGTCAGCATATCTACTAATTCTTGTCCCAAGCAGGACATTTGATGGGCAATGACCCAGTAATGACCAAGGTATTTGCAAGTATCTTACGAGGGCCTACCTTCATATGATTTATGCAGTTGTCCCCAGATACTATTAATACCTGGTATGACGTTAGAGACACTTTCTTGCACGTTTATTCGAGAATGATACCGAAATATCGGTTCATTCCCTCCTCACAACAAAGCAAGGGAAACAAGAAACGGTGAAGGACTTTATAGAAAGGTTCCGTGAGAAGTCCGTGCACTGCAAACACGGAATGGTCCAGAAAACTCTGGTGGAAACTTACAGGCATAATCTTAAAACTAACATGCTCTTAAAAATGGGAGCCATAGAGTCCAAAACTTGGAAGGATTTACTTAAACAGGGAAAGCAAGCCGAAGACTTGATCCGCCGAATTGAAGAATCCCGTGGAACAAGGAATCTTGGAAATAATAGGCCGCATGCACAAAACAACAATAAGAATAAGGAGAAAGCCGTAATGGCATTAGATGCCGCTCCACAGAAGACAAATACTCCAAACCCGAAGCCCCAAAATCAAAAGGGCACGACACATCTTTTCAACCATAGCATAAAAAAAACCCAGCGATTAGGCCTCTGTTGGACACTGGGAACTGAGCCTGGTAGTAGAAGCTCTTGAAAACAGTGCCTGGACTGAATCCACCTTCATTTGATTCAATGGTATAGAATACAGCACTCATCTTGGCGATACGACGATCAATCTCTTTAACATTGATAGGCTTGTGGCCACAGATACTTGACGAACCCCCCTTTGAGTTTAGATTGGCAAAAAAGTAATCGGCCCACTTCTTGTGGCCGGTACCTTGGTTACGCACACCTGCCATGTCGGCACAGACGCGGTAGTGGCACATCATCTCCCCAAAAGTTGCATAGATGCGCTCATCTTTCGCCTTCAATATATTTAGCTCTTCGATAGTGGGGATGTATTCTTCATAGAGAACTTCGCCCATCGATAAACCCGAGACCTCATACATCTCGTGTAGTGCAAGCCCCAGTTCACCTATTGGTGTGAAAAAGGTGCCGGTCTCGGGTTGCACATCTCCAAGAGGCTAAAGAAATGATAAGAGCTCTGGGGTAGCCCAAACTGAACATTTCTGATGGCCTTAAATAACCCTATTTCCTTCAGAATTTGTTCGTGAGAGTATATCATGTATTGGACAAGGCGAGCCCACCACATGCTGCTTGAAGAATAAACCCAGCCAGGCATCCTGAAATCATTGGCGGGATATTGGCCACCCTTAGCCATGAACTCGCTCAGAAAGGTTCGTGCACGGGTTGGAACTTCCCCCACTGGGTGCTTCTTAGTGATTCTACCTGGAAGTAACCCAGTAACACACCTAGTATGACCATCTTGATAAGCCCCGTGTACACCAAGCTTGCCCGTAGAAACACAGTCATATTCTTGTGTTAGTCCCCACTCCAACTCACGAGACATGGCTAACCTCTGGAGGTATACCAAGGGGTAGCTGCGTTCCTTGCTAGGTAGAAATATCAGCAAGTTACCAGATTGGTAGAGCCATTTGTTCTCCTCTTCAAATAGGATCTGATCCGAATGCCCCATTGCATCTCCAAAGAGAAATGAGGGCTTCTCCAAGGCTTCTCGGTTACTTGTCTCGAAGGGAGCATCAGTGATGATCTCCTTTGTAGTAGCTGGACTGTATCTGATCAATATCTCCCTGCGCTCCATTACACCTGGTTTGTAAGCAGGGAGATCTGTCGTGAAGTGAAACTGGGCTGCTAGGTCTGCACCTCCAGCGAATCCAAAGTAATGCCTATGAGAAAGAGCGTCCACTGAATAGCCCACTGTAAAAGAAGAATCAAAGTTAGAAAGAATTTCAAAAAATCCAAAAAATTTCCTAAGTGTAAAAAAATGTGGAGCTAAAAATAGCTTCGCGTTTTAAGTAAAACGCGAGGTTAATAACCAAAAACGCGAAGCTAAGGCAATAGCTTCGCGTTCAAAATGCGAAGCTAAATCTGTAACCTCGCGTAGAAACGCGACAGTTAACAAAAGTAACTCCGTGTACTAAACGCGGAGATAACGCGATAGCTTCACGTAAAAGAAGACCAGAGGCCTCTTCTTCTTCTCCAAGCCGTACGGCCGGAGTACGACGATTTCGCCGGTGAAAGAAGTGATTGGTCGGTTAAAACCGAGCCAAATCACTCTAAAATCGTTCCAAAGACGACAAAAGTTGAGACTTTTACTTCCAATAGGCGTGGTGTGGACTGGGCCACCACTGTGGCCGCTACCGTGGCCACTGCCACCGCTGCTTGCACCGGTTGCTGGCGGGGATGAAGCGCGAGAAGAGGTGTTCCTCTTGGGTGCCATTGATCTCTAAATCTTGAGGAGAATCGAAGGAAATGGAGAGAAAATCTGGTCGGGATGCAGTAGACTTCGGTCGCCTGGTCGCCTGAGCTCTGGATTTTGAGAATTTTTCGAATGAGTGAAGAAGAAGAGACTCTATTTAAATGAAAAAACCCGCCCCCTGGTATTCGACATGAGAATTGTAGTTACTGAACAGAACGCGAGGCTATTAGCTTCGCGTAAATGTATAAAATGCGAAGATAACTTGGTATTCTAACTCCGCATTCCAGTTTGAAAATCCAAAGTATTTCAAAATTTGTTAAATTCTAAACCATTTTGAAAACTTTGGAAGGAGTTCTGTTGGTAGTAAAAATTGCTAAGCAAAAGAAGTTCTCCACGCAGAACGCGGAGCTAACAGCTCCGCGTTTGGCTATTTAGCCTCTCGTTTTGAGTAAAACGCGGAGCTAATCAATAGCTCCGCGTTCTGGTTTTCTAGCTCCGCGTTTTGACGTGATTAGCTCCGCGTGAGCAGATAACCAGAATTTTAAATTGATTATGATTGAGATTTAGGCTTATCCAATACTCAAATTGAGTCCAATCAAAACTCTAAATCAAGATATTTAAATCAAGACTAAGATATTTGATTAGAATGCTTGATGAATACAAATTCTATTTAATTAGAAACTCTCATATTAGCCCAAGGCTATAAATATCCTCTTGAGGAAGCCTTGAGGGATCTTTTCAAGCATTGAAGAGTTCAAGTTACGCGTGAGAGTCTTGAACGAATCAAGATCAGCAGAGAAAGATCAAGTTGGCTGTCATCTTCGTCAAGCAAGAAGATCATCGACGTCAGATCGTCCAAAGGAGCTATTTAGTAGATCCCATCGCTGTGAGAACCCACTTTATATAGTAAAAGAGAGCGATAATTATAAATCCTCTCGTTTGTTCTTTCTTGTTCACTTTCGTTATAATCTAAGTTGTATTAAATGGAAGGAGGCAAAAATTTTGCTACGAACAGTGCTCTTTTCCAGTGCAATCTATTCTTCATAACTTGTGTCATCTGGTTTTTTAAATACATTCATGTTGTTCCCCGGGATTTACATCAACATTTCTTTACACAAAAGTTTATATTCTCTACAAATTCTCAAAAAGACATAAGCTGCAAGGAAAAAACATCCTCACTTGTTGATTGGGGGTGAGAACCATCAAATATTGTAGTAACCTAAAAGTGGATATGAGAATGCCATGATCAGTGTCACCTTTTACAGAGGAGTCATGCCAATCTCATTTGAAGGCAGCCATTATCGTAAAGACAATACTGACCATTACACCTCTATCTAGTTTGCTGCTTGGAGTTGAGCAATGATGCTTGGTATCCCACTAGCATGAACTAGCCGAATACCTTGCAGGGATTTCTTTCTTCCATGGAAAACATTAACTAAAGCTTGAAAGATTTCATTCCCTTTCACTGTGATGCATTACACATGTAACAAAAAAGCATATGGAAATGATAATTTTAGGGAGATAGAATCGGCCAAGGAGTTTCTACTGAGGCATCAATAATAGATAGTACACGAATAGATAATACTTAATGTTAAAGGTTAACCAATTATATCCATAAGGTAAACCCATTAGATCTTAGGCAATAACTTGTGAGATACTAACTCTTCTAGTGTATTTCTGAGACATAAGCTAACTCCTCCATATTATATACCCTAGCTTTTTAGACAACCATACAATAGGTTGCTAAGTGGGTGCTTAACAAAAAGCAGCAAAAAATCATTGATATCCACCGTATGTTCAAACAAGATGAGCCCAAACAAAGTGGAAACGTCCTCAATTGTCTCCTTGTCATCGTCGCCAAACTGCAAGACGTGCAGTCCTTATGTCAAAGCCTGACACGACTTTTGAGACAATCTGCACAATCTACTCTGCCTCAGCGCAAAATTTCAGAACTAAATTTTGAAGCTAACCCAACCTACATACACAACTACGCCACTCCATGTTTGACCTACCCCCAGTAGACATGAGGTTTGACATCCATTATTTCTTTCAACGTGGGACTAAACTCATAACTCAGAAGTCATAACCCAATTTAGTATATACCCACACTTCCATTATTTTCTAGTGTGGGCTAAATTCATTGCAACTCCATAATGTCATTGCTTCTTTAACTAGGTCCTTAAGAAGATGCAAGATGCAAACAAATTAGACAATTCCGTCAGAATCAACAATGACAGTGTGAAGTTTCACCCTATTGCAAGAAAAAGTATCATCCAATTGCCACTCTCTATCATCATGAACATATTGCACAACAATAGCAGAAGCAAGTGATTGTATAGAGACCCACACCATACAAATAAGCTGCTTCAACTTAGGCCAGGTCCAATCTGGTAGCGACAACATAGGTTTTAGACCCGGTTTAAGGCTATTACATGAGTCCTAGATCTCAGGGCCTAACATATACCAAGTTGACATAAGTCCAGGAACACACTTTTGCCTGGGTACAGGAATCCAAAGTAGTTGCATCATGAAGCAAGTGACAAACAAATTAATCAAGTTGTGCCTTAACCTTGACAACATGTACGTCAGCGTAACTTGCATCTGGAGCAACATTCCAGGTGTACACGGAATATTCGTGTAAAATGCAAGTGTATTACACATTTTGCATGTTAAGGCATTGAAATAAGGGACACGAGAATAATCTGTAACTAATATTGACTGGAGGTGGCCAATAGAGAACCTGCCTCGAGCCAAACCAAAACTATAGCAAGAATTTCATGTCATTCCATGGCTTGTAGGACTTGAGAATGCATTAGGCTTAGGACATTTTTCTATTGTACCATGACCAAACAATTAATTCAGGCCTACTACACCTAACTTGGAAACGAGAATCCGCATCTAACACTAATTACATACTTGAACTCTGCCTATCCTCCAAATTCTTTGATACTTTCATGAATAAATAAATTGGTCAACAATAAAACTTGAAAAGATATGTTGCAGAGTTAATGCGTAAGGATAGAATTCAAAAATACATTAACACTTGGAATCAAAGACCAAGGTGAAAGATAGGGGTTAGGCATGAAATTGACAGTGTTCTCTTCAAGTAGCACGAGATGGAAGTTAAACAGAGTCATTCAAAATTTATAGGGATGATAATTAACGCGTCTATGGGCCAAATTTTGGCCATCCTTGTTCAATATTTTGAATTACAAATGAAAATTTTATTTTTCTAATTCAAAATTTTGAATAGGACGGACCAAAAATTTACTATAGATGCGTTCATTACCATCCCTATTCAAAAAGGGTGAGCTCATACCTCACTAAGATGACAAATCAAGATACATTTTTCCAAATGACAGGTCATATAATCAACTGACATCTAATAGTAATACAAATAAAATCCTAATAAAATCCAATCAGATCTAATCAAATCCTAACCAAGTTTAGGCCTTTAATTGTTCACATCATACATTGCATATAAAAAAACCTTTTGGTGAAAAAAACTATGTATTATGAATTCAATCAAGAACTCAAACCTGCAGCCTTCAGCAGCAGAACCGAAGCCGGCGGAGTCTTCAGAATAAAAGTGAAGCTCTTATCCTGCCCAAAACAGGAAACCAACATTCAATCTCATCCAAATTCACTCAAATTCAATGTCAAGAGTTGTTTTTTTTTTTTTTTTTTTTTTTTTAATTTACGAAAATCATTTTATTGATCTCACATCAAAGACAGTAATTTCAACGGGAATAACATATCCAGCCTTCTCGGCAGTCTTGGCGTTGTACTCCTTACAGAACGCCATGATATTCACACCCTTCGCACCCAATGCGGGCCCCACCGGCGGGGCCGGAGTGGCTTTCCCCGCCTCCAGCGCAAGCTTCACGATGCCCACCACTGAAATTAAACAAAGAAAGAAGTCACTACCACTTTAAGAAATAACTGAGAGGAGGTGATAATTTTACCTTTTTTGGCTTTGCCCCCAGGTTTGGGAGGTGCCATGGCCCTCACGGCGAGAGGCCGAGGGAGGCGGAGGAGGGAGTGGTTTTTGAGGGCAGAGGGAGTGAGAATAGAGAGGGGAGGGAGAAGAGAGCAGGAAAGGTTGGTCTTTTTGGTTGGTTGGGAGAGGTGAGGAAGAGAGAGGAATGGCGAAACTGAGGTCGCCATTGGGGGGAGAGAGAGAGAGGCTGGGAGTTGAGAATTGGGAGAGAGAGAGAGAGAGAGAGCGAATAGATAAAGCTTGGGGATAGTGTCAGTGCACGGTAGTATGACTGGGCCCATGTGTCGTGGTGGGCTGCATTTGTATTCAAAGCATTCAAATTTGCCTCCAGAAGGAATTGGGCCGACTTGTATCTTCCATATGGGAAATTCTAGATTCGCACCCCAAATATGCACACTGATAAAGTTGCCTTTAATTATAAATTTGTCACTAACATATTAGGGTCATGATTAGAGTTGCAATTAGAAGGATGAGCCTGAGGTTTAGAGTGTGTGCTTAGCGAAAAAAAATAGTTTTCCAAATTCGCAGTGGTGTGCTCCTAGAAGGAAAGTGCCACTAGTCATATGTGGTGTGTCTTCATAGTTTCCCAAGAAAATGTAGTCTGAGTCCCTACGCTCACTGGGTTTCAAGCTGGGCCGAGCAATCTCAGCCCAACTTCATTTATTACTAAAAGAGATGGCTGGGTCTGTGCTCTGAGCCTTCGCCCCTGAGATATTTAAGATTGGACTTACTTCTATCAAGGGCCCATATAGGACGGCCCACTTTCCACGGTGTTGTTAGTATAGGCAAGCACTTGTTCACAAAAGTTTCTTAATTATTTGCTGAAGTGGTACACAGTGAAAATATACTCTCTGTGCAAATTTCAGGGCCACCTCCATTCAAACTTCACTTATTGAAGGCTGAGGCTTAGCTTTGGTATATGATTTCACAAAGTGAAAGCTTCAATCTGAAACTCTATTTCTAAAACTATATTCTTTTTGGATACCTAAGATGGAATTTCAGAACTCCAATTTTGTAGAGTTTAAGTTTCTCATAGCTCCAAAAAAAAAAAAAAAAAAAAAAAAAAAAATCTACTGAAAGTGGATTTTCCATAGTTTGATATATTTTTGGAATAATAAATATTTAAGATGAGATAAAACTCCATTTTGAAGCCTTGTACCAAAACTATAATCAACTTAAGTTGAACTCCAGTTTTCAGGTATTTGAGTTTGTATATGTATGCAAACACCGATTTTGTAAAACTTAAGTAAAACATTAGAGTTCTGTGAAATACTTGCGGTACCCAAACCAGGACAAAGGGGTTCAAGAGAGAGATATTTTAAACACAATCCCACTATTAGATAGTCTAGAAGATGTTTTCACCGTAGACTACATTCAAACATCTCTCACTCAATATAGCAGTGAGAGTTGACATCAGCTAGTAGTAGTGATCAACATAATTAAGCGCACCAACATCAGTTCTCTAATTAGTGCGAGTAATCCAGATTACAATCAAATTAATGACGGAGTTTAAGCGTAAACAATGTCAAAAAAAGAAGTAAAACTAATAAATTTCAGTACTTTAGACGTGCGCATCCGCACTTGACTGCAATTACACAAACAGAGTACTCAGCTCTTAACTGATCACTCCACAAATCCTCCGCGTTTCAAGCATTTTTGTAGTGGAATCTGAAGCATAGCACACTAATGACGTGCAATCAATTAGTTGAGCAAAAGGTTACTTCGTCATTCTTCTGCATTAAATCTCAACAGATACGGAATCTGAATGATATAATATCTTTGAGAACGATGGTCACTGGAACAAATTTTTGTGGCTGTACACAAAATCTCCAACATCAATTTTCTTTCTAATTTTCTATTTTTGCCATCTTTTTTCTTCTTTTGCATGGCAGTGGGAGAGCGTATAACAAGCACTCTACACACTGCTTTCACATGTAGTGCTGCTGAATTTTTCAAGAGAGAAGTTTTCGAAAATACGACAGAGCAGGAGCCGAAAGGGCCAATACTCGCATAGAGGTGAGGTGTGAGCCAAACTTTGCTACACATGCGACATGAACTAAAGGAGTAGCTCTCGTGGTATGGTACGATTCAAAAAGGATATTTATACAATTATATATATATATATATATATATATATATATATATATATATATATATATATATATATATATATATATATATATATATATATATATTATGCTACGTATAAAAGTATTTGCAATACTAATTGATGAAGATATTGGAAAGATGTTCTCTTTGATAATAATGAAGCCAAGATATATTGTATAGGTGGAGAAGTATGAAGAGAAGTAAATATGTTCTTTTTTTTATTAATCTTCTTGGCACACCTCAAACACAATACAAACAACCAATATATCCATATATATATAATGGTACAAATGACCCTTCATCTTCCAAATTAAACATCCTCTTTTTCTAATGCTCTTAGTTTCTCTAAGTGACTATTAGGCCCTGTTTGGTTATTTGGAAGTGTAGGAAGTAGGGAAGAGAATTAGAAGTAACTTCCCAAAAATAAAGTGGTAGAAGAAACTACTTCTTGATATTTTTTTGTTTGTTTGGTCTATATAAGAAGTAAGAAAAGCATACTTCTTTTACTTTTACAAATTAAGTTGTTTGTTTGGCTAGTTAAAAGGAAGTATGGAGTAGGGATCCAAACACCATGGTGAGAGAAGTTCAATCTCCAAGAAATCTTTTATTTTTTTAATTATTTTTTTATCTCGATCCGTGAGATCCCTCCATCTTCCGCTCGTTTTGGGGGGGAAGAAATTTTGAGTATTTACTCAGCCACGTAGGATCCACGTCAGCAAATAAGAAGTAAGTTCCAAATTACTTCTGAGCCCAACAAACAGCAGAAATAGTGGAAGTAAGTTACTTCTCATACTTCCTACCCTACTTCAGTGCAAACAAACAGGGCCTTAGTCTCGATGGGTACATCCTCTCTAATGACTTTAGAGTCTCCTAGAATATATTAACTATCATAACATGCAATGTACTTATTTAAAACTTAAGGGAATGAATTAAGATTAAATTAATTTTAATATCCTTCCTAAATCTTGATTCATCATTCCAAGTTTCCTATTTAATAGAAATAATACTTCAAAATTTAGTGGCTTCGTAAATATGTCGTGTCGGCGACTTGATCTTTTGATTTCAAATAAATGAGCTCCATATTCCCAGGCAACTCATAATTATCATATGTATCTTACGCATCTCCATGCACTCTTCTCGAGTGTCCACCAGGTCCACGCCTACTTGTCACTTGCATGTCTGTAATATTGCTGACTTGATTTCGATTTTAACCAAGTCTACTTTGCCATGCAATTATGTCCAGCATAAATCGCCAACTCACCATTGTGAATTTAGCAGTCATCGTAATTGACAACCTTCAGTGCAAATCGCCTACTCATCATTATGACTATAGCAGTCATCGCAGTTCGACCACCTCTATCGCAAGTCGCATGCTTATCATTATGAGTCCAACAGTCATCACAATTCAAGCATTACCAGTGCACTTTACCTGCTCTTTTCTGCTCACATATACGAGCCTAACAACTACTATGATTTCACCTCCAACTTACCTTTGCTGCTTATCGTCACAAGCCTTGCAGTTGTTCCATGTGATCTATAAGGAATCACGCGTTCCACTAGTTCAAAACTTTTTTCTTCTTCATATTGTTCTTCTTATTCTTCTTCAACTTCTTCAGTGTGTTTTGATACCAATTTTATAAGAATGGGACCGAGGTATATTGTATGGGTGGAGAAGTATGAAGTGAAGGAAATATATTCTTTTTTTTATTGATATTCTTGGCACACTTCAAATACAATACAAACAATCCGTATATATATACAGTAGTACAAATGACTCTTCATTTTCCTAATTAAATACAAATACATTCTCTTTTTTTTAATGACTCTTAGTTTCTCTAAGTGACTCTTAGTCCCTCTAGGCACATCCTCTCTAATGACTTTTAGAGCCTTAACAATATATTAAATATCACAACATGCATGCAATGCAATGTACTTATTTAAAACTTAAAGGAATGAATCAAGACTAAATTAATTTTAACATTGTTCTCATGGACAAAAATATGCTATATGTGTGCTTCTTTTTATTCTCGTTATCTTTTAATTGAGATTTAATCCTTTAATAGATTGTTATATTGATCGATTGCTTGCTGGATGTCATTATTTACAACAACTTCACTTGTGATATCGTGTACCGAGCTATCATATATCGCATGCACGTGGTTACTAATTTCGATATGTCATATCTATCTAACATGCTTAAATAACATTCATAATAAATATCGGGTTATCACTCTGCAGTGTGCGGCTAACACGAGTCCATAAGGCATGAATGCAGATAGAAACAAGAAGAGAAAAAGAAAGACCATGCGAACAATGTAAATCAATATGAGGGTCCACCAAAGACCCGGCCGTCTACTCGCACCGCTCGCTCATCTTGTGCTCAATCATGGCTCATCTCGCAATCATGGAAACGAACGGCAGCGAATAAGTCAAAGTCTTTTAGCGGAGTAACAGTGCCATAAACGTCTCTTGGACATGGTAACAGATGCATATATAGACTCGGACCTTACTATTGAAAGGGTTTCGTGGCTACAGCTTTCACCAACTAGGCAACAACAATAGCCGAACGCATCAGATGCCGAACTAATGGCTTCGGTTCGCATTGACTCAGATATTTCCTATAGAGATGCCAAATGGTGACGGAAGCGGAGCACGTTACGTTCACCATCGATCCCTGTCGACAAAAGATATATTCGTGCTTCAATAGAGACGAAGAGAGAGAGAGGAGAGGCCAACCGAAGAAACCGCGTGGTTCCATTGAATTTGGACGAATATGAAAGGGTTTGAAATGTTCAACTTTCTAATCAGTTGGAGACGCGTTTATGATTTCGTTTTCCCCCACATGGAAGGATCAAGGATCTATCGGACTCGAGCGCGTGCGCGACAGCCGGCAGACTCGGCCCTTCGGACTTGGTCACTCTCTTGACCCTTTCTCTCATGATCTCCGACCCAATCAGATGCAAGGATTGAACTAACGCTACTTACAACCCACAATTAGGTTGGTGTACTCAAAACGTCATAAATAACCAGTTCAAATATCATGGAAAAATATAAGCAGAGTAAATACATAATGTTATCGGATAAGTGGTTACTTAATTAAAATTTCTTAAATAAATTAGAACTATATCATGAAGGCATAACTATATTCGCTATTTATCATCACTTGGTATTTGATAAGTATTTAATTTCACTATAAATGTATTTTATTTATATCTCCTTTTAGATGAAATATATAATTTAGTCTAACATATATATTAGTCTAAATTTTATCTTCTTGACTATAAATCTATCCACCAATCTTCTATAATATAATATTATATTTAATTGACACTAGACCTGAAGCAAAATTTAGATAAACATATCATATATATGTTTTATAATAAGATGCATTAGTATCTTTAAATAACAAAGTTTTGTTATTCAGTAAATATTTTAGTAAATAATTCAACATCAACTTTTTTTTTTTTTATAAATTTTAGTAATTCATCTTTTTTTTTTAATGAGATCATACCCAAATTTAGATAACAATTAATTTAACCTAAAATTTTAGCTTATTTCTTTCTATTTTTTTTTTCTTTTGCTAATCAATTTACTTCTTTTGATAATTTATATTCAATTATTAATTTGTACATGGTTTCTACTTTTATTGATCTCTTTGTTGAATAAATAATTTGCTAATATTTCAGATTAATATGGGCAGACTTATTATTGTTAATAGTTAACAGAATTATTATGCACAGAATTACTACTGTTATTATCCACAGAATTAATTATGTTATTATGCACATATTTCAGTGTTATATTTCAATCAGAAATAAAGTTGGAGTAGAAGAATTACGAATTATTATGTATAATAGCAGTCTATATCTTTCCAAATTTGAATTAGAAGAATATTCCTATTACTGTTTACAGAAAACTATTAAACTGTTATTTTTTAACTAGTTTACTATCCTAAACAGAATAAAGTATTACTGGATTAAGAAAAACATGTATTCAGGAGGATGAACGTATGCAAAATTGATAAAGACAGGAAGATGATCGAGGCTAGTATTGAACACTATTTTTTAAAAACCGATTCGCCCTCCACCGCTTGCTTCTGGATTGCAATGGGTGTCGGTCTCCCAGAATACAACGACCGGTCTGCAACAGGAAGGAAGCCGCAGTCCTGTTGCTCTAGCGAATCTGATAAAGAACACTCTCTATATGTATGGTGTAATGTAGGACTAATTTAGGAAGAACTGTTCTTCTGGAAACAGAAACTCTCTGTCACCCAATGCGCCCTAAATGCCCATTCGCCCTCGCACACAAGCGTGTGCGTGCGCGTGCGGGCGGTGCGTAGCACCACTCGTGGTGCTCAAAGTTTCTCCTCTTCTTACATAAGCAATGTCATGGAACAAACAATTCTATATAAACCCACATCCTAACAAACCTCTAGCCAATGTGGGACTATTTTTTTTTCTTCTTTCATTTTTTTGTTCCCTTTGGTATGTACTCCTCTTTGAAACCATTTTTCATTTACCTAATACATTTATTTTTGAACTAGTGAATTGACTCAAAAATTCAAGTTCAAACATACATGAATTCAACAATCCCTACATGAATAAAAATGACTTAGACACTAATGCAACTAAACAGAGAGTATAATAGAAAGTTACCGTAAAGAGGTGGCTTTTGGCTTTGAACCTTTCCTAGTGAAATATTATCGAGTTTACTCGCTAACCAGTGAACACGATGTTTTTGAACTGTTCAGCTTTTGATGTAAACTAAGACAATAATATTCACACGATTTCTTTCAAGTTTAACAGATTCTTATATTGTGTTCGTTTACGCCGTGGACAACCTGGTAATTCTATGAGTGCTCTAGAGAATTTAGCCTTTATCATTCTCATATAAGCGACCCCTTCACACTTATATAGGTAATCTCATATTAAGAGTATCATGCCATACTCTACTTGGATTTCCAAGATATAAGGATTATTAAAAACTTAGTTTATCCTTACACATTGCAGGTTAATCACTATTTTACCATAGAAATGAGATAGGAATTATTTCCTCAGTGATTCTTACGAGTTCCCCCATAATTCGGTTGTCCCTTTGAATCTAGATCTTGGGATCTCCAGTCAGCTAGGTTGGGTTGCCATTATGGAGTTACTCTATTTAGTAGGCTGTAATCCCATTCCCCTCGATAACTTATATACTTGATCTCTGGTCAAGCTTTTTGTTAATGGATCTGCAATATTATCTTTTGATTTTATATAATCAAGAGACATTATTCCGTTTGTAAGCAGCTGTCTTACAGTTTCATATCTACGACATATATGTTGTGACGTTCCATTATATAATACATTCTGTGCCCTTCCAATTGCTGATTGATTATCGCAATGGATGCAAATTACTGACACACGTTTAGGCCACATTTGAATATCTTCTAAAAAGTTTCGAAACCATTCTGCTTCTTCTCCGGCTTTATCTAAAGCGATAAACTCAGATTTCATAGTGGATCTGGCTATACACGTTTATTTTGAAGATTTCCAAGAGATAGCTGCACCTCCAACAGTAAATACATACCACTTGTGGATTTGATGTCTTTAGAATCTGTAATCCAGTTGGCATCAGTGTATCCTTCTATCACTGCTGGATATCTAGTATAGTGCAACCCATAGTTAGTAGTGTACCTCAAATATTTGAGTACTCTAACTATTGCTTTCCAGTGGTTCTCCCCTGGATTGCTTGTAAACCTACTCAGTTTGCTTACTGATTATGCAATATCAGGTCTTGTGCAGTTAATTAAATACATAAGACTGCCAATGATCTGAGAATATTCTAATTGAGATATACTAGTACCTATATTTTTTGTAAGATGTAGACTCATATCTACAGGTATCCTAGCTATATCATTATTTTCCTTATCAAATTTTTCGAGTATCTTCTCGATATAATGTGACTGGAATAAGGTATATTCATCAGATGTCCTAGAAATTTTAACACTAAGAATAATATCTGCAATACCTAAGTCTTTCATGTCAAATTTCTATGCTAACATGATTTTTACCTCTTTAATTAGAGCCACCGTACTACCGGTGATAATCATGTCATCCACATATAAACATACAATAACATAGTTGTGCATATCCCCTTTTACATATACACATTTATCGCATTCATTATAACGAAATCCATTTGACAACGTAACTTGGTCAAATTTTTCATGCCATTGTTTAGATGCTTGTTTAAGTCCATAAAGTGACTTAACAAGTCTGCACACCTTCTTCTCTTTACCTGGAACTACAAACCCTTCAGGTTGTTCCATGTAAATTTCTTCATCTAATTCACCATTTAAAAATGCTGTTTTTACATCCATTTGATGAAGTTCAATGTTATATAATGCAGTAAAAACAATTATTAATCTTATAGATGTTATTTTTGTTACAGGTGAATATGTATCAAAGTAATCAACACCTTCCTTTTGTTTATAGTCTTTTACTACAAGTCTAACTTTGTATTTATCTATAGACCCATCAGGTTTTATCTTTCTCTTAAAGATCCATTTATATCCTAATGGTTTACTTCCTAGAGGAAGATCTACAAGTTTCCAGGTGTGATTTTGAATAATTGATTCAATTTCACTATTTACAGCTTCTTTCCAAAAAGGAGCTTCAGGTGTAGACATAACCTCTTTATAAGTTTGAGGTTCCTTTTCCAATATATATGTTAGAAAATCCGGACTAAACGATTTATTAATCCTGGCCCTTTTACTCCGTCTACATTCATCCTCATTAGTTTTATTTCCAGAATCAGATTTTGTTTCTCTTATAACTTCATCACAAGTCTTTTTAGGGGAACTTGGTTCATAATCTTTACTAGGAAATATATTCTCAAAAAATACTGCATTTCTAGATTCAATAATAGAGTACTTATGTATCTCTACATGATCTGGTTTGAAAACAAAGAAACGATAAGTACTGCTATTATGTGCATATCCAATGAATATACAATCAATAGTTTTAGGTCCAATTTTAGTTCTTTTAGGAGTAGGAATTGCAATATTTGCAAGACACCCCCACACTCTTAAGAATTTATAGGTATGTACTCGACATGTCCATAATTCATAAGGTGTTTTATCTAATTTCTTTTGGGGTATTTTGTTGAGAATATGATTAACAGAAAGCAAAACTTCCCCCCACATGTTCTGAGGTAAACCAGAACTTATTAACATGGCATTCATCATTTCCTTTAATGTTCTATTCTTATGCTCAGCAATTCCATTTTGCTGAGGTGTGTAAGGAGCAGTTGTTTGATGTATAATACCAGGTTCTGCACAAATTTGTACAAATGGTGACTCATATTCACCACCTCTATCACTTCTTAGCATTTTTATCTTTTTGCTAAGTTGATTCTCAACTTCATTTTTATATTGTATAAACATTTCAATTGCCTCATCTTTTGTTCTCATTAGATATACATAACAATATTTAGTACAATCATCTATAAAAGTAATAAAGTATTTCTTTCCACCTCTAGTTTGAACAGATTTTAAATCACAAATATCGGTATGAATTAATTCTAAAGGTTCAGTACTACGTTCTATAGAACGAAATGGAAGCTTAGCCATTTTTGATTCAACACATGTTAAACATTTATCATCAAAGTTTATATTAAAATTAGGCAACATATTTAAATTTATTAATCTTTGTAAAGTATAATAATTTACATATCCTAATCTACCATGCCAAATATAAGGTGACTCATTCATATAAGTAGAAGAATCAATTTTATTATTAACTTTAGGGAGGTCATTACATTTATTTTAAACAGACCATTTGTCATATACCCACTGCCTACATATACACCATTTTTTGTAAGTACAAACTTATCAGACTCAAATACAAGGCTAAATCCTTTCTTACTCAAGACTGATCCTGAAACCAGATTCTTGCGGACATCTGGTACATGAAGTACATCAGTAAGAGTAAGTTCTTTTTCTGAAATCATTTTTAATACAATGTTTTCTCGTCCTTCAACCTTGGAGGTTGCAGAGTTACCCATGTAGAGTAGTTCTCCTTCTACATGTTCATATGTAGAGAACATCCACTTGTTGGCGCAGATGTGGCCAGTGGCCCCAGTATCCACCCACCATTCTTTAGAATTGCCACCAACTAGGTTAATTTCTGAGATAATAGATGTACAGTTTACATCTACATTTGCACAAAGATTTTCTTTCTTGGCCAAATTTGCATTAGGATGCTTCTTTTTCTGCGTTGAAGAATCTTGTGTCTTGCGAACACGGCAGTCCTTTGCACGATGTCCAGGCTTGTCGCAGTTGTAGCACTTGCCATTGAATCTCTTCGAGTTACCACTCGTAGAGTCTTCACAATTGTGCTTTCGCTTCCTGTCATTAGACTTATTGGAATTTTTCATAACGTTAGCTTTAGAAATATTGTATGGATTTCCAATTTTCTTTTCAGAAAGAAGGTTATCTTCTTCGATTCTCAAACGTACAATCAGATCTTCAAGTGTCATTTCTTTTCGTTTATACTTTAGGTAATATCTGAATTCTTTCCAAGATGGTGACAATTTTTTAATAATTGCAGCCACTTGAAATGATTCACTAATAGTCATACCTTCAGCATGAATTTCATGAATGATCACTTGAAGATCTTGTACTTGGTTGATTATATTTTTAGAATCAACCATTTTATAATCCAGAAACTTACCGACTACATATTTCTTAGAGCCGGCATCTTCTATATTATATTTCTTGTCTAAGGACTCTCAAAGTTCCTTAGCAGTAGCAATTGAACTATATACATTATACAGTATATTGTCCAATCCATTGAGAATATAATTCTTACTCAAGAAGTCAGCATGTTTCCATGCATCAACCGCCTTTACTGATTGCTGATCATCTTCAACAAGAGTCAGCACAGTCTCCTTCAAGTACTTGGCCAGATTTAGTGTAGTGAGATAGAACAACATTTTCTGTTGCCATCTCTTAAAATCCTTGCCACTGAACTTCTCTGGTTTCTCATACTGGCTTGAAAGCACAGTTGGAGTAAGTATGACAGGAGTTACCACAGTGGACATATCAGATGCAGTGGCCATCTGTATTCATTAAATTTATCTATCTTAATGTTTTGTAATAAATTTTAACTTTATAATAAAACTGAAAATCAATTCTTACTCCAAAACTGAAAATCAATTCTTACTCCAAACCACAAGATTTCTAAAAATATTTCTTCCTCTAAACAGATTTAACTATCTTTTTCCAGAAGCAATTAGATTTAAATAACTAGTGATTAAACACTATTATGACAGTATTCGAAATTAATCTAAAAAAAAAAATCGGTTTTAAGAATGTTGGATAAATAATTTGCTAATGTTTCAGATTAATATGGGCAGACTTATTACTGTTATTAGTTAACAGAATTATTATGCACAGAATTACTACTGTTATTATGCACAGAATTAATTCTGTTATTATGCACATGTTTCAGTGTTATATTTCAATCAGAAATAAAGTTGGAGAAGAAAAATTACGAATTATTATGTATAATAACAGTCTATATCTTTCCAAATTTGAATTAGAAGAATATTCCTATTACTGTTTTATAGAAAACTATTAAACTGTTCTTCTTTAAGTAGTTTACTATCCTAAACAGAATAAAGTATTACTGGATTAAGAAAAACCTGTATTCAGAAGGATGAACGTATGTAAAATTGATGAATACAGGAAGAACTGTTCTTCTGGAAACAGAAACTCTTTGTCAAAAAGACCAAGTTTCTGTCTGCAGAAGAAGAAAAAAGAAGTGCCAAGTGCGCCACTAAAGCGCCCATTCGACCTCGCACATGCATTTGCGAGCGGTGCTACCGTGCTGCTCAAGATTTCTCCTCTTCTTACATAAGTAATGTCATGGAACAAACAATCCTATATAAACCCACATCCTAACAAACCTCTAGTCAATGTGGGACTATTTTTTTTTTCTTCTTTCTTTTTTTTGTTCCCTTTGCTATGTACTCCTCTTTGAAAGCATTTTCTATTCACCTAATTCATTTATTTTTGAACTAGTGAATTGGCTCAAAGATTCAAGTTCAAACATACATGAATTCAACACTCTTTTATGTACATCATGCGAAAATATGTGTGTGGATTTGACTAGGAAACAGCATCACTTAAATCATTCGGATTTGGATTACATTCAACTCCCAATCTCATAATTTACGAGATATATTAGATTTCTAATAAATTATTATATTATCATTAATAATTTTAATATTTAGTTAAGAGTGTGAGAGATGATTAAGAGAATGAAAACATTTGAAATTTCGTACCAACAAATTAAACTAGCACAAGCAGCAAGAATTCAACATTTCCAGTACAATATCAAAATTTTATTATTATTTAGTGTATTATTGCAATAGAAATCAGGTAGATTAATTGGGACAGATGGAATAACCAAATAACGACATAATTGGTAGATGATATTGACAGGGGAGTGTACAACAAATTTGAAATCTCACATTGCGTGTCTAGAAATTACATTACAATACAACGAGCTGCTCTCAAAAGCTACAGCTAGCTCAGCAGTAAAATAATGACAGTGAATTATGAAACTTCTAGTTCTTATTATTAGAAGAAAAAGGAAAGCAACAAAGACGTAGAGTTTAGCTATGAGAGGTTCGAAATTTAAAAGTAACATATAGAGACAAAAAAGAAGAAGAAGATCATTATATAAATAAAAAAAAACTAGTTCTTGAAAAGTTCCAAACAATGCTCTTGATCCAAGTTCCTGCTCCAAAATGTCTTATAGTACTCATCATAAGTGTAGCTTCGATAGATCGCAGGGGTGCCATCGCTGATGAGCTTCTTTGGCAGGCTGATATCTGCAGAATTGCACGGGCAAAGAAAAGAAGCGATAGACATCCGCTCTCTATTTGAATTTACGACGGCCCTGTGCCAGACGCTCCTGTACTTACCGTTACTTAATGCCTGCAATTTAATTAGAGTAATTATAATATGTACAGGATCAAAAGTGTTATTGCATTCTTTGATTTTCTTTTCTTTTTTTGAAACGCGGTACTTCTTTGATATTCATAACTTCAACTTTATTTATCTTGTACTTGCAATCAATGATATTTTATGCAACCTGACATAATAAATTTTATATAATTAATATTACTACTTATTCTCCCATGCATATGGCGTTTGTTAAAAAAAAAAGGCGCACACACTTGTTTATTTGTACCAAATATGATTGTTATTGAACTCTCGAATTACTATGACTTACTTTAGTCTGATCTCACAATCAGACAGGTCTCATAAAATTGGGACATCGAATATCTCAAGGAGTACTTTGGCACTGGTGTGGGTAGGATGATCTTGTCCTTACCATTGGCTGATATGATAAACGAGAATCGCATTGGATTGGCTAATGCTGTTGATAAAGTAGGGGCTCAATCTAGAAGGGACAACTATGCCATATTGATGAACTTGATGGCAGTCTTGAAAGATTAACAAAGCAAATAATCTCCCCTTTGGTAATTCTCTATGTAAGAGTGGTAGAAACTTGCCTAGGAGCAGACCAGTAAAAGAAACTCCATAGACTATTCTTTCTCTAGTGACTTTTGTAAAGTTTCTTAGAGTCAGAAAGGACTGCATATTAACTCCCAACCATGAGAATCCAATTTTGTGGTAAGTTGGCAGGAGTTGACCAAAGATAGCACCTCCTATCTAAGGGTGGGATTTGAGAGGCGAAAAATCCAATTTTTTTTGGGTTAATTACACTCAGACTCTATATAGTATAAGAGTGTATAACTTTCACATTTAAAGTTTAAAACTCTCAGTTAGATCCCCTGGACCAGTGGGTCTGAGTGTAATTAAAATACGGTGATTTAGATAGTTCAAGGAGTCTAAGTGAGAGTTTCAAACTTTAATACTGATAAGTTATACATGTCCCATACTATAGGAGGTTTGAGTATAATTAATCCTTTTTAAAAAAAAAAAAAATAGTACTTAACTATTTTTCACTTGTTAGAAGGTTGCAACCGGCGACCAAACTATGTACATACTATACCTTTAATTTTCAAAATTGTAAAAAACTGTTTGGGGCCATAAACATAATCTAATTTAGACTAATTTAGAGTGAACCATGTAAATCTCTTATTTCGTATGCTATTATAGCTTAGATACCATAAAATCTTAACAAAATCCAATATGGGTCCATGTGTCACAGCTTTCAAGATATTTGTTAAAAAAAAAATTTATAGTTTTCAAAAGCTCCAAAAACCCTTTTGAAAATAATGGAGTGTTACTTTAATTTTCTCTTTGCTTAAAAAGTCTTGTCTTTACCGTCCCTTGGTCTTCTTGCGGAAAGTCGCTTTTAGAAACCTTAGAAAGTTAGTCTCTCATGTTTTCGAGAGAATCCAAGAAAACTTTGAAGTTCAAAATATTTCATGTCAAAAACTAGGGCCACTCCCTATGTCAAGGCGTGACCTTCGTAGTTTTCCACTTGCACCCGCATACAGAATTCTCCTTTTAGATAAAATATGAACTTTTTCTTTGGAATAAAAAACAAATCATGTAAGTAATAGGAATGAGAATGGATGGGCATAAAGAACAATTCTCCGTCCTTCCTCTTAAAAAAAAAAGAGTAAATAATAAAAATTTATTTTTAATGTAAAATTATGGATTTAAAACATCAAGATGTTAAATGTTTAAATACAAAGTTAGGATCCTTGGTTTATACTAATTCTCGGTTTTATCTAATTTTCGAGTCACGATGGAATAACAGTACCCTTCATTAATCAGAATAACTTTTTGCAAGAGAATTTACCTGCAGTTGATCCCCTATATTGATGACGAAGGCATCGGGATGGAGATCGACGGCGAACCACCGGCCCTCCCTAAGGACCTGTAGGCCGGCAACATGTCGGTCCTGAAGAAGGATCGTGAGGGCGTTCGGGTCCGTGTGGGCTGGTAATCCATAGGTGAGCTCTGGTTCGGGACACGGCGGATAGTAATTTATGGCCATATGTTGCTCTTGCTCGCCGATAACTCTTTCGATGCAGTCCTCTTCCAGTCCCAAGCTAAGCGATATCAGCCCAAGTAGACGGAAGCCCAGTCGCCGGACTTCCTTACAGTAAGTGCTCACTACTTCCCTGCGAGTATGAAGTTGATCAGCGTGAGTTTTATCAAGTTCAAGCACCCTGATCAATTTGGACTGTTAGTTTATCCAAGTTATATGAATTGTAGTTTCACTATCTTGATATATATTTTTTAAAAAACTTTCTTTTGGATTCTGATCTCAGTTTTTTTTGGATTTACTTATATCCAATTTTTTAGATTTTAATTTTGATATGATCCTCCATTAAGTTGACACATATTTCAACGATTTCTAATGAACAAGCATTTTGTATTCACTTGATGAAAATATAAATGAACTCCAAAATTTATGAAATTTAATCTTATTAAAATTAAAAAAGTAAAAATTTTAATTCTAGAAAAAAACTGAAGAAAAATTATTAAATTACTATATTTTTTTTTAAAACTGACAGTTCACACATATATAACAACAATAAGATAATTTTGGAGGTACATATAAAACTTGCACGCACATGTTTTTAGTATTCGAGTCTTTTTGAACTCATTCACAGTAACTGAATATAGGGGTGAACAAATTTCCGACTAAATCGAACAAAATCGTGGAACCGATCCAACCTGAGCCGACCAGATCGATTATTTCGGTTATCGGGTCGGGTCGGTTTTAAAACTGAAGTTTTATTCGGTTTTCGGATCAGATTTTGGTGGTGAAATTGCCAACCGAAACTGACTGAAAAAACCGAAATTTCACCCCCACCTGACCCGTTAAACTATTAGCCCAAATCTTAAATAATTCTAGGGCTTTCTTCGCCTCATTCGTTCGCGAGTCCCTTGATCCTACCTTCGACACCTCGACCCCTTCCCCAATCTCCAAATCCTCCGCCTCAACTAACCCTCTCCAGCCTCTTCCAAAATGACCCTCTCACCTCCACCTTGCAATCTTCATTCTCGAGGAAGAGATGGAAAGGGACAACAACGGCAACGAGCGTCATGACCACCGACTTCTTCTGGTTGTACATCGACAAGTCCCACGCTTTTAGAAGGAGCAGATTCTTGCTCGTCACCCCCAGATCAGAGAACTCTTTGGCCTTGATCCTTGGGCTCCTCATATACTCTCTTTTAATTTTTTTGAAGCTCAAGTTTGGATTTTGATGTGTTTTTGGGGATTTTGGGTGGTTTGTTTAGTGGATCCGGTTGTATTTGTGTGGAGATTGTAAGGTTTGATTAAAAGTTGAATTTTTGATGATGGGTTTGAAGATTTGCGAATGCATTTTGGTTGAAGATTTGACTTTGATAATATGTTTGGGGTTTTTTGGATGATTTGCTTGTTGGGTCTGATCAAATTTGTTTGTACACTGCAAATTTATCAATTTTGTTGTGATAAATTACCAAAAACCGACCGAAACCGAACCGAACTAAAGTTTCGGTTTCGATTTCGATTATTAGTGGAGTTTTGTCGGTTTTGGTTTTGTAAGTTCGGTTTGGTTTTCGATGAAAATTTTTCTATCCAAATCCGAACTGAACTGACCGATGATCAGTTCTAACAGAATATGTCCAAACCCTAAGCCTAAGTAGAGTAAAACTATTAACTATATATATATATATATATATATATGTGTGTGTGTGTGTACATATGTATACATACATATATACATACATATATATATATATATATATATATATATGTGTGTGTGTGTACATATGTATACATACATATATATATATATGTGTATATACATATATATACATACATACATTGTATATATATGTATATACACATATATGTATGTATGTACAAACACACACACACACATATATATATATATATATATATATATATATATATATATATATATATATATATATATATATATATATGATTTGATTTCGAATTAACTTGCATGTGATTCAGCATGTGACTGCACATGCTCGACCAAGAGCTTCCAATGGTCGATATCGTGTCACTTAGCTCCAGATAACAAGGCAGCACGAGGTCAGTGTGGATGGTGGTATGGTCGATATCGTGTCACTTAGCTCCAGATAACAAGGCAGCACGAGGTCAGTGTGGATGGTGGTGCATTAGTACTGTAGGAACCACAACTGACAATATTTAGAGCAGTGCATCCTTTTCCTCCCTTGTTGTTGAATAGTCACAATCAGAGGACAATTTCTAGTTTTGTATTGGATGATGGCTGCATACACGCGCACACACACAGATTAATATATACAAGCATACACATGGAGAATGAGGATTTAAATTAGAACTAGATAAGTCTTATGTGGTGATAAGTAACGCTTAAGATAGATTATTTTAGAAAGATTCTCGAGATGATTAATTAATTAAGGTTATATACAAGTCTAAAGCTTATGAATATTAGTCTAAAAGATTCCTTCTTATTTTGTAGTATTCTCTTGACTGACTTTAGAAATGGCAGATATTTTAGGTTGCCGACGACAACAATGGTTTATAGGGACCACTGGTACAGCAATGGTGATTATGGAATGGTCGAGTATCTCCTATCTAAAACCATAAACACTACTTCTTGTTTTTTTTTGCCACACAAATTGTAGCATGACACCTGAGATTTGAGGTCATACGACTATGATGAATATGTATCTGGACAGGAGCGTTCGAGATGCGCATGACTGAGGCTACACTCGTTTTATATATAAATTTACACATGCCCACTCCCACATGAGTCATACATGAGTTATTATACAGAGATATAAATTTACACACGCTTACTCTCACATGAGTCATACATGAGTTACTGTACTATGACAGAGATCGGAGAGAGTGCATTTTTCATGTGGACAAACTGTAGTATCTTTATATATATAATTAGGATTATTAATTTTTAAAGATATGAGGGAACGACATGATCAAAATATTCCTAATTAGGGTTTTGCTTGGAATATGCTAGATAGATGGACAAAGTTGACCAATTTAGGAGTATGCTAGATAGACAAAGTTGAGATTGTGCGATGGCGAATCCCTGTACGTTTATTCATGACCCTACAAAGAAAATTCAGGAATGCGTTTTACCTGCAAACAAGACAAGTCGACGAGAAATATGCCATAGATTTAAAATATTTTAGAATGAAATCAAAATAAATGAAATATTAATTGTTTATTCCAATTCAGCTGATGTCGGCAGAAAGTATTTCTTCTCATGTTATTGACGTTTAATGATATAATATTCTACAGGTTTCTGATACTTTTCAAGTCTTAGTATTCTATTTATTTTCAAAATTGTGAAAAAAAATAAATGGAGATGGGAGGGGAGGAAGTCAGTGGCTAAAGCTCAGTATGAGACTATCGAGTAGTAGTCTTACTTGAAAGAATGAGGCTGGGAGGGCCAATCGGGCACAAACTCCTCAAGAGGGTAGCAGTGAAGCCTGAGATAGTCTCTCCAGTTGTGAACCTTCTCCTTACGAACGTTAAAGCTTGTTGAGAGCCTCATTTTCTTCGCCGGATCATCGGAATAAAGGCTCATCTTCTCCTCGTCGGGGAGACCGAAGAATTCCGTGGCAACAGCTTCCATCTTGCGTATCACTTCAGGCGACACCCCATGGTTCGCAACCTACAAAAAACAAGATTAAATATAGTAAGAATCAAAGGCTTAGAAATCGAGTATTATGAAACATCCATTGTACTACCTGAAACAATCCGTAGGCTTGGCAAGCATAGCCAATTTGTTCGATAGTCTGGGATTTATCGGGACAGCTCAGGTCGACGATCGGGATGTTATGGTCGGTCTGCACTTCGTTGAGCCGAGGCCGGTCGGGCTCGGGCCGGACGTAGCTCTTGGGCAGGCTCTCGTGCTTGGTTCCGGTGGAAAGGAGCTGCCCTGCCATGAGAAAGAGAGAGGCAAATGGATGGTCAGGATCGGAGTAGCATTTATAGGAGCGGAGTCAGTGGACTCGGTGTATACTTTTTTTCTGGCTAATCGTATACTTGCAGCTCTAATTGAGCGAGTGTGACGTCACTATCTTGGCGTCAGCCTTTGCGTTGGACTCGTCAGCTGTACGTGCTTTCGGTCTGGAAGGACTTGTATCGTCTCGGTGCACTAAATTCTTATTAGTTTTCAGAGGGAGAGTTGCTAGATGTGCCGCATACTTTTTCTGTGAGCCCAATTTCTCAGGGAGTCCAAAAAAATTTAAAAATTATTCAGTTTTTCTCTCTAAGCCCTATTTTTTTTCAAAATTGCTCATTTAATCTCCTTCTCTCCTAGCAACACCAGCAGCAGCGGCGGCAATAACGACCGTGATAGCAGCAATAACGACGGCAACGACAACAACGACGACAGCAGGAGCAGTAACAACGACGACAGTAGCAGCTCTACCGCTGCAGTGGCAGCTGCTGCAGATTGCTGTGGCGGCAATGACAGTGACAGCATGAGACAACTGCAGCGGCGGTGGCAGCGGCAGCAGAGTGACAGAGGATTTTTTTTGTCAAGAAGAAATGATTGAAGATTTTTTATCCAAAAATTTTTATAATAAACTTGTAATTATTTAGTTTTAAGTCATGGAGCTCATTAAGAAAAAGTTAGGGCGCATCTAGCAACTCTCTTTCAGGGGTCGACATTGCAGGCTCGCGGCGCAGTAAAGTAAAAAAAATAGTGGCCGGTTCCTGGCAGGACCACCACATGTAACGTGGCCGCAATTGGAGGAGAGATGCCAAATGAAGTTTCGAAATAGGATTTGCAGTCGGTTGGTATTTATATTGAAAATTTGAATTGCAGCAAAATTTGAACGCTAAAATGGCTCGTTTCTTGCGGAGCTAAGGTCGGCAGCAGGAGCATCAGGTATATGGAAACGCAGATGCGAAAGAAAAAAAAAAAAAACAGACAAAAACTCGTGGTGAGAACTGATTATTATCTGGGCGATTTAAGTTTTCTTGGTTTTTTTTTCCCCCTTTTGTTGATACAGAGCAGAACCTGACAGGCCAGTCGGTTAGAACTGATTATTGTCGAGACTTCGTGTTTTCCGTTTTCTACACCTATTTGTTGGCATCTTGGCTGCCGTAAACTCTTCTTTTCAGAGTAAGCCGCCTGCTGAAACCTCCTCTGTTCGCAAATATCGAAACAAATTTGTCTCTGTACATGCATAGAGTTAGTCCATAAAACATACAAGTAACAAATAAACTGCTAAAAATCAAAGCGCATCATCGTGACCAAGATTTATCGTGGAGCCTCGATCCTGCTGTTGATGTAGGCTACTCATGTCCTTTCTTGTGACTCTTTTTGTACTCTCCTTCTGAAAATGCCGATTACTCTCCTTCTAGAAATGCCGATTGATACTCAAGATAAGATTGTAGATTGACACAGACAGAACTAGAATTTTAGAATAGGAAGGCCCAATAGTAAGAATTACACCTTATATTATTAAAAGAATACTATAATTTGATACAAAATTAACTCCGATTAAAAAAGCATAATACAATTTATTCAAAATATAATAACAACTACAATAAAATAATAATAATTTCTCAAATAATTTAATGTTACCCTCTGTCAAAAAGAAACACGACGCTCTTTGAGATTTCGAAAATCATTTATTATTGCATCTACGCTAAATTTTATAATAAATTTTTTCAATATATCAAATTAGAACGAAGTAACATGTTGGTTCTCAATCTCGATGATTTTTCAATTTTGAAACCTAACATGATAACCTTTTTCTCTCTCTTCTTACAAGCAACGCTCTCGAATAAATTTTATTTTTCTCCTAGAAAATAAGTGAGGCTCTTAGATAAAAATATTTACCTCTGCGATGGAAAATAATACCTCAAGAAAATCTCTCTGACCTTGCGGTGGCATAGACACCATGAAATTTTTTTCCACAGCCGCAGGCCCGCATATCGTGTAGATGTATAGTGAGATCATGTTTAGTATTTATCAAGGATTAATACCCTACTAGTCCCACACTTACCAACAAAGCCAAATTGGCCCTTGTCAGGACAAGTGGGCCTTGGGCCGATGTATACAGTTTAATCTTGGGGTTGGGAGATTTCTGTAGATCCAGATGTCTTGTGGAGTTTCCACGGTGAGGTCAGCAATACCCTATCTTCCTTCGTGTCTGTACTTGTCTGGAAATGGATATCTATCTTAATTTTATAGAAACATGACAAAGAGTTACATTTAAAAATATAAAAATTATATTTTTATTTCTTTCCAGCAACACATTTCAAATAACTGAAAAAAAGATGTAACGATAACATCGTGTCTCTCTCCCTTCTAAGCTATCCCTAGAATCTAGCACTATCCACTACGAGACCACACTTGTATAGATTCTTTCACTCATTGGAGAGGAAGATCCAAATAAATTTTACGAAAGCGCTGTAGTCTTAGAAAATATGTGAGAAGTTATCTTTCTGAGCTGCATGGCGAGCAAATATTAGGTTTTTGCCAGTCTTTTTTTTGGAGTTTGTCCCAAGTCAGGATAGTCTCTCTATAGAATAGCCAAAGAAACGCCCTAATTCAGACTGTCGTAAACTCTTGTTTATACATTTTTGATCTTATTCTATTATTTTTTATTAATAAAAAGTATAGAGTTAACTTATTGTATTGACTATTTTAAAGAAAAAGAAATATAGTTACGATAATTATGTATCTTGGATGACTTAGCTAGATTTCGTAAGTCATCCTCAAATGTATCTAGCTCTGAGCATTGAAGACCAGAGAGCTCTGAGCAATGAAGACCGGAGAGCTGTGGCCATGATTAATGAAGTGTAAGAAGAAGTGAACGATCGGTTGAATATTCAACATATATAGATTATTGGTAAGGTTGATGGAAAATGTTACTAAGTTAAAATTTATGACACTGATGTTTACACATCTGCAGAAATTATGACTTGACTTGTTGTCGATGAAACAAAAAAACGTTTTAACATTAGTTTGGTAAAGAGCTAGTTATTTTCTTATTTTTAACCGCAAGTCGGCTGGTTACAACTAATTTCATCATTTAACAATGAATTTCAACTTTATACTCTTGGAAGTGATTATATCCTCTCTTGATTTATGATTGCCCTTTAGAGAGAGAGAGAGAGAGAGAGAGAGAGAGAACATGTTTTAGCTCTTTGGTTGCTTTTTTCCTTAATGGTCATTGATACTTTCTTGGCTTGTACGAGTTAGTTCTCTCCGTCAAAGAGACCGATCATTGCTTTCTCCATCTACGATCAAGATATGTGGATCGTCAATGAGACACAAGATGGACTCCCGTCGCTACGAAGGAGAATACAACATTAAACAAAAATGAATACAATTTGTTGGAGATCAAAACTCCCCATCAGAACTTGCAAATTTGATAAGATCACAATATCGAGATCATTGAGATAGAAACAAACAATAAGTACAAAAAGAACACATGAGAATTATGTGGTTCGGCCGACTAAGTTTGACTTACATTCACGCGAATATCATGATAGATTTATTATGAGAAAAATATTACAAAAAGAGATCTAATTATCTCTCTATCTCTCACAACTCTCATATCACATACCATATATATAGTGCTAGTATTCAAACCCTATCTTGATAATACTATTATTATCTAATTAGTCTTTCAAACCAATTAGAATTTCAATTATCTGATTCAAATCCAATTGGGACTCCTCGTGATCATTTGATTACATTTGCATCTCAGAAGATGCAAGACACGAACCCAACACAATTTGATTCTCCTCTCTCTTATAATTTTTCATTTTCTTTTCTTATATTTTATAAGAAGGTTGTAAGCCAATTACCTAAATGGAAAGAACGGATTTTTCAAGCAAACATCTAGAAAAATGTAGATTTAATGTAGAGAGATATGTTTGATGCTACTCTAAGTCATGTATCTTTCAATGCAAGGTAGCATCCCAATTTTCATTTTCAAGAAGGGACTTGTACTGGGTATATACCCGCGGCAATTGAATTAACATAATGACTTGGACTTGAAGCTGCACACAAACTTAGAATGCTTTACAATTTGGGAAGATGTTTCTCACGCTAGAAAAACTCTGGCTTCCAAGCCAGAATAAAGGAGGAGGACGTTGCTAGGCCGGTGACAGTCAGCGCAAAATATTGTCACATATTATGACATGAGCCAAAATCGATCCGGCGTAATTCTTCTTTTGGTTCATGTAGCCTATCCCAAGTATTTAGGATAAAAGGTTTAGTTGTTGTTGTGTTGTCTGTTGCTTCTCACGCTAGAAAATAGAAATTTACTTTTGCAGATATACGGTGAAAAATGTTCCAGAATGTAATACTTTTGTTTATCCATTTTGAAAGGTATTTTCTTTCGGGACTGGACACTGCTTCATGCATGTATTGTGCACATCCCATGCCTGCATAGTATTGTCTAAACAAAAGTGAAAAAGATGATATCAACGTCGACTTCAATCTGGGATAGTGATTCCATGATTGGGCTTCATCCAAGAAGATGAAGAGCAAAACTGTGTTTCTTTCATTACCTTTTTTTTTTTTTTTTTTTTTTTTTTTTTTTTTTGTTGTTGTTGTATCTTCTTTTTCTTTTGTCCGTTTTAATGTAGCAGTCTTCTTTTCCGGAGAGACTCTAATACGTGTGACTTACTAAATATTTCGTTAAGCTCCTTTAAGGAAGCACAATAGATAATGCCTACCATTTATTCTTAAAAAAAATAAATAAGAAAAGACAATTAACCAAAAAAAAAAAAAAAAGAGAGAGAATTGGACCAGTGAAAACATCAAACAGACAATATTATCACTTTCTACGCATAATTCATGATCACATGCATACATACATATATTTATGTTTGTGTGTGTGATTATTGTATATGAGCTGCCAGTTCAAATAAGTTACGTAAATCGACGGGAAAAAAGTAATAATCATATTATCTTTTTTCAATTTTTTTTTAGAATCATAATCTCTACCTAATCTCTACCTAATTAGCTCATTTAGAATCAAATTTCATGAGATTTGAAGTTTAATTGTCTCTCCATCAATTAGAGACCAATAAAAATAGGGGATTTTGCATATCGGTCCCTTACATCTTAATTATTTTCATATTGGTTCATGAAAACTTCGTATTTTGATTTTAGTGCTCCAAAACTTTTAAGTTACTGCAGTTTAGTCTCTCTATTAGCTATTATATCCAATTAAACAATAGATTTCAAATTAGACCCTAATTGTTGGGTTTGTGTCTCGCATCCATTGAGTATTCAGATGTGATCAAGAATCATAATGAGTCACAATTAGACTTGGATTAAAAAACCAGAGTTCTAATTGGATTGAAATATCAATTATATGGTGATAGTGCTATTCTAATAGGATTAGAATATGAACACTATATATATCTCTTGTATGTGATACGAGAGAGGAAAACAATTTGATGAGAGAGATACTTCTATTATTATGAGAGATGTGAGAGGTAGAAAAATACTTGGATCTCTTCTTGTAACCTATTTTTCTCATAGTGGAAATTTCTCTCGTTGTTCCCGTGAACGTGGGTCCAATTTAGTCGGCCGAACCACGTTAATTCTTATATTCTTCTTATATTGTATTGCTTCCTTCGTCTCTATGATCTCAATGGGGTTTCGATCTCCAATAAGTGGTATCAGAGTTAGAATTATAGATCCGGAGTCGAGATCGCAAGATGGTGGATCTGATGTCGAGTCGATAAGGAGGTTGGCGGAGACATTAAGGCAAAATACAATAAGAAGAAGAAGAAGAAGAAGAGAAAAAAACAGCTGGATACAAACCGGTGATGTGCACAACCGGAGGCTCCAATAATGTGCACCAAAAGGAGTGGCTAATAACTAAGATTAATTCTGAGGTACAGATCGACGGTTATGATTGATCGGAGAGTGGATCGAAGAATCGGTATCTCATTAAGGTGACTTAGGAATCGAATCCTATGTTTTAAAGTATTCCGGATGCAGGGATGGATGCAGATTGGGCAAAATCCACTGTTTGAAGCAGATTTTGTACAGACAAGCGATGATCGACGGTGATCGAGGGGTCAATGTTAACTAACATGATCGATGGTCAATTGATTGTACGATGATAAGGTACGACGTTGTACTTCATATTAATAGATACAGATATTTCGTGACATGATAAAGCACATGGTAATGTATAATTGTCTGTCTCTAGAGTTGGCCATAGTTTTTGGATTGAAGTAGAGTACGATGTATCGATCATTTTTGTGTGGTGCACAACATAAAAAGTGATTGTGAGTACTCAGGAGGTCCAGGTGTTTGACCGAGGTGGAGTATAGTGTAGTGATTATGAGCGCTTGGTGAAGAGCGTGGTATAGTAATCATGAGTGTTCAAGAGAGTACGATTTAGTGATCATGAGTGCTCGGAGGAGAGTATGGTTTAGTAATCATGAGTGCTCAAGTATAGAGACAGTAATGATTATACAAGTTGTTCCCGATCGGTGGAGCATGGTGATCGTGCAGTGGATGTCTCCGAAGTGGATGACGAGAACAACGGAGTTTCTCCAAATGCATGGCTCATCGGATACGAGCCAAGGTGGAGATTGTTGGATTTGCGTCTCGCATCCGTTGAGTATCTAGATGTGATCAAGGATCACTAGGAGTTGCAGTTAGATTTGGGTTAAAAGATCAGATTTCTAATATGATTGGAATATCAATTATATAGTGATAGTGCTATTATAATAGGATTAGGATATGAACACTATATATGTCTCTTGTATGCGATACGAGAGAGGAGAACAGTTTGATGAGAGAGATACTTCTATTATTATGAGAGATATGAGACGTGGAGAGATACTTGGATCTCTTCTTGTAACATATTTTTCTCATAGTGGATATTTCTCTCATTGTTCCCGTAGACGTAGGTCGAATTTGGTCGACCAAACCACGTTAATTCTTGTGTTCTTCTTGTATTGTATTATTTCCTTCGTCTCTACGATCTCGATGGAGGATTCGATCTCCAACACCAATAAGCCATGAAAATGACTGAACTACCCTTAATGTGCCTCAACCCATCCATTAATGTCCTCCCTCATCATCTCTCACCTGGACTTTGTTCGCAGCAGGAATTTGTTGCTTTCCTTCTATTGAATTCAACTTAGATTACAATGAAAGTGAACAAAAGAAAAAGAACAAACGAGATGATTTATATATTATCGCTCTCTTTTACAATGAATTGTGAGATCTATGTGGCGATGGGATCTAACTAGTAGTTCCTTTGGACGATCTAACAACGATGGTCTTCTTGCTCTTGATGAAGAAGATGCTGGCCGATTTTAGATGATCTTCTCTGGTCTTGATTCGTTCAAGGCTCTCATGCGTAACTCGAACTTCACAAAAATTTCCAAACGATCCCCCAATGCTTCCTCAAGAGGGTATTTATAGCCTTAGGTCCATATGAGAGTTTCTATCTAAATAGAATTTGTATTCATCAAGGATTCTAATCGAATATCTTAGTTTTAATTTAAATCTCTTGATTTAGAGTTCTGATTAGACTTAATTTGGGTATTTGGATAAACCCAAATCTTAATCTCAATCAATTTATGATTCTGGTTATCTGCTCACGCGGAGCTAATCATATCAAAACGCGGAGCTAAGAAACCAAAACGCGGGGCTAAGATAGCCAGGTGCGGAGCTACAGAGTTAGCTCCGCGCTCTGTTGTGGAAAACTTCATTTTACTTAGAAATTTTCACTGCCAAAGTTTTCAAAATGGCTTAGAATTTAGCAAATTTTGAAATACTTTGGATTTTTAAGCTGAAAACGCGGAGTTAAAATACCAAGTTATCTTCGCGTTTTGTATGCTTGTGCGGAGCTAATAGCTTCGCGTTTCAATGGGTAACTGCTTCAGTAATTGCTCTGATTCTCGCGCGAATACGAAGGGGCGGGTTTTCTCATTTAAATAGAGTCTCTAACTCTTCTTCTTCCTCGCTTCATTCGAAGAGATTTCAAGAACTCCAAACGACTAGAGCTCAGGCGACCGGCGATCCTTGCACCCGACCGGATTTTCACCTATTTTCGTTAGATTTTCTCCAAAATTCTGAGATTAATGGCACCCAGGAGGAACACCTCGTCATGTGCCACCTCTCCGTCGGCGGCTGGCGCTAGCAGCGGCGGTAGCGGCCGAGGCAGCGGGCTCAGCGGCAAACTAGTTTATGCCACGCCCATTGGAGATAAAAATCTCAACTTTTTGGACTCTTTAGAATGATTTTAAGGTGATTTGGCTCAATCTTAACTTGCCAATCATTCCTTTACCGGCGAGATCGCCGTTTTCCGGCCGTACGGCTTGGAGAAGAAGAAAGGCCTCTGGCCTTCTTCTACGCGAAGCTATCGCGTTATCCTCGCGTTGGAAATGCGGGGCTATTCTAACTAGCTGACGCGTTTCAACGCGAGGCTATGATTTTTAGCTTCGCGCTTATAACGCGAGGTTAGCTTTTTAGCTTTGCGCGGGGTTTTTTTTAGCTTCTTCGAACTAATTTTTAGCTTTGCACGGAGCTATTTTTAGCTTCGTGCGGAGCTATTTTTTTAGCTTCGCACAGAGCTATTTTTAGCTTCGCGTTTTTATACTTAGAAGATTTTTCCAGATTTCTCAAATTTTTTTCTAACTCTTGATTCTTCTTTTGCAGTGGGGTATTCGGTGAATGCTCTCCCCCATAAGCATTATTTTGGTTTTGCTGGGGGTGCAGATCTGACGACCCAGTTTCGTTTTACTACCGTCCTTACTGCATACAAGCCGGGCCTAAGGGAGCACAGGGAGAAGCTGATTAGGTATCATCCTGCTACTGCACGGGAGATCATAACTGATGCTGCCTTCGAGGCCACCAATCGAGAGTGTCGGAGAAGCCCGCAATGGGACATTCAGACCAGATCTTCTTTGAAGAGAAATGCATGTGGCTCTACCAGTCTGGCGACCTGCTGCTATTTCTACCCAGCATGGAGCGTAGCTATCCCCTGGTCTATCTTCAAAGGCTAGCTATGCACCAATCTTCATCAGCAAAAGTAACTCTAAGGAAGCCAGAAGCATATGCTTTACATCATAATTGCAAGTTTCAAACTCTGGCTCCGAAAGGTAAACTTTTGAAGGAGTTACAAGAATTCTGCGGTAGCTCATTAAGTTTTTTTGAGAACCATTTCTATTAGATGACAATCTCTATCGCTTTCCAAAGCGATAGAAATGAAGTATAAGGGTTTGTAGCATGTCGAATTCAACTTGTGCATCTTTATTAGGATTCTTGTAGCAGTATCTTCAGATGATCCACTAAGAACTTTAAACAGATCATAGTTGACATTTGTAGAGGAGATCTTTTGCATGTGAACCAGGGAATTTGAGCTGGAAAAGCACCTCGTATGGCATAGTACAATCAACAGGACAGTTTAAAATAGGAGGGCATGATAAGGAGCCGTGCTTTTTGTTGGCAGTGAAAATTTCTAAGAAAAAAAAGGATTTTCCACAACAGAACGCGGAGTTAACTCAGTAGCTCCGCGTCTGGCTAGTTTTAGCCTCGCGTTGAGTAAAGCGCGGAGATGATCAATAGCTCTGCGTTAGCTCTGTATTCTGGTTATTTAGCGCCGCGTTTTGTTGCGATTAAAGCTCCGCGTGAACAGATAACCAGAATCTCAAATTGATTGAGATAATGATTGGGCTTATCCAAATAATCCAATCAGAACTCTAGATCAAGAGATTTAAATCAAAATTAAGATATTTGATTGGAATCCTTGATGAGAGCGAATTATGTTTAGATAGAAACTCTCAAATCATCCTGGGGCTATAAATACCTTCTCGGTGAAACTCTAGGGGTCCTCTTTTGGGGTCTTCTTTTCTTTTCGGCTAGTATTCTTCTTTTTCGGTATCTTAGAGAATTCAAGTTACGCATAGAGCCTTGAGTTCGGGAAAGACCAGAAAAGATCATCTACAGTCGGCCGATATCTTCAAGAGAGAAGAGTTCGACGTTCGATCGTCCAAAGGAGCTGCTCGACAGATCCCATCGCCACAGATCCCACACATATTGTAAAAGAGAGCGATTGAAATATAAAATCCTCTCGTTTGTTCTCTTTTTTATCTTGTTTACTTTCATTGTAATCTAAGTTGTATTCAATGGAAGGAAGCAAAGAAACTTTTGCGGCGAACAAACTGGCGACCACAGTGGGAGCCATCTCTTTCACTGATGAAGAGATTGTGGCGCAATCGGACGTCAATATGATCGGATCCGAAGAAGACACGCTGGTCGTTGAAATCGACCAGCAGAAGTATGAGGAGTTCCTCTCTTCTGAATCAGGTGACTTGGACGAGACATGACACTATCGTCGCATGCTCTCCAATGCCCGAGCAACGGGTAAAAAGGTATCCACCGAGAGACGGGGATTCTTGGAGACTGCGGCTATAGGGCCGGAGTTCGGACAAGAAATCCTAGCAGAGGATGAGCTTCCGACTGCCGAAGAAGACATGAGAACTAGATTGACCAGAACCTAACTCCGAAATAGGAATCGGAGAGCGAGGCGTAAAGCCCTCAAAGCCCGCCTTGGATGCGGAGCTAACACCAGAGGATGCGAGGCTATGGTCCCTCGTAAACTGGCTCGTGCTAATCACGAGGCCAGTCATTACTGCGTTAAACGCGAAGTTACAACTTGCCTTAAAAGTAAGGAAAAGCCAACGTGTGATATCCCGCGCGAGGCTATGGCTGAGCTTCGCGAGAAATGCGAAGCCAATAAGATTTGCGCTCGCAAAATATCTGACACTCGCGAGAAACGCGAGTATAAAATTTCTTTAAAGCCAGCGTGTGATATCCCGCGCGAGGCTATGGCTGAGCTTAGCGAGAAACGCGAAGCCAGTAAGATTTGCGCTAGTCGCAAAATATCTGACACTCGCGAGGAACGCGAGTATAAAAATTCTTTAAAGCCAGCGTGTGATTCTCCACGCGAGGCTGATACTAAGCCAAGCGAGAAGCACGAGGCTACTTGCGAGAAACGCAAGACTTCTGACACTCGCGAGAAACGCGAGTATAAAAATTCTCTAAAGCCAGCGTGTGATTTTCCACGCGAGGCTGATACTGAGCCAAGCAAGAAACGTGAGGCCAGTAATACTTGCGAGAAATGCAAGATTCATAATACTCGCGAGGAACGAGAAGATGATTGGCAAATTGTTGTCAGTCGTAAAAATCGGGCGGGACGCAAAGTTATGACTTGTGATAAATACAAGAGTAAGCCAGCGTACAAGAATTTTATTCCATGCGGGGCTAACATTACAGAAGGGAAACTTCTGAAAGCACACCAAGCCAGCGTAAAACGCGAGGCTAGCGTAGCTAAACGCGGAGCTACTCTTCAGGCCTGCGATACAAAATGCGGAGCTATTTCTAAGCTTCGCGTAGATCAATCTGACTGCAGAATCAGAGCTGATCCTTGCATCAGTAGATCAGAACTGGGCTCCAGTAGTCCTAAGAAGCTTCAGTGGGTTCCTAGACCCTCTCAAAAGTTGGATGGGTCCCACGACTCCATGGCTAAAGGCGCTGATCTTAGAGAGTATCTGTCCAAGAAGAGAGGCATAGACCAACTTCAAGCTGAACCTGTCTGTCATTGCCAGCAGCTTATGACAGCAGTGTCCGCTGTAATGGACAACTGTGGCTGCAACAAGAGCAGAGTATCAGTGTTTGACTGATTATCCGAGTTGGACAAGAACCCTACTAAGAAAACAAGAACCGCTTCCCTGAAAGAATGGAGAGCTGTGACCTCCAATATGGTGGGAAAAGGGAAGAAAATTGTAGAGACGGATGATGATTCAGAATCGAGTGATGAAGAATCTCATCATCTCACTCGACTAAAATCAGGAGCCGTCCCGCCTCGAAATTATAAGAGGCTTGCAAAGGGTTCTTATGACGATGACAGTGATAATTCAGCTATAGCTTCGCCTCCATCCTCTACATCATCTCGACTACAGAAATCAGCATCGCACATGGCGGATAAGTCTGACGACATCAATCAGAGATTTGAAGCTCAAGAAAGAATGATTCGCGAGCAACAAAAGACGATTGAAGACCTTAAAGTCATGCTATCGAGATTTGTTGAGGATAATGCCAAAAAGGGCAAAGAAACTCTGAATGAAGAAGAATAGGAAGAGAAAGCCCACTCGATGCACGAAGACGATAATAGATTCTCTTTTCATGATCTGCATGGAGAGAAGATAGAAAAATTACAGAATCAACTCGAGGCGCTGATGCATAAAAAGGAGTTGAAAGACTCGGGGGTCTCAAGACCATACCCACCTGAATGGGATATGGTACCTTACCCACAGAAGTATAAGCCGCTCAAGTTAGAGCCATATGACGGGAAGGGATCGCCCAGTCAATACATATATTACTTTTTATCCCAAACAGGACATTTGATGGGTAATGACCCGATTATGACCAAAGTATTCGCAAGTACTTTGCGAGGGCTTGCTTTTACTTGGTTTATGCAGCTGCCCCCAGGTACTATTAATGCCTGGCCTGATGTGGAGAAATTATTTCTCTCACATTTTTTTGAGGATGATACCGAGATTACGGTTCATTCCCTCCTTGCAACTAAGCAAGGGGAACAAGAGACGGTAAAAGGTTTTATAGAAAGGTTCCAGGAGAAGTCCGTGCATTGCAAATACGGAATGGTCCAGGAAACTCTAGTCGAAACTTGTCGACACAATCTTAAGACCAATGTGCTCCTAAAAATGGGGGCCGTAGAGTCTAAGACATGGAGGGATTTGCTCAAACAAGGAGAGCAAGCTGAGGACTTGATTCGTAGAGTTGAAGAATCTCGTGGATCAAGAAGTACTGGGGGTAATAAGTCATATACCCAAAGTAGCAGCAATAAGAATAAAGGAAAAGCGGTGATGGCATCAGAAGCTGCTCCTCAGAAGTCAAACCCTCCACCAAGGTCGAAGCCCCAAAATCAGTAAGGCTCAAGGAAAAATAGACCTCAGCAGGAAAGAAATTATACTTTCAAGGCGGAACATACGCCTATCCTCTTTCACCTGCTCCAGAAAAAGGGAATGCTGAAACTTCCGGAGAATAGAAAACCGGAGGACGCTAGTAAAACCAACGACTCCAATTATTGTCTCTATCACCGGAACATTGGGCACCCTACTAGGGATTGTTACCCCCTTAAGAACAGAATCCAAGCACTAATAGAAACTAGAGTTCTGACGCTTAAGGAAGAGCAGAAGAAGGTCACTGCCAATATGGCGACTATAGTGGTTGGAACCCATGAGTTCCCCGCAGGAGTGACCTAAATCCCAAAGGGTAAGATGGTTACAAAGAACCTTGACCCTCACAACAAGTCCCAAGAAGGACTTGTCCCCGTAACAACCCAAAAGGGGGAAGTTATGTAGGTTCACCCTGACTTAATAGAAGATGAGCAGTGGACTACCACAGCAGTTCAAGGGAAGAAGCGGACTGTTAATGCCATTTCTGCGGAGATAAAGGAAGAATACATAGCTTCAGGAGCCTTCACAGATTCTGAAGAAGAGCCCGAAACTATGGCCACTCACCAAGATGGGGCAAGCCCTTCCGGTACTCGGTCTGGGAAGACATACCTCAAGGACTACACCAGAGTAGATCCGAAAGACATATATGCAGAACTTGCAAAACCCGCAAAGCAAAAAGGACTTCGTTTCCAGAAGAATCCTATTGGAGATGAAGGAGTCAAGGAGACTACCTTCAAGTTTGACATAATTGCTCAGTTGGCAAATATCCCAGTACGTGTAACGCTTTACGAATTGTTGAGATTATCAAAATCAACACGTGAAGTTTTAAGAGAGGCCTTGGCAGACTCTGAGTCATTCCTAGCTCAGATTGTCGAGCCGGCCAAAGAGGAACAGGACTCTTGCCCGCTGTCACCAAGTGAGGAGGCAGATCCCACAAATCATCTTCTCTCCAGAAGATATGCAGGTGAGGAATATAAAGCACAACATGCCTTTATATTTCACCGGATATGTTGGATCCACAAAGGTGGACCGAATTCAAATTGATCCGGGTTCTGCACTAAGTGTCGTGCCCAGAAGGTTGATGCAGCTATTAGGGATCTCCCTCCATCGTCTGACACCAACCAATACAATGATATATAGGTTTAATGCCAATAATAGCCGTCCCCTCGGAAAAATCCGACTCCGATGTCAAATCGGGAATTTGAGGACGGAGGCTACATGCTACGTTATTGATGCAGATACCTCTTACAACATTTTATTGGGGCGGCCTTGGATCCACGCTCACATGATAGTCCCGTCGACTCTTCACCAATGAATGAAATATTGCGATGAGGAAGGAGAAGTCCGGACACTAATTGCCGATAAGCAACCATTCAAAGGGCTGGAGAATTACTTCACGGATGCTGCACTTTATAAACCATCCCATGAAGTCTCCAATGATGATTGCAGCAAGCTTCAAGAGCCCGATGACAGTGGCAATGAAGCAGATACTGAATATGAGCTTCCTGAAGAAGACGATGGGGGTGACTATGAAATCAACCCTCACTTAGATTTTAGTTTGAGTCTTGATGATAATATGACCAATGTAATAGAGAGTGAATGAGTTATTAATGAGAATATGAAGTTAGTCTACGAGCATGCTATAGCTACTGACTCTGAACCCTCTTGTACCTCCACTGAAGTGGATGGCCTATCCGAACTTGAAGTTCTGGCGGCATATCATTTGCCACTTAGGTCATCCCTCCTCTCTCTCGGTCTAAAATAGTTGAGGCAAAAGATCACTACTTCGAAGTGCCTCCTCGACGAGGATCCCAAAGGCCGATTATGTTCGGCAGGGTAATTACGTCACCCCGGCGAAGACAAAGCAGTGAAAGTGATGAACAAACATCACCCCAATTTCACCCGTATGAACAAAAATCCCGACAAATGATGGAGAAGATGGGTTATAATTTTACCCAGAAACCGGGATTAAACTTTGGAAAAGGGCGACGGAATCTTATACCCTCGTTCAGACCGAAAGGAAAGAGCCCTGATTATTATCAGAAGACTCGCAGGGGGTCGCAGGGGGTTGGACTATGTATCTACTCCTCCCTCATCACCCTCCGGACAAGAAGAGAGTTCTTCGACCAAGGAAGATACATCTTCACCTAATCATGACTCAGATATAAGTACCGGCGCCTGGTTTCAGTCTTTGACGGCCAATATGGTTTCAGCCGCACCAGAAAGCGACGAGGAACCAATTGATGTTCAGGATGATTCTTGCGCTAAGCATATGGATACTCTCTGGGACGTCCGCTTTGAGCAGCGTGATCCGCCCACTGAAGACAAATTAGTTCAAGTTAACATGGGAACGGAAGAAAACCCGAAACCCATCTTCATAAGCGACACGCTAACCCCATTGGAAAAGGAGGAACTTATATCTCTTATTAAAGAGTATATAGACGTGTTCGCATGGAATTATGAAGACATGCCTGGGCTTGACCCTCAGATTGCCACACACCGGTTAAATATAAAAGAAGATGCCAAACCTGTTGAACAACAACAGAGGCGTTTTCGATCGGAATTGATGGAGGCAATAGTTGCTGAGGTCAACAAACTTATAAAATCCGGATTTATCCGTGAAGAACAGCATCCTGATTGGGTGGCTAACATAGTGCCGGTTCGTAAAAAGAACGGCAAAATCCGGATATGCATCGATTTTAGAGATTTGAACGCTGCATGTCGTAAAGATGAATTTCCACTTCCCATCACCAATGTGATGATTGACAATACTTGTGGTTACGAGAGGATGTCCTTCATGGATGGCTTCTCAGGTTATAACTAGATCAAGATGCATCCAGATGATGAAAAGCATACAGCTTTCAGAACACCGTTGGGGGTGTACTGTTACACGGTGATGCCGTTCGGATTGAAGAACGCCGGTGCTACCTACCAACGTGCGATGAGCACTATATTCAAAGAACACCTACGCAAAATAGTAGAGTGTTATGTGGATGACTTGGCGGTCAAAAGTAAAAGTAAAGGGGACCACCTTCAGGACTTGAGAACGGTCCTCGATCTCATGAGAAAATATCATTTAAAGATGAATCCCACTAAGTCATTTATGGGGGTGTCGAGTGGGAAATTCCTTGGGTTCATAATAACTTCAAAAGGAATTTTCCTCGACCCTGAAAAAGTAAAAGCAATTAGCGAGATGCCGCCTCCCCGCAATCTTAAAGAATTGAGGAGGTTACAAGGAAAGCTCGCCTATATTCGGCGCTTCATTTCCAACCTATCTGGACGATGCCAGCCGTTCTCTCGGCTCATGAAGAAAGGGGTTTCTTTTATATGGGATGAGGCTTGTCAACAGGCATTTGATAACCTCAAAGAGTACCTTACTAAGCCTCCTATACTTATAGCACCAGTCCCTGGGCAGCCCTTTCTTATATATGTAAGGGCCATGGATAATGCTTTAGGAGCATTACTTGCTCAATATAATGAGCATGGCCATGAACATGCCCTCTATTATTTAAGCAGGACAATGATCGGGGCCGAACAGTGGTATACTCCAATTGAAAAGGAATGTTTAGCCCTAGTGTACGCTGTTCAGAAAATGCGACACTATCTTTCGGGGCAAACGATTCATGTCATATCACGGGTTAATCCCCTGAAAATTCTGATGACGAAACCGGGATCCTTAAATGGCCGGTTAGCAAAATGGGCTCTGCTACTGTCACCATATGACATACACTTTGTAACTCAAAAAGCAATGAAGAGATAGGCAATTGCCGATTTCTTAGCAGGCCATCCAATCTGGTCTAATTCCAAACAGACGTCAGAGGCTAACACAGTTAGCAAGGAACAATCATGGCAAATGTTCTTTGATGGTGCTGCCAGACGATCTGCTGCTGGAGTGGGGGTTGTGCTTATATCCCCACATAAACATATATTACCTAACGGTTACTCATTAACAGAACCGTGCACGAATAATGTGGCGGAATACAACGCACTCATTATCGGATTAAAAATGGCTCTGCAACTGGGGGTGAATTATTTAGAGGCATATGGAGACTCTAAACTCATCGTCAATCAAATGACGGGCGAGTATGAAGTCAGACTCCTCATCCCCTATCATCAGCTAGCCATTGAACTAGCAGGCTACTTTGAGCAATTTTACATCTCTCATATATCTCGGAATGAGAATGTATATGCAGATGCCCTTACCGCATTAGCAGCAACATTGGCGATCCCGCCAGGTGAGACTAAAAGCATCACCATTGGAAGCAGAGAGCTCCTCCATCCAGACACTATCTTTCAAAATAAAGAAGTATGCCAAGCTGGTTTAACTTTGGAACCCCGTGATTGGCGATTTCCGTTTGTGGATTATACTTTACATGGGATATTACCAGAAGATTCAAAGGAAGCCACCTCGATAAAGAGGAAGGCCCAGAGATTTTATTATGACCATAAGCTTCAGACTTTATATAGAAAGTCAAGAGATGGTCTGCTACTACGCTGCATATCAAAAGTAGAAGCAGAAGAAGTGCTGAGAGAAACACACGATGGAGTCTGTGGAGCTCATCAGCCCAGTCCAAAACTTGGAGACCGCATAAGAAGGCTGGGATACTACTGGCCGAGCATGATTACGGAAGCAATGGCATACGCTAAATGGTGCTATGCATGCCAAATACATGCCAATTTTATTCATCAATCCCCAGAATACTTGCACAATACCGTTGCTAGTTGGCCATTTGAGGCATGGGGAATGGATATTGTGGGGCCTATAGCTCCCCCGTCATCCAGAGGACATCGGTTTATTCTTGCAATAACCGATTATTTTTCAAAATGGGCCGAAGCCGTGCCCATGAAAGAGGTGAAAACGACAGATGTGATCAAGTTCATCAAGCATAATGTCATTTACCGATTTGGCGTTCCTCGACGGATCATTCATGATAATGGTCCGCAATTCATCAGTCAGGGATTCTCCAGATTCTGCAATAAGTTCAGAATCAAAGATATTGCTTCAACGCCATATAATCGCACAGCTAATGGGTTGGCCGAAGCCTTCAACAAGACGATTATTAAACTCCTTCGGAAGTTCGTCTCTACCAATAAACGAGATTGGGATGAAAAGCTAGGAGAGTGCCTGTGGGCTTATCGCACCACCGTTCGTACCCCTACAAAAGCTACCCCATTCTCTTTGGTCAATGGAAGCGAGGCCGTGTTGCCTCTCGAAATCCAAATTCCTTCATTAAGAGTGGCTTTAGCCACAAAGATGATGACAGAAGAGCGCCATCAACGAAGATTGAAAGAATTAGAGGCGTTGAATGAAAAGCGTCTCAGGGCTCAACAACAAATTGAGTTGTATCAAGCCCGAATCTCACAAACGTTCAATAAGAACGTTAAGCCAAGGACCTTTAAACAAGGAGACTTGGTTCTAGCTGTTAAAAGGCCAATGGTTTTAACCCACAAGACTAAGGGTAAATTTGAACCCAAGTGGGAAGGACCGTTTGTTGTGGAGACAGTATACTCCAGTGGAGCCTATCGCTTAATGAATCAAAATGGCGACAGGATGATGATGTCGATCAATAGCAAATTTCTGAAGAAATACTATTCTTAATATCCCTGGAAGTACGCGCCTCCAATCTTCTTCTTAGGCATGCACAATTGAGCGCCTCTGACCTAAACCTGGTGTGCCCAGTTCAAGTTACGCGAGAGAGCCTTAAACCGCCTCCAGACTTCTTCCTAGGCATGCGCAATTGAGCGCCTCTGACCTAAACTTGGTATGCTCAGTTCAAGTTACGCGAGAGAGCCTTGAACCGCCTCCAATCTTCTTCTTAGGCATGCGCAATTGTGTGCCTCTGACCTAAACCTGGTGTGCCCAGTTCAAGTTATGCAAGAGAGCCTTGAACCGCATCCAATCTTCTTCTTAGGCATGCGCAATTGAGCGCCTCTGACCTAAATCTGGTGTGCCCAGTTCAAGTTACGTGAGAGAGCCTTGAACCACCTCCAGACTTCTTCTTAGGCATGCGCAATTGAGTGCCTTTGACCTAAATCTGGTGTGCCCAGTTCAAGTTACGTGGGAGAGCCTTGAACCGCCTCCAGACTTCTTCCTAGGCATGCGCAATTGAGCGCCTCTGACCTAAACCTGGTGTGCCCAGTTCAAGTTACGCGAGAGAGCCTTGAACCGCCTCCAGACTTCTTCCCAGGCATGCGCAATTGAGCGCCTCTGACCTAAACCTGGTGTGCTCAGTTCAAGTTACGCGAGAGAGCCTTGAACTGCCTCCAGTCTTCTTCTTAGGCATGCGCAATTGCGCGCCTCTGCCAAAATCTAATGAATTACCCAACGACGACTAGGCAATGGGAAGAGAACTAGCTTCTCGCCAACCCCTTCATGCTGGGGGTAAAAAGTATGAATTACCCAACGCCGACTAGGCAATGGGAAGAGAACCAGTTTCTCACCAACCCTTCATGCTGGGGGTAAAAGTATGAACTGCCCAACGCCGCTAAGGCGAAGGGAAGAGGAAAAGTTTGGCATTTAAACCCAAACAAAATTCTCGACAACTCACCATGTTGAGGGGAATAACATGGCTAGCCCAATTCAAACGGTAGTTGGTAAAGGCTAATCAAATCCGTTGATAGCTAGGGGTTTGCTAAAAATCCCATAAGATACTGTCATGTTAAGCTTTTATCTCTGACGGTATGATTTGGAATGTTTTGCCATTTTGATGACAAGTTATCTGTTGTGCAAGCAAATTTTGTAGCCAACCGGTAAAAGAATCAAATGAATATCTTTATTTCGTCAACAAAAGATACAAAGAATTTCTCTCTTTTATTACAAGTTCTTATTACAGAAAGAATGAAGAATAAAAGAATAAAAGAAAACTATGAATCTCCTAGATGCTTCAACTTATTCATCGCCTCGTCAATCACTTGACGACGAGTTGCCTCTATGGAGTGTTGAGCCTGCCGGAGTAAGACATCGTCATCCATTGCCAATTGCAGAGTTAGACGCTGACGAGAGTCTTCTATGGCGCGGCTTCTTATTATCTCCTCCTGCTCGACCTGCCCCCGTTGAAGGATTAGTGCTTCCCGCTTCTTAACGGATTCCCCTAATTTAAGCTCGTTGGCTACTAAGACCGCCTGAGCTTTAGCAATAGTCTCCTGGGCTCTAAGGATTTCGGCCTGACTTCCCCCAATTTCAGAGTCCACTGTCTCAAAGCTCTTAAGAATGGACTCCCGACTAGCCTGAAGTTCTGCCAACTCCCGAGACCATGCTTCTTCCTGTCGTATTAGTTCTTCTCGACGCGCCGTTAATTCCACCCGAAGCCGTGCTAGCTCTATTGCGGTGATCGCTTCCACGTCCGCTTGACGAACTGTGTTTAGCGTGTTCACCTGCTCTTCTAAGACATTAAAGGGGCCCGGTAGGGAGCTGCTCGGTCCTGTCCCCCGATTCTTTCGATAATATCCAGATAGCTGGATAATATCGGACGGCCGAGACTGAAGAAATCCATGCCACCAGAGATCATCTCGACGCATCTTCTGAGCAACCACATAAAATCATTAACGGTATAGATGAAGAGCTCCTCAAAAGGATCCACGGCGCCTGTATTTAAAACAGGCAGCGCTAAAGAAGATGTCGCCGGAGGAGGAGCGGTACCCACTGGAATTGAAGAAGAGGAAGCCTGTCCCTACACCAGGTTCATAACATGCGAGGCCAGTAAGGCCAACGCATATCTGGCAGAGCTAGGAACCTGAGGAGAAGCGGCACTAGTACAGATCACCTAGGTAGCGCCACCAACAGGAGAAGAGGAGGGAGTATTTCCACCAGAAGCTCCTCTAGTGGCGGAAGTAGTTTCGAACGAGAACTTCAAATTTTCCTCATCTTCTGCTGGAAGACTTGGAGCTGGAAGAGTTACAGGTGTCTCAGCAGCCACAATGATAGATGATGTTAAAACCGTTGACTGGGGAGCAGAAGGTGTACCAGAGACCACTGGGAAGGTCTCTGTGTTGGCAGTGAAAATTTCTAAGTTAAAAGATTTTCCACAACAGAACGCGGAGCTAGTTCAGTAGCTCCGCGTTTGGTTACATTAACCCTGCGTTTGAATAAAACGCGGAGATGTCTAATAGCTCCGCGTTGATTCCGCAGTTTGGCTTGTATTAGCCTCGCGTTTGAGTGAAACGCGGAGATGATCAATAGCTCTGCGTTAGCTCCGCGTTTTGGTTATTTAGCACCGCGTTTTGATGCGATTAAAGCTCCGCGTAAGCAGATGGCCAGAATCTCAAATTGATTGAGATTATGATTCTGGGCCTATCCAAATACCCGAATCAAGTCTAATCAGAATTCCATTAAAACTAAGATATTTGATTGGAATCCCTGATAATGATGAGTTCTATTTAGATAGAAACTCTTGCATTAACCTGGGGCTATAAATACCTTTCCTGGTGAAACCCTAGGGATCTTCTTTTCGGCAATTGAGGTGATTCTCTGAAATCTTGGAGAATTCAAGTTACGCACAGAGCCTTGAGTTCGTGAAGATCAGAGAAAATCACCATCTTCTTTTTGGAGTTCTTGAGAAGTTCGAGTTACGCGAGAGAGCCTTGAACAGATCAAAACCAGAGAAGATAGTCTACCGTCGGCCGATATCTTTAAAAGAGAAGATTTCAACGTACCGATCGTCCAAAGGAACTACTATAGATCCCATCGCCACAGATCCCACGATTATATTGTAAAAGAGAGAGATTGAAGTATAAAATCCTCTCGTTTGTTCTCTTTTTATATCTTGTTCACTTCTACTGTAATCTAAGCTGTGTTCAATGGAAGGAAGCGAAGAAACTTTTGTGACGAATAAACTGGCGATCATAGTGGGAGCCGTCTCTTACACTGATGAAGAGATTGTGGCGCAATCAGACGTTGACTTGATCGGATCCGAAGTAGACACGCTGGTCGTTGAAATCGACCAGCAGAAGTACGAGGAGTTCCTCTCCTCCGGATCAGGTGACTTGGATGAGACACGGCACTATCGTCACATGTACTCCAATACCCGAGTGACGGGTAGAAAGGTATCCACCGAGAGACGGGGATCCTTGGAGACTGCGACTATAGAGCCGGAGTTCACACAAGAAATCCTATCCGAGGATGAGCTTCCGATTGCCGAAGAAGACTTGGGAACTGGACTGACCAGGACCCAACGCCGGAACAGGAACCGGAGAGTGAGGCGTAGAGCCCTCAAAGCCCGCCTTGGACGCGGAGCTAACTCTAGAGGACTCGAGGCTATGGTCCCTCGCAAACTAGCTCGCGCTACCCCGCGAGACCAATCTCTACCGCGTTAAACGCGAAGATACAACTTGCCTTAAAAGCAAGGAAAAGCCAGCGTGTGATTTTCCACGCGAGGCTGGTAATACTGGCGAGTTACGCAAGATTCCTGACACTCGCGAGTTACGCGAGTATAAAAATTATTCAAAGCCAGCGTGTGATTCTCCACGCGAGGCTATTACTGAGCCTAGCGAGAGACGCGAGCCAGTAAGGGTTGCGCTAGTCGCGGAATACTCAACACTCGCGAGTTACGCGAGTATAAAAATTATTCAAAGCCAGCGTGTGATTCTCCAAGCGAGGCTATTACTGTGCCTAGCGAGAGACGCGAAGCCAGTGATACTTGCAATAAACGCAAGACTTCTGACACCCACAAGGAACGGGAAGATGATTTGCAGTATCTACTCCATCTTCGTCACCATTAAAAGCTGAAGAGAGTTCTTCGGTCAAAGAAGAAACATCTTCACCAGATCATGATTCAGATATAAGCACCGGTGCTTGGTTTCAATCTTTGACAATCAATATGGTTTCAGCCGCGCCAGAAAGCGACGAGGAACCAATTTACGTTCAAGATGATGCTTGGGCTAGGCATATGGATACTCTCTGGGATGTCCGCTTTGAATAGCGTAACCCGCCCACAAAAGACAAATTAATACAGGTTGACATGGGAACAGAAGAAAATCCGAAACCCATTTTCATAAGCTACACACTAACTCCTTTAGAAAAAGAGGAACTTACATCCCTTATCAAAGAGTATATAGATGTGTTCGCATGGAGTTATGAAGATATGCCTGGGCTTGACCCTCAAATTGCCACACACTGGTTAAATATAAAAGAAGATGTCAAACCTGTTAAACAGCAACAGAGGCGTTTTCGACCGGAATTGATGGAGGCAATAGTTGCTGAGGTCAATAAGCTTATACAATCCGGTTTCATCCGTGAAGAACAACACCAAGATTGGGTGGCAAACATAGTGCCAGTTCGCAAAAAGAATGGGAAAATCCGGATATGCATTGACTTCCGAGATCTGAACGCTGCATGTCCCAAGGATGAATTTCCACTCCCCATCACCGATGTGATGATCGATAATACTTGCGGTTATGAGAGGATGTCCTTTATGGATGGCTTCTCAGGTTATAACCAAATCAAGATGCACCTGGATGATGAAAAGCGTACAGCTTTCAGAATGCCGCTGGGGGTATACTGTTATACGGTTATACCATTCGGATTAAAGAACGCAGGTGCCACCTACCAACGCGCAATGAGTGTCATATTCAAGGAACACCTGCGCAGAACAGTGGAATGCTATGTGGATGACTTAGCAGTCAAAAGCAAAGATAAAGAAGATCATCTTCATGATTTAAGAGTGGTCTTCGATGTTATGAGGAAACATCATCTGAAGATGAATCCTACCAAGTCGTTTATGGGGGTATCCAGCGGGAAATTTCTTGGGTTCATAATCACCTCAAAAGGAATTTTCCTTGACCCTGAAAAGGTAAAAGCGATTAGCGAAATGCCGCCTCCCCGCAATCTCAAGTACAGGGAAAGCTCGCCTATATTCGACGCTTCATTTCCAACCTATCTGGACAATGCCAGCCATTCTCAAAACTTATGAAAAAGGGAGTGTCTTTCATATGGGATGAGGCATGTCAACAGGCCTTTGACGACCTTAAAGAATACCTCACCAAACCTCCTGTTCTTATGGCACCGATCCCCGGGCAGCCCTTCCTCATATATGTGAGGGCCATGGATAATGCCTTAGGCGCATTACTAGCTCAATATAATGAGCACGGTCATGAACATGCCCTCTACTATTTAAGTAGAACGATGATTGGGGCCGAACAGCGGTATACCCCGATTGAAAAGGAATGTTTAGCCCTAGTGTTCGCCGTTCAGAAAATGCGACACTATCTTTCTGGGCAAACAATTCACGTCATATCACGGGTTAATCCCCTGAAGATTCTGATGACAAAACCAGGGGCTTTAAATGGCCGACTGGCAAAATGGGCCTTGCTACTATCGCCCTATGACATACATTTTGTCCCTCAAAAGGCCATGAAGGGACAGGCAATTGCCGATTTTTTTGCAGACCACCCAATTCGGTCTAATACCAAACGGACGTCAGGGGTCAACACAGTTATCAAAGAGCAACCTTGGCAAATGTTCTTTGATGGTGCTGCGAGACGATCTGCTGCTGGAGTGGGAGTTGTGCTGATATTCCCACACAAACATATATTGCCTAACGGTTACTCATTAACAGAACCGTGCACGAATAATGTAGCGGAGTACAACGCGCTCATTATCGGCTTAAAAATAGCTCTGCAACTAGGGGTGAACCATCTAGAGGCATATGGAGACTCTAAGCTCATTGTCAATCAGATGACAGGTGAGTATGAAGTCAGACATGAAGCCCTCATCCCCTATCATCAGCTAGCTATTGAGCTAGCAGGATATTTTGAACAATTTTACATATACCACATATCTCGAAATGAGAACATATATGCAGATGCTCTTGCCGCATTAGCCGCAACACTGGCAATCCCGCCAGGTGAAGCTAAAAGCATCACCATTGGTAGTAGAGAACTCCTCCACCCAGACGTGGTATCTCAAGCCGAAAAGGTATGCCAGATTGGCTTAAAGTTAGAACCCCGTGATTGGCGATTTCCGTTTGTGGATTATGCCTTACATGGGATATTACCAGAAGATCCTAAGGAAGCCACCTCAATAAAGAGGAAGGCCCAAAGATTTTATTATGACCATAAACTTCAGACTTTGTATAGAAAGTCAAGAGGTGGCCTATTGCTACGCTGCATATCGAAAGCAGGAGCAGAACAAGTGCTGAAAGAAACACATGATGGAGTATGTGGAGCTCATCAGCCTGGTCCAAAACTTGGAGACCGTATAAGAAGGCTAGGATACTACTGGCCGAGTATGGTTACGGAAGCAATGGCATACGCTAAACGATGTCATGCATGCCAAATACATGCCAATTTTATTCATCAACCCCAAGAGTACTTGCACAACACCGTCGCAAGTTGGCTATTTGAAGCATGGGGAATGGATATTGTGGGGCCTATAACTCCCCCGTCATCCAGAGGACATCGGTTTATTCTTGCAATAACCGATTATTTTTCAAAGTGGGCCGAAGCCGTGCCCATGAAAGAGGTGAAGACGACAGATGTGATCAAATTCGTCAAGCATCATGTCATTTACCGCTTTGGCATCCCCCGATGGATTATTCATGATAATAGTCCGCAATTCATCAGTCAGGGATTCTCCAGATTCTGCAATAATCTCAGAATCAAAGATATCGCTTCTACACCATATAACCCTGCGGCTAATGGGTTAGCTGAAGCTTTCAACAAGACGATTATTAAACTCCTTCGGAAGTTCGTCTCTTCTAATAAACGAGATTGGGATGAAAAGCTAGGAGAATGCCTGTGGGCTTATCGCACCACCGTTCGCACCCCGACTAAAGCTACCCCATTCTCTTTGGTTTACGGAAGTGAGACTGTCTTGCCTCTTGAAATCCAGATACCATCCTTGAGAGTGGATTTAGCCACAAAGATGACGACAGAAGAGCGCCATCAGCAAAGATTGCAAGAACTAGAGGCGTTACATGAAAAACGTCTCAGGGCTCAACAGCAAATTGAGTTGTATCAAGCCCGAATATCTCGAACGTTCAATAAGAACGTCAAACCAAGGACCTTTAAGTAAGGAGACTTGGTTCTGACTGTTAAAAGGCCAATGGTGCTAACCCACAAGACTAAGGGAAAGTTTGAACCCAAGTGGGAAGGACCGTTTGTTGTGGAGACAGTATACTCCAGTGGAGCCTATCGCTTAATGAATCAAGATGGCGACAGGATGATGATGCCGATCAATGGCAAATTTCTGAAGAAATACTATTCTTAGTAACCCTGGAGATACGCGTCTTCTTTTCTTAGGCATGCGCATTGAGCGCCTCTGACCTAAACCTGGTGTGTTTGGTTCTCAAGTTTGAACCACCTCCAGTCTTTTCTTAGGCATGCGCATTGAGCGCCTCTGACCTAAACCTGGCGTGTTTGGTTCTCAAGTTTGAACCACCTCCAGTCTTTTCTTAGGCATGCGCATTGAGCGCCTCTGACCTAAACCTGGCGTGTTTGGTTCTCAAGTTTGAACCACCTCCAGTCTTTTCTTAGGCATGCGCATTGAGCGCCTCTGACCTAAACCTGGCATGTTTGGTTCTCAAGTTTGAACCACCTCCAGTCCTTTTTTTAGGCATGCACATTGAGCGCCTCTGACCTAAACCTGGTGTGCTCAGTTCTCAAGTTTGAACAGCCTCCAATCTTTCTTTTAGGCATGCGTATTGTGCGCCTCTGACCTAAACCTGGCGTGTTTGGTTCTCAAGTCTGAACCACCTCCAGTCTTTCTTTTAGGCATGCGCATTGTGCGCCTCTGACCTAAACCTGGCGTGTTTGGTTCTCAAGTCTGAACCACCTCCAGTCTTTTTTTAGGCATGCGCATTGAGCGCCTCTGACCTAAACCTGGCGTGTTTGGTTCTCAAGTTTGAACCACCTCCGGTCTTTTCTTAGGCATGCGCATTGAGCGCCTCTGACCTAAACCCTGGTGTGTTTGGTTCTCAAGTTTGAACCACCTCCAGTCTTTTCTTAGGCATGCGCATTGAGCGCCTCTGACCTAAACCCTGGTGTGTTTGGTTCTCAAGTTTGAACCACCTCCAGTCTTTTCTTAGGCATGCGAAGTTTGGCGCCTCTGACCTAAACCTGGTGTGTTTGGTTCTCAAGTTTGAACCACCTCCAGTCTTTTCTTGGGCATGCGCAGTTTGGCGCCTCTGACCCAAACTTGGTGTGCTCAGTTCTCAAGTTTGAACAGCCCCCAATCTTTCTTTTAGGCATGTGTAATTAAGCGCCTCTGACCTAAAGGATATGAATTGCCCAACGCCAACTAGGCAATGGGAAGAGAACAAGTTTCTCGCCAACCCATCATACTGGGGTAAAAGTATGAATTGCCCAGCGCCAACTAGGCAATGGGAAGAGAACAAGTTTCTCGCCAACCCATCATACTGGGGTAAAAGTATGAATTGCCCAGCGCCAACTAGGCAATAGGAAGAGAACAAGTTTCTCGCCAACCCATCATACTGGGGTAAAAGTATGATTTGCCCAACGCCAACTAAGCAATGGGAAGAGAACCAGTTTCTCGCCAACCCATCATACTGGGGTAAAAGTATGAATTGCCCAGCGCCAACTAGGCAATGGGAAGAGAACAAGTTTCTCGCCAACCCATCATACTGGGCGTAAAAGTATGAATTGCCTAGCGCCAACTAAGCAATGGGAAGAGAACAAGTTTCTCGCCAACACATCATACTGGGGTAAAAGTATGAATTGCCCAGCGCCAACTAGGCAATGGAAAGAGAACAAGTTTCTCGCCAACCCATCATACTGGGGTAAAAGTATGAATTGCCCAGCGCCAACTAGGCAATGGGAAGAGAACCAGTTTCTCGCCTACCCATCATGCTGGGGTAAAAGTATAAATTGCCCAGCGCCAACTAGGTAATGGGAAGAGAACCAGTTTCTCGCCAACCCATCATGCTGGGGTAAAAGTATGAATTGCCCAGCGCCAACTAGGCAATGGGAAGAGAACCAGTTTCTTGCCAATCCATCATGCTGGGGTAAAAGTATGAATTGCCCAACGCCGACTAGGCGATGGGAAGAGAACAAGTTTCTCGCCAACCCATCATACTGGGGTAAAAGTATGAATTGCCCAACGTCGACTAGGCAATGGGAAGAGAACAAGTTTCTCGCTAACCCATCATGCTGGGGTAAAAGTATGAATCGCCCAATACCGATAAAGTAAAGGGAAGAGGAAAAGTTTGGCATTTAAGCCCAAACGTAGTCCTCGACAACTCACCATGTTGAGGGGAATAACATGGCTAGCCCAACTCAAACGGTAGTTGGTAAAAGCTAATCAAATCCGTTAATAGCTGGAGGTTTGCTAAAAATCCCATATTAAACTTTAATTTTTACTTCGGCTCGAGAAATTGAGCATAAACGATACCGAGATAAATCGTTTTGACGACAGGTTATTTGTTGGGCAAGCAAATCTGTTTTGAAGCTGGCAAATAAAAGAGTCAAAAGAATCATCTTTATTAAAAAGGTGAAGATGCAAAAAGAATTTCAAAAAAATCATCATCGAAGGCTATCTCTCTCCTGTTTACGAAGTTCTTATTACAAGGAAGATAAAAGCGTAAAGAGAGATGAAACTATTGACCTCCCAGGAGTCTCAATTTATTTATTGTCTCGTCCAAATTTCTACGATGAGAAGCCTCCACGGTTTGCTGAGCTTGCCTACGCAACTCATCATCACTTATTGTAAGTTGTTGCTGACGAGATTCTTCTATGGCACGATTCCTAGCCATCTCTTCCTGCTGAATCTGCTCCTGCTGAATAAGCAACATCTCCCGCTTCTTGACAGACTCTCCTAATCGGAGTTCATTTTCTATCAAGATGGTCCGAGCTCTGGCGATCGTCTCCTGGGCTTTAGAGATGGCCGCCTGACTTTCCTCAATTCCAAAGTCTACCCTCTGCAAGTCACCGAGAACGGATTCCCGACTGGCCTGGAGCTCTGTCAGCTCCTGAGACCATTTCTCCTCCTGCTGCCTTAAAGTATTTCTTCGAGATAAGGATTCTGCCCGAAGCCGCGCCAGCTCTATCTCAGTGATCGCCTCCACATCCGCCTGACGGAGTGTGCGTAGCATATTCACCTGCTCTTCTAAGGCTGCAAGGTGGGCCCAACATGGAGCTGCTCGATCTTGTCCACCGAATTCTTCAACATTCCCTAGATAGCGGAATAACAGTGGACGTGCAAAGTTGAAGAAATCGTGACCGGCAAGAACCATCTCGACACATCTTCTCAACAAACGCATAAAATCCTCGACAGTGCAGCTGAAAAGTTCTTCAAGAGGATTTGCAGTGTCAGTAGGCAAAGCAGGTAATGCCAATGAAGGTGTCGTAGATAAGGGAGTAGTAGTTGCTGGAATTTGAGAAGAAGAAGCCCGTCCCTGCATTAAATTCATAATATGGGGGACCAGTAGAGCCAGTGCAGATCTGGAAGAGCTGGAGACCCCAGACGAAGTACCGTCAGTACGGATCACTTGGGTACCCCCACCAACAGGAAGAGAAGATGGGATCACTTCGCCTGAAGCTCCTCCGGTGGGAGAAGCATCTTCAAATGAGAATTTCAAATTCTCCTCCTCTCCTGCTGGAAGACTTGAAGCCGGGGGAGTTGAAGGTGTCTCAACAGCCATGACAACAGATGACGTTAGAATTGCTGACTGAGAAACAGAAGGAACACCAACTACCATTGGAAAAGTCTCCCCGGAGCAAGCTACTGGCGTTGGAGATGGCATGCTAGGAGAAGGTGTAGCCTCATTAGCAGCAGCTGCGATAATAATCTCAGTTCTCTCGTCACTTCCCAATTCGTCAATTGGGGGAATTGAAGAGGAAACAGAGGCAGGAGCCGGTGTGGAATAATCAGCCGCAAACTCACCAGCAGAGCTACCCACACCACCAACGGAGCCGGAATGGTCCATTCTATCGTCAGACTCTACTTGGGTAGTCGAGTGCATTGGCGAGAGAAGTTGACCACATGCATGTCAGAAGACCAGAAAAGCAGTGTTGCGTTAAATAATAACGGGCAAAAGATAAAATATTAAGGGCCATACCAGGCGATACAAGTCCAGTTGTCGGACTTGAAGGGGGAGCCATTGTCGTTTCCAGCAATGTACCCGTCTCACTGCCTGTTAGTTGCACTCCAGGTTCTGCCACAGGCTCTACGGCCGAAGGAGCCGAAACCTCAACAACGCTTGGAGCTTTAGTAGGCTCATCATCCCTTGCCAACACTGGGGGTACAGCTGAAGCCAACAAGTCTGAAGCAAGTTTGATAGCCACTTCTTGGGAGGCTATCAAAGTTTCCTGTGCCAGTTTTTGCTTCTTACCCGGCATTTTCTTTAAAGTGCCGCGACGTTTGAGAGTTGGACTCAAGGGACGACTGACAACGGGCTGAGGAGCTCCACCAGCACCAGTATTGTCGTCATCATCACCGGCATCATCGTCTGATTCGCTGACATCCGAAGGCTCAGCCGCAGCGCCAAGGAATTCTTCCATTCCTTTTATTCTTACCCTAGAAGCACCCTGGCGGCTAATATAGAGGGCTTTAATCTCTTTGCAACAACTGCGGTTGAAAGAGAAGCCGGGCACGTCAGCATTCGCAATACTGAACCAGTTGCAGAAGCTGAGGGTCATGGCCAATTCTGGCGTCTTCTGGGGCAAGGAGAATTCAGCCTCGGTCCCGCCCGCTGCAAAATGAAACCAGCCACGGGCACCTTCATACAAATCTCCCTCGTGAGCAAGATCTTTATTTGGATTACCCACATAGAGTTGAGAGTATCCAAACTGGCGAGCAAAGCGACTCGGAATATATGGCTCAATCTGACACCTGAGATCTTGACGCTACACCAAGTGTCCGGAACGGATGTTGAGAAGCCACCAGAATGCTCCTGCAGATAAAGTAGTGAACTTATCTGCTCCCACGGCATCCTTCAGCCTCATTCCATATCTTCCGTCAGGGAAGTCGGGGAAACATCTGAAGATCTCATAATTCTGAAAGCTACGAAGAGTCTTCCGAATCTGGGACATATAATTCTGCTTCCATGAAGAATGTTCATACTGTTCTACAAGGAAGCACTTTTCGCTCGAACGATGCTCTGGTGCACTCATTAAGGAGGGACAGTGCAAGACGAGCCACGCCATCAAATAGGTGTAGGGCATCTCCACCCTAGGGTTTGGAGTTTTCGGCTGGACAGTCTCTTTCGACTTGCCCTTTCCTTTCCCCTTGACCTTAATAGTGGGGAGGAAATCACGACAGAGCACCGTCAGTCCATACTGCAAATTGCATACCATGGCAGGAAGGAGTCCAAGGGGTCGGCCGTATGCAAGAAGAACCGCTGGATATACCACGGTCATTGCAATCGCTTCCTTGGGCAATGACGACACGACGCATCTTTTGAGCCACAACATCAAAAACCCGGCAATGAGACCTCTGTTGGAGATCGGAAACTTGGCTTGATAGTGATAGCTCTTGAATGAAGTACCGGGACCATATCCATTCTCATTGGATTCCGTGGTATAAAACAAACGGTAATGGCCCCTGGCTACACGTTGGTCGATCTCTGAAATGGGGACAGGAGAATGACCATGGATAGTGGCCGAACTATCCTTAGAATTTAGGTTGGCAAAAAGGTATTCAGCCCACTTCTTGTGGCCAATACCGTGATTACGCGCACCTGTCTGGTCAGCGCAAATATGATAATGGCACATCATCTCCCAGTACGTGACGTAGATGCGCTCATCTCTCGCCAATAGCATGTTCAACTCATCGGTGGTAGGGATATACTCCTCGTAAGGGACTTCGCCCATCGAGAGCCCAGAAACCTCAAACATCTCGTGGAGAGCGAACCCTAGCTCACCCACTGGTGTAAAGAAAGTACAGGTCTCAGGGTTATACATCTCCAAGAGACAGTAAAAGTGATAAGCACTATGGGGAAACCCGAATTGGACATTCCTGATGGCTTTATACAAGCCAATATCCTTTAAAATGGGCTCGTGGGAATCCAGCATGTACTGAACAAGGCGTGCCCACCACATATTGTTAGAAGAATAAACCCAGCCAGGCATCCTGAAGTCGCTAGCCGGGTACTGACCATCCTTCGCCAGGAACTCACTTAAGAAAGTCCGGGCACGAGATGGGACTTCTCCCACTGGAAGCTCCTTGCCAAATCGGCCTGGAAGCAAACCAGTAATGCATCTGGGGGAACCATCTTGATAAACCCCTTTTGCACCAAATTTGCCTGTTGGGATACCATCTTGCTCTTGAGTCAGTCCCCACTTTAGTTCTCGAGGCATCGCCAGCCTCTGAAGATAGACCAGAGGATAACTACGATCCATTCTGGGCAGAAACATTAAAGCTTCGCCCGAATTATAGAGCCATTCGCGCTCTTCTTCAAAGAGGATCTCATCTGATTGACCCATCTGGTCTCCAAAGAGGAAGGTGGGTTTCTCCATCGCCTCTCTGTTCACGTTTTCAAAAGCAGCATCAGTTATCATTTCTCGCGCAGTGGTGGGATGATACTTGATCAACTTCTCCTTGCGATCCTTCGGGTCTGGCTTGTACGAGGGCAGGATGGTAGTGAAACGGAATTGGCCCGAGGGATCAGAACCCCCAGCAAAGCCGAAGTAGTTCTTGTAGGGAAGAGATTCCATCGAATACCCTACTGCACAAAGAAGCACCAGAGTTAGAGAAGTTTCTATAAGACAGAAAAATTCTCTAAGTAGGGACGCGCGAAGCTAAAAATTAGAACGCGCGAAGCTAAAAATAGCGCCGCACGAAGCTAAAGATTAGACTGCGTAGAACTCAAAATAGCCTCGCGTTTTTAGCGCGACTGCTACTCAAAATAGCCTCGCATTTTTAGCGCGATTGCTACTTAAAAAGCCTCGCGTTTCAGCGCGACTGCTACTTAAAATAGCCTCGCGTTTCAGCGCGACTGCTACTTAAAATAGCCTCGCGTTTCAGCGCGACTGCTACTTAAAATAGCCTCGCGTTTCAGCGCGACTGCTACTTAAAATAGCCCCGCGCTTTAAACGAGAGGATGACGCGATAACTTCGCATAAAAAGGCAGTCAGAGACTTTTCTTCTTCTCCAAACCTTACGGCAGGAGTACGGCGATCTCGCCGGTAAAAGAGTTGATTGATCAGTTAAATTTAAGCCAAATCACTCTAGAAATGTTCTAAAGAGTCTCGATGGAAAGATTCTTACCCCCAATAGGCGAAATGTGGGCTGGCGCGTCGCTGCCTTGGCCGCCGCCGCCACTGCTTGCGCCAGTCGCCGATGATGGAGCCGCTCGAGAAGTAGTACGAGTCTTGGGTGCCATTGTTGAGAAAAATTGACTGAAAATCTGGAGAAACTCGGTCGGAAGAAGATCGGGTCACCCGAACTCTGATCGCCTGAATCTCTAAGTTTCTGGAAAATTCTCAAATAAAGTGAGAAGGATAAGGAATAGGGATTTCATTTAAAATGTAAGAAACCGCCTCTTGGAATTCGGTGCGGATTTCGGAGAAAATGACTAGTCAGTTACTCTCTAAAGTGCGAAGCTATTAGCCTCGCGCGATGATGGAAAACGCGAAGTTGTTTTACTCTGCGCAACTTTACAAAACGCGAGGATAGCCAGTGCCTTAGCTTCGCGTTTTCATGGAAAAACTTAGATTTTTGACGAGTGCAATCAGGCACTTCCATCTAAGTTAAGGCGATCCTTATCCGATCATTTGGATTAGTAATCTAAGTTACGCAGAAGAGCCTTAGATTATTTTACCAGAATTATTAACCATCTGTTTGTTGTGCAAACAAAATCATTGAAGCCAACAGATAGAGAGGAAAATAATTTGCTCTTTATTCATAAAAGAAGATATTACAAAGAGGGAGTTATAGCTCTCCCAAAAGCTTTTACATGATCAATTTATCAATAACTGAACAGTAAGACTTCTCTACAGGGTGTTGAAGCTCAGTTCCCTGGTTCACATGCAAAAGATCTCCTCTGCAAATGTCAACTAGGATCTGTCATCTGAAATGAAGCACGAGAGGAAAGAGAAGTGCTGCAATTCTGAACTGCAAGTGCTGCAGCTCCCTATTTACAGCCCCTTCAGGAGTTTATCTCTCGGAGCCAGAGCTTGAAACCTGCAACTATATTGTAAAGCATATGCTTCTGACTTCCTTAGAGTTATTTTTGCTGATGAAGATCGATGGGCCCGCATACACTCCTCTTCAGAAAGGATTGGACTTACTGCAAAAGGAACAGAGTTTCCAAAAGAGTGAAAACGCGGAGCTAAGCTAACTCCGCGCACAGTTGAAGAAATAGCCTCGCGCTTTAAACGCAGAGGATGATGCGATAACTTCGCATATAGGGGGACGAGATTTCTTTCTGCTCTTTCCTTCTCTTTCAAATTCATCGCGACTGCTAATCAAAGATAGCCTCGCAATTCATCGCGACTGCTAATCAAAGATAGCCTCGCAATTCATCGCAACTGCTAATCAAAGATAGCCTCGCAGATTCATCGAGACCACTAGTCAGATAAGCCCCGTGTTTAAAGCACAGGGGATGACGCGATAACTTCGCGGAGAACGGCGATCTCGCCGGTAAAATAAACAGTTGGTTGGATTAAACCAAGCCGAAACATCTCAAGAATGGTTCTTAGAAGCCCAAGAATTAAGGTTTTTACCTTCGGAAGACGCTACATAGACTGGTTCGCCGTCGCGTCTACCTTCACGGCTGCTGCCATTAACGCCGGCCAACTTGCGCGATGTAGCACTCTTCCTAGATGGCATCCTAGTGATGAAGATCTATGGAAAGGAAAAAGAAGTTCGGCTGGAGATCATTCTTTCAAAATAAGAAGCCTGAGTCGCCTGCTCTAAAGCCCTAAGATTCTTCGGATGAGATGAAGAAGAAGATGAGCCGGGAGCTCTATTTAAACAGAATTTCCGTCGTTTGGTATTCGGCGTAGAAATTCAGGGTAATTAATGACATAATTACTCATTTCACTGAAGACGAAGTGAAGCTGATTAGCTCCGCGTAAGTGAGCATAACGCGAGATAGACTTGGTATTCTAACTCCGCGTTTCAGTTTAAATATCCAAAGTATTTCAAAATCTGCTGAAGTCTAAGCCATTTTGAAAACTTTGGAGGGGGTTCTGTTGGCAGTGAAAATTTCTAAGTTAAAAGATTTTCCACAACAGAACGTGGAGCTAGTTCAGTAGCCCCGCGTTTGGTTACATTAATCCTGCGTTTGAATAAAACGCGGAGATGTCTAATAGCTCCGCGTTGATTCCGCAGTTTCGCTTGTATTAGCCTCGCGTTTGAGTGAAACGCGGAGATGATCAATAGCTCCGCGTTAGCTCCGCGTTTTGGTTATTTAGCGCCGCATTTTGATGCGATTAAAGCTCCACGTAAGCAGATGACCAGAATCTCAAATTGATTGAGATTATGATTCTGGGCCTATCCAAATACTCGAATCAAGTCTAATCAGAATTCCATTAAAACTAAGATATTTGATTGGAATCCCTGATAATGATGAGTTCTATTTAGATAGAAACTCTTGCATTAACCTGGGGCTATAAATACCTTTCCTGGTGAAACCCTAGGGTTCTTCTTTTCGGCAATTGAGGTGATTCTCTGAAATCTTGGAGAATTCAAGTTACGCACAGAGCCTGGAGTTCATGAAGATCAGAGAAAATCACCATCTTCTTTTTGGAGTTCTTGAGAAGTTCGAGTTACGCGAGAGAGCCTTGAACAGATCAAAACCAGAGAAGATAGTCTACCGTCGGCCGATATCTTTAAAAGAGAAGATTTCAACGTACCGATCGTCCAAAGGAACTACTATAGATCCCATCGCCACAGATCCCACGATTATATTGTAAAAGAGAGAGATTGAAGTATAAAATCCTCTCGTTTGTTCTCTTTTTATATCTTGTTCACTTCTATTGTAATCTAAGCTGTGTTCAATGGAAGGAAGCGAAGAAACTTTTGCGACGAACACTCTGTGGAGCAGACCGGTGGCGTTGGTGATGGCATACTTGGAGACGGTGTAGCCTCTTTTGCAGCGGCCGCAATAACAACTTCCGTTCTCTCGTCACTCCCTAGTTCGTCAATGGGAGGAATTGATGAAAGAATTGGGCATGTAGCCAGCGTGAAATAATCAACGTCAAACTCGCTGGCAGAGCTACCCAAACCACCCACTGAGCCAGTAGCGCCCGAATAGTCCACCCTATCATCAGACTCCACGTGGGTAGTTGAGTGCATTGGCGAGAGGAGCTGACCACCTGCATTTCAGGAAACAAGAAAAATAGTGTTACAGTAAAATAACGAACAAAGGACAGAACACTAAGAACTATACCTAGAGATACAAGTCCAGTTGTTTGACTTGAAGGGGGAGCCGTTGTCATCTCCAACAGCGTACCCGTCTCGCTACCCAGCGGTTGCGCCACAGGATGTACAACAGGTTCTACGGTTAGAGGAGCCGGAACCTCGCGAACACTTGGAGCTCCAACAGGTTTACTCTCCCCTACCGGCGCTGGAGGTAGAGCTGTAGCTAGCAGGTCCGAAGCAAGCTTGATAGCCACTTCTTGGGGAGCTATTAAAGTTCCTGGAGCCAACTTCTGCTTCTTAGCAAGCCTTTTCTTTAGGGTACCGTGGCGTTTAAGAGTCGGGCTCTAGGGGCGAATGACGACAGGTTGGGGAGCACCTCCAACATTAGGGTTGTCATCATTATTATTGTCATCATCATTGTCAGACTCGCTGACGTCTGACGGTTCGGCCGCTGCGCCAAGGAATTCCTCCATTCATTTTATTCTCACTCTTGAAGCATCCTGGAGGCTAATGTAGAAAGCCTCAATCTCCTTGCAACAGCTCCGGTTGATGGAGAAATGAGGCACGTCAGCATTTGCAATGCTATACTATGTGCAAAAGCTGAGAGTCATAGCCAATTCTGGCGACTTCTGTGGAAGGGCAAATTCAGCTCCGGTCCCACCAGCTATGAAATGAAACCAGCCGCGAGCACCATCGTACAAATTCCCCTCATAGGCTAAACTCTTGTTTGGATTACCCACATAAAGTTGGGAATATCCAAATTGGCGAGCAAAACGACACGGGATGTACGGTTCGATAAGACATTTATTGTCTTGACAGTACACCAGATGCCCGGGCCGTATATTGAGAAGCCACCAGCGCGCTCCTGAGGATGAGGCAGAAAAATTGTTTGCTCCTGCAATATCCTTCAATTTCAATCCGTATCCTTCACCAGAAAAGTCGGGGAAGCACCTGAAAATCTCATAGTTCTGGTGTAGCCGGAGAGTCTTACGGATTTGAGACATATAGTATTGCTTCCATGAGGAACGCTCGTATAGCTCCACAAAATAACACTTGTCACCTGAGCGGCGTGAAGCAACACTCATCAGAGAAGGGCATTGCATAACGAGCCATGCCATCAGATAAGTGCAAGGAAGCTCCACCCTAGGGTTCGGAGTCTTCACTTGAGCGATCTCCTTCGACTTGCCTTTCCCTTTTCCCTTGCCCTTATCGGCAAGGATGAAGTCATTGCAGAGTGTTCGCAATCCATGCTGAAGATTGCACACCATGGTGGGAAGAAGTCCGAAAGGTCTGCCGTATTCAAGGAGAACTGCTGGATATACCACAGTCATTACAATTGCTTCTTTTGGCAGTGACGGTACTACACATCTCTTCAGCCACAACATCAAGAACCCAGCAATAAGGCCTCTGTTGGACACTGGGGACTGAGCCTGATAGTGGTAACTCTTGAAGGAGATACCAGGACCAAATCCACCTTCATTGGAATAAGTGGTATAAAACATTAGCCGGGTCTTGGCAATGCGGCGGTCAATCTCTGTGATGTAGACAGGAGCATGGCCATGGATAGTTGTTGAACTATCCTTAGAATTCAAACTGGCGAAGAGGTAATTAGCCCATTTCTTGTGGCCGATACCTTGATTACGCACACCTGCTAAGTCAGCATAGATGCGGTAGCGGCACATCATCTCCCAGTATGTGGCATAGATGCGCTCGTCCTTCGCCAATAGCATGTTCAACTCCTCGGTAGTGGGGATGTACTCCTCGTAGGGGACTTCGCCCATTGAGAGCCCAGAAACTTCAAACATCTCGTGGAGAGCAAACCCTAGCTCACCCACTGGCGTAAAAAGAGTGCAGGTCTTAGGGTTGTACATCTCAAGAAAGCAGAAGAAATGATAAGCACTCTGAGGGAACCCGAATTGAATATTTCTGATGGCCTTATACAAGCCAATCTCCTTTAGAATAGGTTCATGAGAATCCAACATGTACTGAACAAGGCGGGCCCACCACATGTTGCCAGAAGAGTATACCCAGCCAGGCATCCTAAAGTCGCTAGCCGGGTATTGGCCTTCTTTTTGGCAGGAATTCACTTAGGAAAATTCTTGCGCGGGTAGGAACCTCTCCTACCGGGAGCTCCTTGCCAAAACGGCCTGGAAGCAAACCAGTAATGCATCTGGGGGGCCATCTTGATAAACCCCTTGTACACCAAATCTGCCCGTTGGGACGCCATCTTGTTCTTGAGTTAGTCCCCACTTTAACTCTAGAGGCATCGCTAACCTCTGAAGATAGATCAGGGGATAGCTACGATCCATTCTAGGCAAAAACATTAAAGTTTCGCCAGAGTTATATAGCCACATGCAGTCCTCTTCAGATAGGATCGCGTATGATTGCCCCATCTGGTCCCCAAAGAGAAATGCGGGCTTCTCTAGTGCTTCTCTGTTCACATCTTCAAAGGCTGCGTCAGTGATAATCTCGCGTGCAGTAGTAGGATGATATTTGATCAGCTTTTCCCTACGATCTCGCAGATTGGGATTGTATGCAGCTGTGGTGAAGCGAAATTGAGCTGATGGATCAGAACCACCAGCAAATCCAAAATAGTGCTTATGGGGAAGAGCTTCCGCCGAATACCCTACTGCAAAAAGAAAAACACCATAGTTAGAGAAGTTTATACAAAACAGAAAATTTTTCTAAGTATGGACGCGCGAAGCTAAAAAATTAGACCGCGCAGAAGTCAAAAAGAGCATTGCATTTCAACGCGACTGCTACTTAAAAGAGCCTCGCGTTTCAACGCGACTGCTACTTAAAATAGCCTCGCGTTTCAACGCGACTGCTACTTAAAAGAACCTTGCATTTCAACGCGACTGCTACTTAAAATAGCCTCGCGTTTCAATGCGACTGCTACTCAAAATAGCCCCGCGCTTCAAAACGCGAGGATGACGCGATAACTTCGCGTAAGAAGAAAGCCAGAGGCTTTTCTTCTTCTCCAAGCCTTGCGGCCGGAGTACGGCGATCTCGCCGATAAAAGAGGTGATCGATCGGTCAGAATCAAGCCAAATCACTCTAGAAATATTTTAAAGAGTCCCGATAGAGAGATTCTTACCCCCAATAGGTGAAACGTGGGTTGGCGCGCCGCTGCCACCACTGCTTGCGCCAGTCGTCGATGATGGGGCTGCGCGAGAAGTAGCACGGGTTTTGGGTGTCATTGCTCGAAACTAGAGGAAAATCGAGAGAAATTGGGAGAAAATCGGTCAGAAAACGCTGGTCGCCTGAGCTCTGATCGCCTGAATCTCTAGGGTTTCTGGAAAATTCTCAAGTGAAGTGAGAAGAAAAGGAATAGAGACTTCATTTAAATGAGGGAAACCGCCTCTTGGAGTTCGGCGCGAATTTCGGAGAAAATGACTGATCAGTTACTCTCCAGAAACGCGGAGCTATTAGCCTTGCGTGGCGATGGAAAACGCGTATTTATTAACTCTGCGTAACTCCGCGAAACGTGAGGATAACTTTGTATTTTAGCTTCGCATTCTCATGAAGAACTTGGATTTTTGGCTAAGTTAAGATGGTCATTATCCGATCATTTCAGGTGTTAATGATCTAAGTTACGCAAGTGAGCCTTAGATTATTTTACCAAAATTATAAACCATCTATTTGTTGAGCAAGAAAAATTCTTGAAGCTGACAAATAGAGAGGAAAATAATTTGCCTTTATTTATAAAAGAAAATATTACAAAGAGGGAGTTATAGCTCTCCCAAAAACTTCTACATATTCATCGACTCATCAATAACCTAACGGCGAGATTCCTCCGCGGGGTGTTGAAGTTCAATTCCAGGATTCAAATACAAGAGATCTCCTCTGCAAATGTCAACTATGATCTGTCATCTGAAATGAAGATGCACAAGTTGAATTTGAAGTGCTGCAAGCCCTTACATGATCATCTAACAGAAATGATCCTTAAGAAAACTTAATGGGCTGCCGCAGAGTTCTTGTAACTCCTTCAAAAGGAGCCAGAGGCTTGAAAACTGCAAGGCATATGTTTCTGGTTTTCTTGGAGTTACTTTTACTGATGAAGATGGGTGCACAGCTAGCTTTCGAAGATATATCTGGGAAAAGCTACACTCCACGCTGGCTAGAGATATCAGCAAGATATCAGACTGAATCTGGTTCACTGCAGAAGAGGAATCAGGAGTTCGACAAAACTTGGGAAATCTTCTAAGTATAAGAACGCGGAGCTAAGATAACTTCGCGTGCAGCTAAAAAAATAGCCTCGCGTTTCAAGACGCAGAGGATGACGCGATAACTTCGTGTAGAGAAAGATCAGAGTTTCTCTCTGACTTCTCCTTCTCCTTCAAGCCTTGCGGCTGGAGAACGGCGATCTCGCCGGTGAAGTAAACAATTGGCTGGAGCCGAAACATCTCAGAATGATTCTAAGAAGATCAAAAGTTAAGGTTTTTACCTTCAAGAGACGCTGCATTGACTGGTTCGCCACTGCGTCTATTTCCACGGCCGCTGCCATTAACGCCGGCCAACGTGCATAAAGCCAAACTCTTCTGGAGAGACATCTTAATGATGAAAATCTATGGAGAGTTAAACGGAGATCAATTGAAGATTACTCATCGACATGAGTCACTCGATCGCCGGAGCTCCAGATTCTTCAAATCTCCGAATGAAGAAGAAGATGAGCTGAGAGCTCTATTTAAACAAAATTTCCGCCGCTTGGTATTCGGCGTAAGAATTTGAGAGCAATTAATGAAATAATTACTCATTTCACGAAAAATAAAGTGAAGCTGATTAGCTCCGCGTAAGCGAGCATAACGCGAGGTAAACCTGGTATTTTAACTCTGTGTTTAAAGATCCAAAGTATTTCAAAATTTGCTAAATTCTAAGCCATTTTGAAAACTTTGGAGGTGTTCTATTGGCAGTGAAAATTTCTAAGAAAAAAAAGGATTTTCCACAACAGAACGCGGAGTTAACTCAGTAGCTCCGCGTCTGGCTAGTTTTAGCCTCGCATTGAGTAAAGTACGAAGATGATCAATAGCTCCGCGTTAGCTCTGTATTCTGGTTATTTAGCGCCGCGTTTTGATGCTATTAAAGCTCCGTGTGAGCAGATAACCAGAATCTCAAATTGATTGAGATAATGATTTGGGCTTATCCAAATACCCAAATCAAGTCCAATCAGAACTCTAGATCAAGAGATTTAAATTAAAATTAAGATATTTGATTGGAATCCTTGATGAGAGCGAATTCTATTTAGATAGAAACTCTCAAATCATCCTGAGGCTATAAATACCTTCTCGGTGAAATCCTAGGGGTCCTCTTTTGGGGGTCTTCTTTTCTTTTCAGCTAGTATTCTTCTTTTTCGGCATCTTAGAGAATTCAAGTTACGCATAGAGCCTTGAGTTCGGGAAAGACCAGAAAAGATCATCTACAATCGGCTGATATCTTCAAGAGAGAAGAGTTCGGCGTTCGATCGTCCAAAGGAGCTGCTCGACAGATCCCATTGCCACAGATCCCACACATATTGTAAAAGAGAGCGATTGAAATATAAAATCCTCTCGTTTGTTCTCTTTTTTATCTTGTTCACTTTAATTGTAATCTAAGTTGTATTCAATAGAAGGAAGCAAAGATACTTTTACGGCGAACACTTTTGAGGAATCTCATCAGCAGTTGACCCATCAATTCGCATTAAATGATGATGACTTGCGCCGGCAAGCTCAACACTCCATAGAGGAGACTCGTCGTCGAGTTATTGATGAGTCGATGAATAGGTTGAAGCTTTTGGGAGAGGTATAACTCCCTCTACTTTTGTAACTTCTTGCTTTATAAATAAAGACAATTCTTTTTATTTTTTATCTGTTGACTACAAAATTTGTTTGCACAACAAATAACTTGTCATCAAAATAGTTCATTGTTTTGGTAAAATAATTCAAGGCTCATCTGCGTAACTTAGACTGTTAATACCGACCAGGTTACAATTATTAACCTCGGTAAACCCCTTTGAAAAGAGCTAGGATGATCGGGTAAGAATTATTAAACTTAGACAGAGGCGCCTAATTGCACATGCCCTAGTTTGGTAAAGAAATTCAAATGCTCACATGCGTAACTTGAACTGTTGATACTAACCGGGTCACAATTACTAACCGCGGTAAAGCCCTTTGAACAGAGCTAAATGATAGTTTGGTGAAAGCTTTTAATTACTTACACCAGGATGATCGGGTCAGGATCATTTAACTTAGACAGAGACGCCTAATTGCACATGCCTTAGTTTGATAAAGAAGTTCAAGTGTTCATATGCGTAACTTGAACAGGTGGATGGTTATACTTCTAGGGATATGAACCAGATGTGACAGTCACTCTGTCATCATTCTGGTTTATTTAGGCATAGTATTTCTTCAAAAATTCGCCGTTGATCGGCATCATCATCCTATCGCCATTCTGGTTCATTAAGCGATAGGCTCCACTATAGTACACCGTCTCCACAATGAACGGTCCCTCCCATTTAGGTTCAAATTTACCCTTAGTCTTATGGGTTAGAATCATTGGCCTTTTAATAGCCAGAATCAAGTCTCCTTACTTAAAAGTCTTTGGTTTAACGCTCTTATTGAACGCTTACGAGATTAGAGCTTGATACAACTCAATTTGTTATTGAGCCCGGAGACGTTTTTCATTTAACGCTTCTAATTCTCGCAATCTTTATTGATGGCGCTCTTCTGTCGTCATCCTTGTGGCTAGGGCCACTCTTAATGATGGTATTTGGACTTCAAGAGGCAAGACGACCTCACTTCCATAGACCAAGGAGAAAGTGATAGCTTTTGTTGGGGTGCGAACGGTGGTGCGATAAGCCCACAAACACTCTCCCAGCTTTTCATCCCAATCTCATTTGTTGGAAGAGACGAACTTCCGAAGGAGTTTAATAATAGTCTTATTAAAGGCCTCGGCCAATCCATTTGCCGTTGGATTGTATGGTGTTGAAGCAATGTCCTTGATCCTGAATTTATCACAGAATCTTGAGAATCCCTGGCTGAGGATGATTCTTCGGGGAATACCAAAATGGTAAATAACATGATACTTAATGAACTTAATCACATCCGTCGTTTTTACCTCTCTCATGGGCACGACTTCGGCCCACCTTGAAAAATAATCGGTTATTGCGAGAATAAACCGATGTCCTCTGGATAACGGGGGAGTTATCGGTCCCACAATATCCATTCCCCATGCTTCAAATGGCTAACTAGCAACAGTATTGTGCAAGTATTCTGGGGGTTGATAGATAAAATTAGCATGTACTTGACATTCATGGCACCGTTTAGCGTATGCCATTACTTCTGCCATTACTTCTGTAATCATCTTCGGCCAGTAAAATCTTAGCCTTCTTATGCGGTTTCCGAGTTTTGGACCAGACTGATGAGCTCCACACACTCCATCATGCGTTTCTCTCAACACTTCATCGGCTTCTGCTTTCGATATGCAGTGTAGCAGGAGACTATCACTTGACTTTCTGTATAAAGTTTGAAGTGTATGATTATAGTAAAATCTTTGAGCCTTCCTCTTTATTGAGGCGGCTTCTTTCGGATCCTCTAGAAACATCCCATATAGGGCATAATCCACAAATGGAAATCGCCAATCACGGGGTTCCAGAGTTAAGCCTGCTTGGCACCCCTCCATGGTTTGGAAAACCGTATCCGGATGGAGAAGTTCTCTGCTACCAATAGTGATACTTTTAGCTTCACCCGATGGGATTGCCAACATTGCAGCTAGTGCGGCAAGAGCATCTGCATAGACGTTCTCGTTCCGAGATATGTGATAGATATAAAACTGTTCAAAATATCCTGCCAGCTCGATGGCTAGTTGATGATAGGGGATGAGGGCTTCATGTCTGACTTCATACTCACCCGTCATTTAGTTGACGATGAGCTTAGAGTCTTCATATGCCTCTAGATAGTTCACCCCCAATTGCAGAGCCATTTTAAAACCAATAATGAGTACGTTGTATTCCACCACATTATTCGTACACGGCTCTGTTAGTGAGTAGCCATTAGGCAGTATGTGTTTATGCGGGGATATCAGCACAACCCCCACTCCAGCAGCAGATCGCCTGGCAGCACCATCAAAGAACATATGCCATGGTTGTTCTTTGCTAATTGTGTTAACCTCTGACGTCTGTTTAGACCAAATTAGATGATCTGCTAGAAAATCGGTGATCGCTTGTCCCTTCATGGCTTTTTGAGGAACGAAGTGTATATCATATGGCGATAGCAATAATGCCCATTTCGCCAATCGGCCATTTAAGGATCCCGGTTTTGTCATCAGGATTTTCAAGGGATTAACCCGTGAGATGACATGAATTGTTTGTCCTGAAAGATAGTGTCGCATTTTCTGAACAACGAACACTAGGGCTAAACATTCTTTTTTAATCGGGGTATACCGACGTTCGGCCCCGATCATTGTCCGGCTTAAGTAATAAAGGGCATGTTCATGGCCGTGCTCATTATACTGAGCAAGTAATTCTCCTAACGCATTATCCATGGCCCTTACATATATGAGGAATGGTTACCCATGGATTGGTGCCATGAGAACTGGAGGTTTGGTAAGGTATTCTTTAAGATCGTCAAACGCCTGTTGACATGCCTCATCTTATACGAAAGAAACCCCCTTTTTCATGAGTCTGGAGAACGGCTGGCATCGTCCTGACAGGTTAGAGATAAAGCACAGGATATAGGCCAGTTTTCCTTGTAACCCCCTTAATTCTTTAAGATTGTGGGGAAGCGGCATCTCGTTGATCACTTTTACTTTTTCAGAATCAAGGAAAATTCCTTCTGAGGCAATTACAAACCCAAGGAATTTCCCGCTGCACACCCCCATGAAAGACTTGGCCGTGTTCATCTTTAAGTGATGTTTTCGCATAGGATCGAAGACTGTTCTTAGGTCATGAAGATGATCTTCTTTGTTCTTGCTTTTGACCGCTAAGTCATCTACATAGCACTCTACCGTTTTGCGCAGATATTCTTTAAATATATTGCTTATTGCACGTTGGTAGGTGGCACCAGTGTTTTTCAGTCCGAAAGGCATTACTGTATAACAGTACACCCCCAGCGGCGTTCTGAAAGCCGTGTGCTTTTCATCATCTGAGTGCATTTTAATCTGGTTATAGCCTGAGAAGCCATCCATAAAGGACATCCTCTCGTAACCACATGTGTTATCAATCATTACGTCGGTAATCGGGAGTGGGAATTCATCCTTGGGGCATGCAGCATTTAGATCCCAAAAATCGATGCATATCCGGATCTTGCCGTTCTTCTTACGAACCGGCACTATATTAGCCACCCAATCGGGATGTTGCTCTTCTCGGATAAATCCTGATTTTATGAGCTTATTAAGCTCAGCGACTATCGCCTCCATCAATTCCAGCTGAAAACGCCTCTGTTGTTGCTTAACTGGCTTAACATCTTCTTTGATATTTAGCCGGTGTGTGGCAATCTGAGGATCAAGACCGGGCATGTCTTCATAGCTCCATGCGAACACATCTATATACTCCTTAATAAGGGATATAAGTTCCTCTTTTTCCAAGGGAGTCAGGTGTCGCTTATGAAAATGGATTTCGGGTTCTCTTCCGTTCCCATATTAACTTGTACTAGTTTGTCCTCTGTGGGCGGGTCGCGCTATTCAAAGTGAACATCCCAAAGGGTATCCATGTGCTTAGCTCAGGAATCATCTTAAACATCAATTGGTTCCTCGTCGCTTTCTGGTGTGGCTAAAACCATGTTTACTGCTAGAGATTGAAACTAAGCGTAGGTACTTAGATCCGAATTATGGTCGAGTGGATGTAAGTCCTCATTGGCCGAAGAGCTTTCTTCGTATTTGTGTAGTGATGAGGGAGGGGTAGATACATAGCCCAACCCCCTTCCAGTTTTCTGATAATAGTCTGGGCTCTTCCCTCTTGGTCTAAATGAGGGTATGAGATTTCGTCGCCCTTTCCCAAAGTTCAATCCCGGTTTTTGGGTAAAATTATAACCCATCTTTTCCATCATTTGTCGGGATTTCTGTTCATATAAGTGAAATTGAGGTGATATTTGTTCATCACTTTCACTACTTTGTCTTTGGTTAGGCGACGTGATCACTTTTCCGAAGACAATCGGTTTATGCGATACATGTCACGGCGGTACTTCAAAGAAGTGATCTCATCCTTTTGTTATTTTAGACCGAGAGGTGATAGACGACCTTATTGGCAAATGATTGTCGGCGAAAAATACTGGAAAGCAAAGTAGATCCGCGGATTCAAAGTTAGAAGTCCGCGACTCAGCAGATCCGCAAACCTAAAGATTGAGGTTCGCGATCCAGTGGCGACAGAACAGGTTTGCGAATCTAAAATTGAGATTCGCGATACTACCCTTAGCTTTCGGGTAGGGGTTTTAATACAAAAGTCACCCGACCCGAATAGAAGAATTGCCACCTCAGATCGTGGGGCTAACTGCCAAACAAATGCAGCGACGTTACTTCGATCGTGGGAGCAACTGCCTAACGAATATGACGGCACTTCTCGAGTAGTGGGAGCTAACGGTCGAGCAAATGTGGTGGGACGTTACTCTAAAATCCCTATAAAAGGCGGGGGAGCGAAAGAGACAGAGGGACGGAGACAAAGGAAGACAGGTGGATATCTTCTCCTAAGAGTGACCCTTGTGATTAAGAGTCGAGAGCCTTTCTTTTTTCTTTAACCAACTTAGAGAAATTGTACGAAGTGTCAACGGAGAGCAGGATCGTCCTCCATAACTACATAAGAACCCAACCTTAAACAAAGAGGAAGTCTATCTTCCTCATCTTCTGTAAACGAAAAACCGTTAGATTATAACCCTCTCATTGAAAAGACTTCGATATAAAGGGCGTTCAACTTTTATGGCGAACTGAAGATTGGCGACTCCGCTCTGGGGACAACCATCACCTCCGGTGATCTGGTGGTAGCTCAATCCGACAACATTCCGGTTGGCAGTATGGTCGACTCACTCACCATTCATGTCGACCAGGGAAGGTACGAAGAATTTCTTTCTTCAGGCTCTAAGAGCCCTACTTCTCTAAGGGGATACAGTAAAGTCTCCAAGGGATCAATCTCCAAGGAGGCTTCAATGGTAATAATTTAGTCAAGGAAGCCGGCGGACCAAGTTTGTCCAAAACTCTCTTCCTCAACGTCGGGCTCTATACCAATTTCGACTAAGGCTCTTGATCTCTCAAGACGAGTGGACCAAAGTCCCCGCTTCGACAAGGGGGAACGACCACTATCCGCTCCGCGAGACTGTGATGCGGAGAAGGAGGTTCCTCTCACTCATACAACGATGCCAGTCTCAGCTAAGACTCTTGATCTCTCAAGTCGAGTGGACCAAAGTCCCCGCTTCGACAAGGGGGAACGACCACTATCTGCTCTGCGAGACTGTGATGCGGAGAAGGAGGTTCCCCTTACTCGTACGACAAGAAGGAACCTAAGAAGAAGCAAAATTCGTGCCCTTTACAGGATCGCACAACAAAAGGAAACCGCCAACTCATCCCGGCAGGAACCTACCACACAAATATGGAAGCCAAAGGGCGAGGTTGGTCGAGATGCGGAAGGATTTACTCATGTTTCCTACAAGAAGCTGAGTAGGTCCATCAAAGTTGTCCATGATCGCAAACGCGGAGCATACATTCGCGTCCCTCGTGTTCCAGGGAGAAAGTCTGATCACGTGATTGAAGAAGCTCGCGAACCTCAAATTCGAGAAAGTGCATGCCTATCCGCAAGGCTGAGACTGTGCCGTCCCCGAAGCTATCTCTCACAAATGAGGCCATCACAAAGGACTCCAGTGTAAGAGATCTCAGGGAACTTCTAAACAAAAGAAGAGAAGAATCCTATGTATCTCACTGTCACTGTGAACGATTGATCAATGCAGTACTGTCTCACTGTCATTGTTCAGCCCATGCCCGATCCTCGGTGTTTCATCGATTATCGGCTCCGTCAACATCTTCATCCCAACTGGCGAAGAGGAGACGACGCGGGCTTGAGTTTTCTGAGCCAGAATATTCTGCGGTGTCATCCAATATGATAAGCGTCGGAGAAAAGAAGAAGAAAAAGAAGGCGAAGAAAGTCTCCGAAGAAGAAGCTTCTGACCCAGAGCTCTCTTCGAGTTCGAAGGACCTATTCAATGAAGAACGAGGAGTTTTTCGGAACATTCAACTCAAAAGTGGGGCGGCGGTCCCCATGAATTATAGGCAGATGGCGGGAATATCTTCTGATGAAGAAGATATAGCCAAATCTGTTATGGCTGAATCGCAGACGTCCGACTCATTCTTAGAAGACTCTGCCTCTGCATATATGAATCAAAACAATATCTCAGAAGAGTTCATGCGGAGAATGGACGAACAAGACAAGAATATCCAGCAACAGCAGGATGCTATCAGCGAACTCAAAGACATGCTACGTATCCTGGTGGAACTGGAAAAGACTAGAGTAAAGAATACATCTTCGCCCTCAAAGACTGACAAGGCGGAAGAAGAAGGTCCTCATAATAATGAAAAAGAAGAACATCATGAGGACGACGACAACCGTTCCGTGCATCAAGAAGGGAACGCGAATGTTGTTTGGATGGAGAGCTTCCAGAATCAACTAAATGCTCTCATGCATAAGGGCGACCTACAAGAATTGGGTGTGGTAAGGCCATATCCCATGAAATGGGAACAGTGCCATTCCCAGAAAGCTACAAACCATTGCAGCTCAAATCTTTTGATGGTAAAGGATCACCAAATCAGCACCTCTACTATTTTAAGTCGCAGATTGGGCATTTAACCGGAAATGACCCCATTATTATGAGGGTATTAGTTGGTACCTTAACCGGACTAGCTTTTGAATGGTTCCTGAGACTAGAGCCGGGAATCATCAATTCATGGAGCGATATGGAGAAAGCCTTTATCACCAGATTCTATGAAGATGATATGGAGGTGTCAATGCCGGCGCTTCTAGCCACCAAACAGAAGAAAGGAGAGTCAGCCCGGGACTTCATCAAAAGATTCCGAAATGATTCTTTCAGATGTCCGCAAGGGATGCCAGAAAAGACCTTGGTAGAAACTTGTCGACATAATTTATCGACTAAGGTTCTAGCCAGAATGGGAGCAGTGAAGTCCTCAATTTGGAAGGATCTCGCCCTGCAAGCTGAAGAAGCTGAAGAAATTGCGCAAAGACTTGAAGAAGGAGGCGAGGAGAAACAGAAGCAAACTGGCGATAACAACTATAAGTCCCGACCCCGAGGGTATAAGAGAAAGGAGACAATGGTCACTGATACGCCACAACCCGCGAAGACTTCCCCGGAACTTCCTCCTCAGACGTGAATGCTGCAAAAGCAATACTTCTTTAAGGATGAGCACACGAAGACTATCTTCAACCTCCTCATGAGTAAGAAGATACTAAAACTGTCGGAGTCTAAACGTCCAGAGGAAGTAGGGAAAGTTAATGATCCTAACTACAGTGTCTACCATAAGATCATTAACCACCCTACCCAAAACTGCTACATCCTCAAGGATAAAATTCAAGCCTTAGTGGACGCTAACGTTATCAAGCTCCAAGAGCACCAGAAGAAGATGACTGCGAACATGGTGACCGTCAAGTTTGGCAAAGCGTCCAACTGGATAGAGTCAACAGTTTAAGATGGAGTGCAACCCATCCCTAAAGGCACGATGCAGGTCGTAAATTTTGATCCGCACCAGCAGCGAAAGAAAGGATTGTTCTCCTTTGAAACTGATAGAGGGGAGATACTATGGGTACATCCAGATCTCCTAAGTGATGAACAATGGACTTCCAGTTCATCTGGGAAGAAGCGAAGAGAGAAAACCTTCACCTCCAATGTCGTCTCCGTGATTATTGAAGATGATGGAATCATTCCTGCTTTGATCGATTCGGAAGAGGAAATTGAAAATTCTTTGGTGGCTGACGCAGATCCTTCTCCCGCGGGAACCCGCTCAGGAAAATATTACTTGAAGAACTACGACCAAACAATAGATTCTCAACCACCTCCAGAGAAAGTCAAACAAAAAGAGCTTAAGTTTGATAAAGTTCTGAAGAAGAAGGGAAAAGAGCTTGCGGAAGACTCGCGGGAGTCATTCCAGTTCGACATCCTAACACAGTTGGCCAATATCCCTGCAAGGATAACCTTGTACGAGCTCCTGAAGCTCTCTAAATCTACTAGAGAAGTTTTAAGAGAAGCTCTGCAAGATTCGGAAGTATTCTTGGCGCAAATACCAGAGATGATTGAAGAAGGGGAGTCTCTTTGCACGACATGTCACCAGGTCTCTGGTAAAAACATCCCTTGCATCACTTTCTCTCCGGAAGACATGCAAGTCAAGAGTAATAAGTATCACCGTCCTTTGTATTATAAGGGATACATAGGGTCTACGGAGATTGATGGCATTCAAGTTGATCCAGGCTCGGCCTTGAGCATCATGCCGCGAAGGATGCTACGATATCTTGGAGTGCCGATGAACAGATTAGCCGCAACCAACACACTATCTTCAGGTTCAATGCTAACGGCAGTAGACCTCTGGGTAAAATAAAGCTCAAGTGTCAAATCGGTGATCTAAAGATGGAAGTCACGTGTTACGTGATAGATGCAGACACATCATACAATCTGCTATTGGGGAGACCCTGGATCCATAGCAATCTCATTGTGCCCTCCACGTTACACCAATGCATGAAGTATGTCGATAAAGACGCGAACGTAAAAACACTCGTTGCAGAAAAACAACCCTTCAAAGGAGTTGAAAACTACTTTACTGACGCGTTGTTGTACCAAGATGCGTTTGGTGTTTCAGATCAGCCCGTTCCAGATGACTCTGATAATGGCGAGGAGGTTGATACAGAATCAGGATCCGAAGATTCGGAATCCGAGGATGTAATTTGGGACGGTGAGCCCATTTTGAGAAACCTCGAAGGCCTTGATGTAAATAATACCGTTCACTCTGATGGTGAATGAGTGATAAATGAAAATTTAGAGTTTGCTTACTCATCTGGTGTTGATTCTGAGCCCTCAAGCACTAGCATAGATGCATTCAATGACTGTGTAAATGAGATATATTCTCTGACTTCTTTCCAAGCACCTATCCGATCATCCTTACACGAATTACGTTATGACGTGGAAAGTGCTAATCAGGTCATTTTCGAGGTCCCGCCCAAAAATGGAACCCAAAAGGCCATAGTATTTGGAAGAGCAAGTCACAAGAACAAAAAGAAATGCTTAGATTCTGAGGAAGAACATGGAAAATCCGAGTTCTTCCATTATGATGAAAATTCTCGTAGAATAATAAAGAAAATGGGATACAATCTGCCCGAAGGCAGGGAGTTGAACTTCGAAAGAGGAAGAAGGACAATTCTTCAATCTTTTGTCCCAGAAGGGAAGATGCCAGATTATTACCAGAAAACCGGCAGGGGGTTGGGATGCGTCACCACTCCCGAATCCTCCTCAAGCGAGAAAACTGAGGGAGGACAGTACGATCATTCGTCAGAATCATCATGCTGGGATTCAGATATCAGTACTAGTGTGATTTTCCACGAGGTGTCCGCGAACATGGCTTCCGCGATTTAAGAAGAAGAAGACTTAAATGAAACTTCGCTAATAAGAGACGATCCTTGGGCCAAGCATCTTAATGTGAAGTGGGAGATCCAGTTTGAACAGTGTGAGCCCCCAACATAAGATAAAGTGGTCCAAACTAATATGGGAGATGAAAAGAATCATAAACCCATATTTATAAGCGAGAATCTATCCTCAGAAGAAAGGAAGAAATTGATATCCCTCGTTCGCGAATACATTGACATTTTCGCTTGGAGTTATGAGGAAATGCCAGGGTTGGATCCAAGTGTGGCGGTTCACAAATTGAAAATCCGACCAGAGGCTAAGCCAGTAAAACAACAACAACGAAGATTCCACCCAGAGATCATGGAAGTTATAGAAGCTGAAATCAAAAAATTGATCGAATCAGGCTTTATTCGCGCGGAACAACACCCTGATTGGGTCGCGAATATAGTTCCCGTGACCAAGAAAAATGGAAAGTTCCGAGTTTGCATAGACTTTAGGGATTTGAATGAGGCTTGCCCTAAAGACGAATTCCCGTTACCTATCACGGATATCATGATAGATAATACTTGTGGGTATGAGCGCATGACGTTCATGGATGGATTCTCAGGGTATAATCAAATAAAAATGTACCCTGATGATGAGAAGCATACGTCCTTCAGGACACCACTCGGGGTATACTGCTATACAGTCATGCCTTTTGGCCTAAAGAACGCCGGCGCCATGTATCAACGCGCCATGAATGCAATATTCCAAGAGCACCTCCGGAAAACAGTGGAATGCTACGTAGATGACCTAGCAATTAAGAGCAGAAACAAAGACGACCACTTAAAGGATTTGAAGACAGTGTTCGACCTCATGAGGAAGCACCAACTCAAGATGAATCCAACTAAGTCTTTCCTGGGGGTTTCCAGTGGAAAATTCCTCGGCTTTGTCGTAATGTCAAAAGGTATATATCTTGATCCAGATAAAGTCAAAGTTATCCAAGACATGCCACCTCCCCGTAACCTCAAAGAGTTAAGGGGGTTGCAAGGCAGGCTGGCGTACATCCGCAGGTTTATATTAAATTTGTCTGGTAAATGTCAGCCTTTCACCAGATTAATGAGGAAAGGAGTGTCATTTGTCTGCGATGACGCATGCCAAAAGGCTTTTGAAAAAATCAAACAATATCTCGCGAAGCCACCAATGCTCGTATCCCCAGTTTTGGGAATGCCTTTCTTGCTATATGTAAGGGCTATGGACCATTCATTGGGCGCTTTGCTAGCGCAAAAGAATGAGTCAGGCCATGAACAAGCTATTTACTACCTCAGCAGAATGATGATCGGGGCGGAACACTGGTATAATCCTGTGGAAAAAGAATGTCTAGCGTTGGTATTCGCAATACAGAAAATGCGACACTACTTAGCTGACAAACCATCCACGTTGCATCGAGAGTTAACCCCCTGAGAATATTAATGACTAAACCCAGGTCATTAAATTCAAGATTATCCAATTGGGCTATTTTGCTATCACAATATGATATACACTTTGTCCCACAGAAGTATATCAAAGGACAGGCCGTGGCCGACTTCTTGGCCGAACATCTAATCCCGGCATCCTCGAAGTTATACGAGCAAATCCAGGGAGAGTTAGAAGAATGGGACTTGATTCCAGAAAAGGATGACTCGAGAAGGTCTTTCGAGGCAAATACAGTCTCGAAAGGTGTATGGCAGCTTTTATTTGATGGTGCCTCCCGAATGAGATCTGAGGGAAAGATGATAGCGGGGGTAGGAATTATTCTCGTCTCTCCCCGCAACCACATCATTCCTCAAGCTTACTCATTAACAAGTTCGTGCTCTAACAATGTCGCGGAATACAACGCCCTCCTAATCGGCTTAAGAATAGCCAAACAACTGGGGGTCGAATATTTGGAGGCATATGGGGACTCTCAACTTGTTGTGAATCAAATAAAAGCGGAGTACGAGGTCAAATATGAAGACCTCCTGCCTTATTATCGCGCAGTGATCAAGATCGCCGATGGTTTCGATGGTTTCTATATCAGTCACATAAAGCGCCACCTAAATAGTTATGCAGATTCGCTAGCTTCCTTAGCTGCTACACTAGCCTTGCCCAAGTATGCTAAAAGGCAAATTATGGTAAGCAGAAAGGAGTTGTTTTGTTCAAAGGACAAGCTCAAAGAAGAAATGAAGAAACCACAGGAAGACAAAGATGACGCTTTCGAATCAAGCCTAGAACCAAGGGATTGACGTTTTTCCTTATATAGACTATGTCCTTTACGGGATATTACCTGAAGGTCCAAAAGAAGCCAAGGCCATTCAGAGAAGGGCTATCCGTTTTTACTTCAACGCAGAACTCCAGACATTGTATAGAAAATCCTACGACGGAGTTTTACTTCGCTGTCTCTCCAACCGCGAAGAACAAAAGGTACTCGAAAAAGCTCATTCTGGCATCTGCAGGGCACACCAGCCAGGGCCAAAACTCTGGGATAGAATCCGAAGAATAGGTTATTACTGGCCCAAGATGATGACAGAAGCGGTTAAATACGCCAAGAAGTGTAGGGCCTGCCAAATACATGCAGACTTTATACATAAAGCTCCGGAGTATCTTTACCCAACAGCTATGTCATGGCCATTTGAACAATGGGGTATGGACATCATATGGCCAATTTCTCCGCCATCAACGAGAGGACACCGGTTCATTTTAGCCATAACTGATTACTTTTCAAAATGGACTGAGGCCATTTCCCTAACCGAAGTAAAATCGTCAGATGTTATCAAATTCATCAAGCACCAAGTGCTTTATCGCTTCGGGGTGCCTAGAAGAATAATTCATAACAACGGACCTCAGTTTGTGAGCCAAGTATATTCCAGATTCTGCAACAAGTACAGGATCGAGGATGTGGCTTCATCGCCATATTATCCTGCCGCTAATGGTCTAGCAGAAGCCTTCAATAAGACTATTGTAAAACTTTTTAAAAAGTTTGTGTCATCCAATCCACGGGATTGGGATGAAAACCTCGGGGAGTGCCTGTGGGCATATCGCACCACAGTCCGAACTCCTACCAATGCCACGCCCTTCTCCTTGGTATACGGATCAGAAGCGGTCCTGCCTTTGGAAATCCAAATCCCGTCATTACGAGTCGCGTCAACAACTAGGATGACGGAAGAAGAAAGGCATCAGCAAAGGCTCCAAGAGTTAGAAGCCTTGGATGACAAGCGCTTGGAAGCTCAACAGAATATCGAGCTATACCAGGCGCGGATCTCCAGAACCTTTAACGAAAAGGCTAAATGAAGAACTTTTAAGAAGGGTGATCTGGTCTTGTCAGTTAGAAGACCGATCATAACAAGCCAGAAGCCTAGGGGAAAGTTCCAGCCAAAGTGGGAGGGACCCTTTGTCATTGATACGGTCTACTCCAACGGCTCGTATCGGTTGACAAAACCTAATGGTGATAAGGTCTTGATGCCAATCACCGGCAAGTTCCTGAAGAAATATTATTCTTAACAAAATTGCAGAACACCAGTTATAATACAGCCTGGGTAGTTCTATGCAAGTTATGAGCAAAAAGTTTCTCTGTAATCAGAAGTTCATTAATGGAGGTTCTTGGGTCCGGACTAAAAGCCTTTAGTTCACGAACCAGATTTCCTTTTTATCAAATTTGCCAAGTTAAATAATACCTCTGGCGAACCAGATTTTCCTTTTTATCAAATTTGCCAAGTTAAATAATACCTCTGACGAACCAGATTTTCTTTTTATCAAATTTGCCAAGTTAAATAATACCTCTGGCGAACCAAACTTTCTTTTTATCAAATTTGCCAAGTTAAATAACACCTCTGGCGAATCAAATTAGTCAACAAGAAGTTCTTTCATCCACAGTAATTTTGGGTACTTAGAAAATTTTGATTCATTTTGAGGTTGTCAAGTTAACAGTTATCTCTGGTAATCAATATCACAATTATTCTTCAGGTACTCTTAGTTACGTAAAAAGAAAAGAACTTATTTATTCATCATCAAAGCAAAATTACAGAGAATTCTCTAAGTGCCATACAGTCAACAAGAGCGGATAAAATTCACCGATAAAAAAAAGGAAACTTGCTTCTATAACCTTCTCTTTCAGCATGGTTCATATCAAAAAGTTTGCTTCTGCAGACTCTTCTTCTGGAATGACAGACTTGCTTCTGTAACTGCCTCTTTCGGCATGGTTCAGATAAAAAAGTTTGCTCCATGGCGTCCACTTCCAATTTGCTCTTGTAGCCTCATTTCTTAAGGACGACTTAAAAGGCATAATCTTATTTCTTCTTTCCGACCACAATCAGAGTCCTCCTGGTTGGTTCCCCCAGTGATGATGCTAGTGATTTGATTAGTTCAAAACTGGGCATACCAAGTGCAAACCCCAGATGTACAACTGATGGGTTGTAAAAATTCAAGGTCCTGGTCATTAGTACCCCAACCTTGTGGGATACTAGGAAAGAAGAAAGAACAATGCCCCAGACCCGAAATCTTTTCTCTCATGAAAAATACATGAGACCTTCCAAGCCCCTTGAGGCATTGGAAGCAATTACGAGCCCATCGGGTCTTGGTCATTGTTAAGGAGAATGACTACGGTTATCTCCTGCAGCCAAGTCAAATCCCTGTTAAAAAGAAAGAAAGGAAGAAAGAGGATGATATTAATCAGAAGAAGAAGTTTACCTTAATTAAGGAAAATGACTACGGTCAGAAGAACCTTTTCGGTGGAACACCCTGCTGGATTGATGCAGTCTGGAGGTCTTGTAACATGCCAACTCTTATCCATCACTTCGGTTGGAGAAGAAGAAAATATGGCTGCACAAATAAATCAACTACAAAAGAAAGAAAGAGAAGAGAGTCAGGAAGAAATTTTCTCACGGCTGAATGATCTTCCATTGAAGAGATCATGTGTCTTATATAGACGAGCTGGTAACTGTGATCTCCAGTTTAGAAGAGATAAAACCAAAATCTTCGGCCAAGATCTTCAGTTCAGATCTCAACAGAATTTATTGCTGTTGCATGGGACGCTTAGATATCGCAACCCGGAGATCTCGTCATTAATAGAGACATGCAACGCTTGGAATTCCACGCCCGACGGCTTCATCCCGAGACTCGCAGAAGTCTCTACAAATTCTGAAAGAATCTACGGTCTATTCCGCGAACCAAAATTCCGGAACCAGGGTCGCGGGTTAAATATGAATCGTGTTAATCCGCGAACCCCTAAACTTTACGTGATTTAAGAAAAGATGGCTGGTTCGTTACAAATCTTTGAAGAACAACTGCAAAACCGTACCTTGGAAGGCTAAAATCAGGTTCTCTATAAACGACAAGGGAACTATTACAAAACAAAAAAAAAGAACTAAAACAGGGGTATACAAAGTTTTACAGTTCAATGATTCAAAAGGGTTTTTATTTTCTCCTCCGCATCGTCAATATCTTGTTGAAGGGTCTCATAAGCTTGAACAGCGGCTTGACGACGCAATTCCTCGTCACTGGCGATAACAATCTGCGCTGCAGCAGCCTCCAGTGTGTCCAATTCAACTTGTATCGCCTGGAGATCTCTGGTTGTATTGTCCCTCTGGCGCGATAAGTTGGCAAGGTTCCTCATTGATTCATCGCGCTCCTTGATAATTTTGGCAAAGAAAGCTTGAGCCTTAACGATAGTCTCTTGAGTCCTGGCAATGGCCTGATCATGGTCCCTAACAATTGAAGCAGCGGCCTCCACTTAAAGAACTAGAGACTAGCGGTCTGATCGACCCCTTTCTAAGGAGGCTTTGCAAGCATTCGCCTTTTCCTGAGTCTCCTTTTGGAACTTAAGCTGTTCCTCCTTCAACTTCTGAAAAAGGATTTCCACTGTCTCAGACTTATCAGCACTTCTGGCTTTTGACAGGGATTCAGTATGCTTTTGAAGCTAAGTTATCATAAGCCTGAAAGGAGCAGCTTTATCCTCTCCACCAATGCTGACAATACCAGTTAAATAAATGTTGAGAACATTGGCAAGTGAAGCAAAAGGAACCCCCTTCAGTACCTTGTCAATACAGCGATCAAGGAAATGGAGGAAAGTTTCCACCATATCCTTCAGCAAATTAACCTCAAAAGCATCCACCTCTGCATGAGAGGGATCAACACTGGTCGAGGCAGAGACAGTTTGAACCGTACTCTACTGCACAGAGGCAACAATGCCAACATCAAGAGAAATGGGACCTCTGAGAGCTTCGGCAGAACTATCAGCTACAACATCTTGAACCAAAGTAGCGGACGGAGCAGCCATGGCCAAAACCATGGACGTAGTAGTATATGGAATTGCTGCTTCTGTAATACCAACAACAGAAGTTGTAACCGTGGTCAGTTCATCGGCGGCAACTTCCGCAACAGTGTCATCCAGCGGAGTTACCCTCGCACCCATGCACTCTAAGTCTGGGGTCGAAACCGGGTCTTGCAAAGAAGGAGAAAGTCGATATAAAAAAAAGGGGGGGAGTTACGGCATCAGCTGATAATAACACAATTGTTGAAAGAGAAAAGATGCAAACTAAAGGTTGAACACTGGATTCTCCAGGTCCATACACTTCAGGTCCAAACACTTCAGGCCTGTAAACCTCAGTCCGAACGTCTTCACTCAAGTAGACGTACTTACCATGGTCCGACGGAGGGGTTGAAGATAGAAGATCATCGCTGTTGACATCATAGTCATCTTCCAAGTCGCCCTGATTTTCTGGAGGAGGGGCTACTTTTGGAGAACCTGAGGCGCAGGTTTCCCCAATTACCTGTACTTCACCTTTCGCGGGGGCTTGATGCACGAGAGCCGCAGGATCCTCCCATGTAGCAGAAGAAGCCTCTACTCCAGTAACAGATTGATGCACGAGAGCTATAGGATCCTCCCGTGTAGCAGAGGAAGCCTTTACTCCAGTAGCAACCTGGTGCAAGAGAGTTGCAGGATCCTCGTGAGTATCAGGAGTAGGATCACTGCGGAAAACGGGTCCTTGACTTCGGTGTCTCTTAAGAGAACGCAAAGTTAAAGATGAGTCGTCTTCACTCTCCTCAGGTTCCTCCGCGAGGGTCTCGAAGACCAAATTGGATGCAGTAGCACCAGCCCCAGATGTGATGTCCTGCGAATCAACGCCCCGCGGAATGGCAGGTAAGTCACTGAGGCGCCTCAGTCTCTTTCGCTTATGGGAAATCTTCCTTGGAGGAGACTGTGGTTGAGGAGAAGTTTCCTTCAAAGTTGGCAAAGGAGAAACAATAGGAAAAGCAGGCTGAATTGATAAAGTCAGTGCAGTGTTGTCCTCCTCTCCTTGTTAAGTCACCGGTTTCGACTCATCAGAAGCACTTTCTGCCCCCAAAGTCTTCCATCCCTGCTACTTTGGTGCTGCCAGCCTTTTTTTTCTAAGCATACCAGGCTATGATCTCCCTCAAGCAAGTAAGATTTACATTGAAATCATGAGGAGCAGAATTAGCATCCGCGAACCACTTGCAGAAACTGAAGCTCATAATCGAATTTGGGGTCTTGCGCGGAAGATCAAATCGGGCCTGAGTTCCACCTGCGACACGGTGAAACCAAGCTCGAGCTCCCTCAAGAACATTTCCAACAAAACTTAGCTCTCTATTGGGATTACCAACATAAAGCTGATCGTACACGAACTGTCGAGCGAAACGACTAGGGTAATAAGGCTCTATGTAGCAATGGTTCCCCAAACGAAGAACCAAATGTCCTGGACGGATGTTTATCAACCACCAGAAGCACCCAGAGGACAGAACAGTAAATTTATCGGCACCGACAGTATCCGCGAATTCCTCCCCGTACCCGGCATTTGGGAAGTACGGAAAACATCTGAACAACTCGAAAGTTGAGAAATGACGAAGGGTCTTGCGAATCGCGGCCATGTAGCCTTCTTTCCACTGCGACCTCTAGTAGTCCTGCACTTTTGGAGCACTTAAGTCAATCTGCGAGTCTGCAGGACTCATCAAAGTAGAACAATGTAGAACCAGCCAAGCCATCAAATAAGTATAAGGAAGTTCTACACGCGGATTGGGAGTCTTAATGACCGGATCTCCTTTCTTCCTTGGCTCCTTCTTCACCTGGCAGAATTTATCAGATAATCTCCTCAGTCCGCTTTGGATGCTGCAGACCATCGCGGGCAACAACCTGAGCCGCCTACCAAGAGCTAGTAGGACGGTTGGGTATACGACCCTAATAGGTATGTTTTCCTGCGAAAGAATAACACACTTCTTCAGCCACACCATCAAATAACCCGCCAAGAAGGCAGGATCAGACAAGGGCTGGAGGGCCTGATAGTGAAAACTTTCAAAGAACGTTCCAGCCTTGAAGACGTCCTCATCAGATTCAGTGACATAAACATCTGTCCCGAAACTAGCGATTCTTTTCTCAATTTCCTTTTCAGAAACAGCAAAAAGGCGAGTAAAGTTCGAATTACTCCTAGAAAAATTGGGCAGAAGATATTGCAGCCACTTCTTTGGCTTCAAATTGCGGGTGTCGGATGTATGGGTGCAAATATAACAATGGCAGAGCAATTCCCAGTAAGTAGCGTAAGCCAAAGGATCCTGAGTCTTTAGCAGATGAAGTTCTTCCCCAGTAGGGACATACTCTTCATACGGGATGTCTCCCATGGGTAAGCCCGAAATTTCATACATTTCATGGAGGGTAAAACCTAACTCACCACAGGGGCTAAAGACTGTATAAGTATCAGGATTGTACAGTTCCAGTAAAACAAAAAAATGAAATCTACTAGCAGGAATACCATGCTGAACAGCCCTGATGGCACGGTGTAGTCTCGCATAATGAAGCTGATCCCCGAAGGTTGTTAAGAAAAAATCAGTCAAGACTGCCCACTCTCCTCTTGAGGAGCAGTGAACCCATCCAGGGAAACAAAAATCCTGAGCAGAAAACTCCCCTTGCGCATTGGTAAATCGGTGCAGGAAAGTCTGCGCGATTATGGGAACCTCGTCTCTGGGGAGGTCATGTTTAAGCAGTCCCGGAAGCAATCCACAAAAGTATTTTCCACTACCACGAGGAAAAGCACCTTGAGCGTTGAAGCCCTCCAACAAGATACTGTCTTGCGACCTGTTTATGTGTCAGTCCATTCGTCTGGGCACGGAGAGAGATTGAAAGAATAAGAACGGATAAGACCTCTCCATGTTGGGGAGAAACAAGTAACGACCTTCAACTTGACGGAGCCACTTATAATCTCCATCTTCCAAACCGCTATCAGGCACGGAAACATGGTCCCCAAACAAAAAAGCGGGTTTGCGTAGTGGAGATCGATCATCTCCTACGAAAGGTGCATTAGTCATCAGTTCTCGCAATACATAGCGAGAAGGATAAAGAATTTTGCCTTCTCTCTTTTGGCTGTCTGATGTTGTACAATGTGGAAAGACATGACCAAATCTGAACTCTTTCTCCCCATCATAGCCATCAGAATATCCGAAATAATGGTCTTTAGGCCAAGGATTCAAGGCATAGTTGACTGCAAAAGACATTCAGATTCAAGGTAAAGAAAAAATGATAAGAAAGGGACTGCCTTTCGAAAGTTTTCTTTATTACCTCAAATGAAGGGTTCCTGCCGAACCACTATTGAACTGGAGGTTGCTCGAGGATCTTGACGACCACTGGCGGCAACATCAGAGGAAGAAGCTTTCTTTGACATCTTTTGCAGATTGAGAAACCTTCGAATCAAAAGCTATGGGAGATTGAAGACGAGAAGTCTGAGGAGCTCTAACGAAAAACTCAGATTTCAAATTTCTTGAGATAAGGGTAGCCTCTCTCGTAAAGTGGAGGTTATATAGCCGATTATTTGACGGTCGAGATCTTTGGACAGACGTGATATCTGGCTCGAATCTCGTGAGTACCCTTTCATTTGATGCAGGCAGAGAACGTCTCAATTCTTACGCCGTAGAAAACAACCGCCTTTCGGCCTTCTCGGTACACAATAAAAAAGTTCGCGACCCTAATACAGAACCGCTTTCTTCTCAAAAAGCGAAATTCACGACCCTAATACAGAGCCGCTTTCTTCTCAAAAAGCAAAATTCGTGACCCTAATACAAAGCCGCTTTCTTCTCAAAAAGCGAAGTTCGCGACCCTAATACAAACCCGCTTTCTTCTCAAAAAAAAAAGTTCGCGACCCTAATACAGAGCCGCTTTCTTCTCAAAAAGCGAAGTTCGCGACCCTAATACAGAGCCGCTTTCTTCTCAAAAAGCGAAGTTCGCGACTCTAATACAGAGCCACTTTCTTCTCAAAAAGTGAGAGTTCGCGACCCTAATACAGAGCCGCTTTCTACTCAAAAATGAAGGCTCGTGCCCCTAATACAGAGACATATCCCTTCTGAAGACAGTTCGCGACCCAAATATAGAGTCATTTTCTACTCCAAAATGAAGGCTCGCGCCCCTAATACAGAGATGTGTCCCTTCCAAAGCAAAAGTTCGCGACCCTAACACAGAGTCGTCTTCTTCTTCGCAATACAAATCTGCGACCCTAACACAGAGTCGTATATTCCAAGAATTGCAAAATGAGGCACTAACACAGAGTCACATTTTCCTTGAGAAGCAGCAGTGACGCTAATACAGAGTCACAGATTTATGCAAATGCAATGGAGATTCTAATACAGAATATTATATCCAAAGTATTCCAAAACTCTTCAAGGAATCATGAGAGTTTTGAAAACTTTGGAGGGGGTTTCGTCGGCGGAAAATACTGGAAAGCAAAGTAGATCCACTGATTCAAAGTTAGAAGTCCGTGACTCAGCAGATTCGCAAACCTAAAGATTGAGGTTCGTTATCCAGTGGCGACAGAACAGGTTCGCGAACCTAAAATTGAGATTCGCGACACTACCTTTAGCTTTCGGGTAGGGGTTTTAATACAAAAGTCATTCGATCCGAATAGAAGAATTGCCACCTCAGATCGTGGGGTTAACTGCCAAACAAATGCAGTGGCGTTACTTCGATCGTAGGAGCAACTGCCTAACGAATATGATGGTACTTCTCGAGTAGTGGGAGCTAACGGTCGATCAAATATGACGGGACGTTACTCTAAAACCCCTATAAAAGGCGGGGGAGCGAAAGAGACAGAGGGACGGAGACAGAGGAAGACAGGTGGATATTTTCTCCTAAGAGTGACCCATTGTGATCAAGAGTCGAGAGCCTTTCTTTTTTCTTTAACCAACTGAGAAAAATTGTACGGAGTGTCAACGGAAAGCAGGATCGTCCTCCATAGCTACATAAGAACCCAGCCTTAAATAAAGAGGAAGTCTATCTTCCTCATCTTCTGTAAATGGGAAACCGTTAGATTGTAACCCTCTCATTGAAAAGACTTCGATATAAAGAGCATTCAACTTTTATGGCGAACAATGATATGCCGCCAAAACTTCAAGTTCGGATAGGTCATCTGCCTCGGTGGATGTACAAGATGGCTCAGACTCTGTAGCTACAGCAGGCTCGTAGACTAATTTTATATTTTCATTAATAATCCACTCATCCGCTACTACATTGGCTACATTATTATCAAAATTCATTTTAATATTTATGCGAGGGTTAATTTCGTAATCACCCCCGTTATCCTCTTCCGGAGATTCGTATTCAGTATCGGCCTCGTTGCCGCTATCTTCGGGTTCTTGGGGCTTTTTGCAGTTATTATTAGAGACTTCGTGGGCTGGCTTACAGAGCATAGCATCCGTGAAGTAGTTCTCTAATGCTTTGAATGGATGCCTATCTGCAACTAATGTCCGGACTTTTCCTTGATCATCGCAGTATTTCATGCACTGGTGGAGAGTCGACGGGACTATCATATAGGCGTGTATCTATGGTCGCCCCAGTAAGATGTTATAAGACGTATCTGCGTCTATAACATAGCATGTAATTTCTGTCCTCAAATCTCCGATTTGACACCGAAGTTGGATTTTACCAAGAGGACAGCTGTCATTAGCATTAAATCCGTATATAGTAGTATTTGTCGGCGTTAAACGATGAGGAGATATTCCCAGTAACTGCATCAGTCTTCTGGGAATAATGCTTAATCCAGACCCCGGATCGATTTGAATACGGTCCACCTTTGTGGACCCGACATATCCGCTGAAATATAAAGGCCTATTATGGTTTATATTCCTTACTTGCATATCCTCTAGAGAGAAAGTGATCTGCGGGACCTGCCTCCTCACTTGATGACAACGGGGGCAAGAGTCCTGTTCCTGGTCAGCCGGCTCGACAATTTGAGCTAGGAATGACTAAGAGTCTGCCAAGGCCTCTCTTAACGCCTCACGAGTTGATTTCGACAATCGTAACTCATAAAGCGTGACTCGAGCTGGAATATTTGCCAGCTGAGCTATTATATCAAACTTGAATGCAGCTTCCTTGGCCTCTTCATCTCTAGCAGGATTTTTCTGGAAACGAAGCCCCTTTTGTTTTGTAGGCTTCGCGAGTTCCCCGTATATATTCTTAGGGACTACTCTGGTGTAATCCTTGAGATATGTTTTACCAGATCGAGTGCCAGAAGGGTCCGCCCCATCCTGATGAGTGACCATAGCTTCGGGCTCCGCTTCAAAGTCTGTAAATGCCCCTGCAATTATGTATTCGTCTTTTATTTTCGCCGAAATAGTATTGCTAGTCTGCTTTTTCCTTTGACCCTCTGCGGCTGTCCACTGTTCATCCTGTAGTAGATCAGGGTGGACCCACATGACTTTCCCCTTTTGAGTTGTTACGGGGACAAGTCCTTTTTGGGCCTTTTGATATGGGTCATGATTTTTCATGACGAGCTTTCCCTCTGGTATTGGGGTCACCCCTGAGGGGAACTCATGGGTTCCGACCACTAAGCTTGTCATATTGGCAGTGACCTTCTTTTGCTCCTCTTTTAGCGTTAAGACTCCAGTTTCTATCAATGCTTGGATCCTATTCTTCAGAGGATAACAATCCCTACTAGGGTGTCTGACATTCCTGTGGTAGAGACAATAGTTGGGGTCGTTAGTTTTACCAGCGTCCTCCGGTTTCCTATTTTCTGAAAGTTTCAGCATTCCCTTCCTAAGGAGTAGATGAAAGAGTGTAGGCGTTTGTTCTGCCTTAAAGGTATAGGTCCTCTCTTGTTGGGGCCTATTTTGTCTCGTGCCCTTTTGATTTTGAGGCTTTAGACTCGGAGGATTTGTCTTCTGTTGAGCAGCCTCTGACGCCATTGCCGCTTTCCCTTTATTCTTATTATTATTTTGCGTATATGGCCTATTATTCCCAGTATTTCTTGATCCACGAGATTCTTCAACTCTGCGGATCAAGTCTTCAGCTTGCTTTTCTTGTTTGAGCAAATCCTTCCAAGTCTTAGACTCTACGGCCCCCATTTTTAAAAGCACGTTGGTCTTGGGATTATGCCGACACGTCTCCACCATAGTTTCCTGGACCATTCCGTGTTTGCAATGCACGGACTTCTCCCAAAACCTTTCTATAATGTCTTTGACCATTTCCTGTTCTTCTTGTCTAGTTGCAAGGAGGGAATGAACCGAAATTTCGGTATCATCATCAAAGAAACGTGCGAGAAATTATTTCTCAACATCAAACCAGGTATTAATAGTACCTGGGGGCAACTGCATAAATCAAGTAAAGGCAGGTCCTCGCAAGGTACTTGCGAATAGCTTAGTCATTATAGGGTCATTGCTTATTAAATACCCTCCTTGAGACAAAAAGTAATAAATATGTTGACTGGGAGATCATTTCCCGTCATATGGTTCCAATTTGAGCGGTTTGTATTTCTCAGGGTATGGTGTCAAATCCCATTCAGGCAGGTATGGTCTTGAGACCCCTGATTCCTTCAACTTCTTTTTGTGCATTAATACCTCAAGTTGATTCTGTAATTTCTCGATTTTCTCCTCATGAGGGTCATGAAATGAATATTTATCCTCGTCCTCATGAGTCGAGTGGGCTTTTCTTCTTTATCTTCCTCGTTCATTTTTTTGAATGGAATTTCTTTTTCCTTTCTGGCATTATCCTCGACAATTTTTTGAGTATTTTCGACCACTTTTGAGTGCATCATTTTAAGATCCTCGATTGTCTTTTACTGCTCCTGAATCATTTGTTCTTGGGTTTCAAATCTTTGGTCGATATCATCAGATCTATCCATCATATGTGACGCTGACTTCTGCAATTTAGATGATGCCGAAGAACAAGGAGAGGCTATGGCCGAGTTATCACTATCGTCATCATAAGAACCTTTCACAAGTTTCTTATAGTTTCGAGCCGGGATAGCGCCTGACTTAAGTCGGGTAAAATGATGAGGTTCTTCATCACTTGATTCTGAATCATCATTTCTTTCTATGATTTTCTTACCCTTGCCAACCATATTAGAAGTTACAATTCTCCATTCTTTTCTTTGGGGAGTAGTTTTTGTCTTCTTGGCAGGGTTTTCGTCTAACTCAGTTAATCGGTCGAACACCGATACCCTGTTCTTACTGCAGCAACAACAGTCTATTACAGCAGATACTGCTGTCATAAGCTGCTGGCAGTGACAAGTAGGTTCAGACTGAACTTGATTTATACTCCTTTTCTTGGTTAAGTATTCTCTAAGATCAGTGGCCTTAGATATGGAGTCGTGGGGCCCACTCATCCATTGAGAGGGTCTAGGGGCCCACTGAAACTTCTTGGAACCATTGGAGTCAGGTTCTGGTTTAACAGTGCAATGATCAACCCTGATTTTGTATTCAGGTTGATTTACACAGAGCTGAGAGATAGTTTCGCGCTTTGACACGCGGGCTGAGAAATAGCCTCGCGTTTGGATTCGCTAGCCTCGTATTTTATGCTGGCTTGGCGTCCTTGCAGAAGTTTATCTTCTGGAATCTTAGCCCCGCATGAAAGAAAATTCTTGCACGCTAGCTTATTTTTGCGATCAACACAAGTCATAATTTCGCATTTAGCGCGATTTTTATGATTAACGCAAATTTGCCAATCATCTTCGCGATTTACACGGAGCTGAGGAGTCTTGCGTTTATCGCAAGTATTACTGGCTTCGTTTTTATCGCTAAGCTCAGTAGTAGCCTCGCGTGGAGAATCACACGCTGGCTTTAAGGAAATTTTATTCTCGCGATTAACGCGAGTGTTAGAAATCTTTCGTTTATCGCAAGTATTACTGGCTTCGCTTTTATCGCTAAGCTCAGTAGTAGCCTCGCATGGAGAATCATACGATGGCTCTAAGGAAATTTTATCCTCGTGATTAATGTGAGTGATAAAGATCTTGCGTTTATCGCAAGTTGTACTGGCTTCGCTTTTATCGCTAAGCTCAGTAGTAGCCTCGCGCGGAGAATCACACGCTGGCTCTAAGGAAATTTTATCCTCGCGATTAACGCGAGTGATAAAGATCTTGCGTTTATTGCAAGTTGTACTGGCTTCGTGTTTATCGCTAAGCTCAGTAGTAGCCTCGCATTGAGAATCACACGCTGGCTCTAAGGAAATTTTATCCTCACGATTAACGCGAGTGTTAGAAATCTTGCGTTTATCGCAAGTCTTACTGGCTTCGCTTTTATCGCTAAGCTCAGTAGTAGCCTCGTGTGGAGAATCACACGCTGGCTCTAAGGAAATTTTATCCTCGCGAATAACGCGAGTGATAAAGATCTTGCGTTTATCGCAAGTTGTACTGGCTTCGCTTTTATCGCTAAGCTCAGTAGTAGCCTCGCGCGGAGAATCACACGCTGGCTCTAAGGAAATTTTATTCTCGCGATTAACGCGAGTGTTAGAAATCTTGCGTTTATCGCGAGTCTTAGCTTTGCGTTTATCGCGATATTGGCTGGTCTTGCGATTAATGCGAGCCAGTTTGTAAGGGACTATAGCCTCACGTTTTGTGAAGTTAGCCGCGCGTTCAATGCGGGATTTGAGGGCCTTTCGCCTAGCTCTCCGATTTCTATTTCGGAGTTGGGTTCTGGTCAATCCAGTTCCAAAGCTTTCTTCGGTAGTAAAGAAGCCATCCTCTGCTAGGGTTTCCTATCCAAACGACGGCTCTATGGTTGCGGTCTCCAAGGGTCTCCGTTTATCGGTGGATAACCAATTACCCGATCATCGGGCATTGGAACGCACGCGACGATAGGGTCGCGTTTCGGTCAGGTTACCTGACTCAGAGGAGAGATGCTCCTCGTACTTCTACTGATCGATCTCTACGACTAGCATGTTCACGTCGGATCCGATCCTCTCGACGTCAGATTGCGCCACGACCTCTTCTTTGGTGAAAGAGATATCTCCCACTGTGGTCGCCAGTTTGTTCGCAGCAGGAATTTATTGCTTTCCTTACATTGAATTCAACTTAGATTACAACGAAAGTGAACAAAAGAAAAAAAAAACAAACGAGAGGATTTATATATTATCGCTCTCTTTTACAATGAATTGTGGGATCTATGTGGCGATGGGATCTAACTAGTAGTTCCTTTGGACGATCTGACGACAATGGTCTTCTTGCTCTTGATGAAGAAGATGCCAGCGACTTTGGATGATCTTCTCTGGTCTTGATTCGTTCAAGGCTCGCACGCGTAACTCGAACTTCACAAAAACTTCCAAAAGATCTCCCAAGGCTTCCTCAAGAGGGTATTTATGGCCTTAGGTCCATATGAGAGTTTCTATCTAAATAGAATTTGTATTCATCAAGGATTCTAATCAAATATCATAGTTTTGATTTAAATCTCTTGATTTAGAGTTCTGATTGGACTTAATTTGGGTATTTGGATAAGCCCAAATCTTAATCTCAATCAATTTATGATTCTGGTTATCTGTTCACGAGGAGCTAATCGCATCAAAACGTGGAGCTAAGAAACCAAAACGCGGGGCTAAGATAGCCAGGCGCGGAGCTACAGAGTTAGCTCCGCGTTCTGTTGTGGAAAACTTTATTTTACTTAGAAATTTTCACTGCCAACAGACTCTGCCTCCGCTATCTCAGTTCTCCTCTCCGCCCTCCCCACTGCCCCCTCCCCTCCTCTCCGCCCTCCCCACCCTCCCTCCCCTTGTCCCTGCCCTCCTCACCGGCCCCTTCCTTCCTCCCCCTTACTTCCTCAACCTCATCTACCCCCTCTCTCTCAGCCACTTCCAAAAACAAATTCTCTTTTATATTCATCACCCTTGAAGTTGAACTCGCTAGAAACTTCTTGGGCGCCATTTGACAAAGATTTGATCAAGAAATCGCAAGAAAATTGAGATGAACTCAAGAGGACTTAAAAAGGGGAAATGAGTTTTCTTTTGGAAAATGAAAAAAATGGAAGAGGAAAAGTATTTAAAGGAAAAGAAGACGCCAAAAGGGAAGGAGTTATTGTTCCCCTGCGAGGCTACTTTGAGCAAAACTATTAACCCCGCATAGTCAAATTATATTGAAGTTTGGGTGATAGAAACTCAAGAATTTGAAATCAAAGTAATTCAAAACTTGTTAAACGTCAATAAATGAGATTTTGAAAACTTTGGAGGGGATCTTGTAGACGGAAAAAATCGCAAAATAAGAAAACAAGCCACATGGGGCAGAATAGCCTCGCACGCGTGAGGCTACACTGCCCCGCGCGGGGCTAATAGCCCCTCGCGAGGCTAATAGTCTCGCGCGAGGCTGATAGTCTCGCGCGGGGATAACAGCCTCGCACATGCGAGGCTATTTTAGTTTCCAAACTGAGTTTCTTTATAGATTTCAATCCGAATTTTGATTCTAATCATATCCAATCACTTGGAATCAAATATTTAGTATCTAAATACGAATTCAGAGACAGATTTGATTGGGATTCCTGTTTGCTCAAAAATTGGATTTCTCCTTCCATTATAAAATTATTTGATTACAACGAAAATATCGAGATTTACAAAAAATCTGAGGAATTACAAGAACAGGAATATTAATTTATTCCCCTTTTTATGTGGGTTCGTGTGGCGATGGAGCCTCGCTGGTGCACTCCGTTGACCGTCTGACCGGGAAGGGGATGGCTCTGCTTCGCTTTTTGATTTCACGAGCTCGCCCGAAATCGTCCCAAAGTCTCAAAATCAAAAAGTCCTGTCTCCGACTACATTTCTGTATTTTATACACCGAAGAATCTCGAAATCCGGCTCCAATCCTTCCTGAAAAATCGGATCACGAGATATCAGCACAATAAATAGGAAACAAATAAATGGAAAACAACGGAAACCCGCGGGTTGGCACCTGCGGGATCGCTCCCGCGGGTGTCAACCCGTGGGATTCTCCCGCGGGTGCACCCGCGGGAGTCTCCCGCGGGTGCAACCGCGGGGTTCTCCCGCGGGTTGCACTCGCGGGAGCCTCCCGCGGGGCCCGCAAAACCAATTTTTTTTAAAATTATTATTATTATTATTATTATTATTTATTTTAGTATATTATTTTTTTTAGTATCTACATAACCCCTTCCAAAGTTTTCGAAGTTCTGTATTGAGCCGTACAGAATTTCGAAACACTTTGGATTTTTTTTAAATTTTTTTATTATTATTTATTATTATTTTTTTATTTTTATTTATTTATTTTTTTTGGCTATGAGGCGTGTCAAGGATTGGGTAGATAGAGATAATCTCATAAAATATGAGTGGGGTATGATTTTACTGTGCTCATTGGAGAACAAGTAGAAGTATGATGTTAATGTACTCGTTGGGTAACAAGCAGAGGTGTGACGTTAACATACTTGTTAGATGATAAGTAGAGGTATGGTATTAACGTACTTATTTGACATCAAGCAGAGGTATCATGTTAACGTGCTCAGTAGAATACTAACCGTTTAGTGACATCTAATATTACGGATAAGGATAAGACAGAGGTGACATTAAACGTGTCTTGGAGCTCAACCTATTCAGAGGATCTGGTTGTGATAGGAATAAGCTGACTAAACAGAGATGACGGTTAACATATTTAGCCTTGGAATCGGACTATCAGAGGTAACTGTTAACTTGATAGGGGGATGATTTTTGTCAGAGGTGATTTTTAACTTAACGATATCAAAAACAAGTTCATCAGAGGTTGTAATATTGGACTTGATGAAGTGTGAGTTTCCTTTTCTGTCAGAGGTGAAAGCTTAACATGACAGGAGATTTTAATCTGATTTTCTCTCATTTGATTTTGAATTTTAATGTCAGAGGTATGATTTTAACTTGACAAATATTTTGCAGTGTCACTTGCTCTGTTGGAGAAAAATGACAAGAAAAATTTTGTTGTCAGAGGTGAGATCTTAACGTGACAAGGGATAGATCTGATTAGGATTTTTAGCAAACCCCCAGCTATCAACGGGTTTGATTAGCCGTTACCAACTACCGTTTGAGTTGGGCTAGCCATGCTATTCCCCTCAGCATAGTGAGTTATCGAGAATTTTGTTTGGGCTTAAATGCCAAACTTTTCCTCTTCCCTTTGCCTTAGCGGCTCAGAACATTGATGTATCCTTTATTTGGGTAAGAATACTGTTGTGACAGATTTATCGTGGGATTTTTAGCAAATCTCCAGCTATCAACGGGTTTGATTTGCCTTTACCAACTACCGTTTGAGTTGGGCTAGCCATGCTATTCCCCTCAGCATGGTGAGTTGTCGAGGATTTCATTTGGGCTTAAATGCCAAACTTTTCCTCTTCCCTTTGTTTTAGTGGCGTTGGGTAATTCATACTTTTACCCCCAGTATGATGGGATTAGCGAGAAATTTATTCTCTTCCCGTAGCCTTGTCGGCGTTGGGTAATTCATACTTTTTACACCCAGTATGATGGGGTTGGCGAGAAATTTATTCTCTTTCCGTAGCCTTGTCGGCGTTGGGTAGTTCATACTTTTTACCCCCAGCATGTTGGGGTTGGCGAGAAATTTATTCTCTTCCCGTTGCCTTGACGGCGTTGGGCAATTCATGTTTTTTTTACCCCCAGCATATTGGGGTTGGCGAGAAATTTATTCTCTTCACGTAGCCTTGTCGGCGTTGGGTAATTCATGCTTTTTACCCGCAGCATGTTTGGGTTGGCGAGAAATTTATTCTCTTCCCGTTACCTTGATGGCGTTGGGTGATTCATGCTTTTTACCCCCAGCATGTTGGGATTGGCGAGAAATTTATTCTCTTCCCGTAGCCTTGTCGGCGTTGGGTAGTTCATTTTTTTTTTTTTTTTTTTGATTTTTTTTTTATTTTTGATTTTTGATTTTTTATTATTTTTTTTGCAGGTTATGGGTTTTAATTAACCGCCCTGAGCTCGCTTTTGGAATTGTTGTGAGCCCAAGTGGTACCTTTAGACCACACACCTTAAATATGTCTGAGGTAGCTCTAACTCCTTTTTTGTTTAGCTTTGAGCTGAACTGCTCCAGTGTCAATCAACGCTTGAATTTTATCTTTTAGAATAAAATAATTCTTTGTAGGGTGACCTACAATCTGGTGGTATAGGCAGTAATTCGGATCGTTAGTCTTCCCTACCTCTTCCGGCCTCTTACTCTCCGGCAACTTAAGCATTTTGCGTTTGCTGAGCAGGTTAAACATAATAGCAGTATGTTCATCCTTGAACGAATACTGCTTTTGAAACCTGGGAGACTTTGCTGTGTTGCTTGTAGTTGACCATGGTTTCTGCTTTGGTGTACTTTCTACCGCCATTGCCATTATGTCCTTCTCTTTGGAACGGAAAAAATGGAATGGAGATTCATTTGTACTGCCTCCGATTGCGGACTGCTGCTTTTCGAGGCGTCGAAGTATTTCTTCGGCCTGTTCACCCTGTTTAAGCAGATCCTTTCATGATTTGGATTCGACCGAGCCCATTGTAGATACCAGAAAAATAAAAAATAATAAAACAGAATAATAATAAAAAAAATTGAAAATTGCTCAGCGGGCCCACCCGCGGGAATTTCTCCCGCGGGAGAATCCTGCGGTTGCAACCGCGGGAGACTCCCGCGGTTGCAACCCGCGGGTGCAACGCGGGAGCCTCCCGCGGGTTGACACCGGCGGGAGCGCTCCCGCAGGTGCCAACCCGCGGGTTTGTTTCCGTTGTTTTTCGATTATTTATTTCCTATTTTGTTTCGCTGATATTCCGTGATCCGATTTTTCAGGAGGATTCGAGACGGATTTCGAGCGGATTCAGTCTATAAAAGATATAAATTTAGTCAGAGAGAGGACTTTTGGATTTTTGGACTTTTCGAACGATTTCGAAGGAGCTCGTGAAATCAACGAGCGGAGCAGAGCCATCCCCTTCCCAGTCAGACGGTCAATGGAGTGCACCAGCGAGGCTCCATCGCCACCCGAACCCACATAAAAAGGTGAATAAATTAATACTCCCGTTCTTGTTATCTCTCAGATTCTTTTGTAATCTCAATATTTTCGTTGTAATCAAACAATTTTACAATGGAAGGAAAGATGCAAATTTTGAGCAAACAAGAACTAGCGATCACAGTGGGAGCCCCTCTGTTTACCATAGAGAATCTGGTGGAGCAGTCCGACCGGGTGCCGATTGGCTCAATGGTTGAGACGCTGGTCATAGAAGTTGACCAGCAAAAATACGAGGAGTTCCTATCATCATCGGATTCGGAACCCAGGCGTCATCGCCGGGTAAGGATTAAACAAGGCGAGGCGTCATCGCCCGCCAAAATTGAAAAGGCGTTATCGCCATTCAATACTTACGAGGCGTCATCGCCCATTGAAACTGACAAAACGTCATCGTCTGTCAAGAATACGGCGTTATCGCCCGTTCCAAAGTCAAGCCAAAAGTTAAACCAGTCCCTGACCCGCTCCCAAAGGAAAAATTTGAGGCGTAAAACTCAACGAGCACGTCTCAATCATACAGGAAAATTTGCAGAAAATTCTGGGACAGTGAAAAATTTTGGAGCAAACCCACGGATGCAAAATGGGTTGAATCCCGCAAAAGCAACCCCACGGGTGCAAACCCGAGGCTTGCAACCACGGGAGGCAACCCGCGGTTGCCAACCGCGGGTGGCAACCCGCGGGTGGCAACCCGCGGTTGCCAACCGCAGGTGCCAACCCGCGGCTTGCAACCGCGGGTGCCAACCCGCGGTTGCCAACCGCGGGTGGCATCCCGCAGTTGCCAACAGCGGGTGCCAACCCGCGGCTTGCAACCGCGGGTGCCAACCCTCGGGTTGCACTCCACGGGAGCGAACCCACGGATATAAACCCACAGTTGCAAGCGCGGGTCGCATCCCGCAGATGCCACCGACGGGTTACGTTCAATGGACACAACCCTCATATCTCTTTGAGCACGCCTATGGTGAGCACACTACATACACCGAGAATTTTAATCCCTCTATCAGTGGCGTGTGGGGCCTACACAACTAATCAGGCCAGTGTGCACTCGAGAAGAATCCGTAGAAGAGTTGGGGAACAATCTGATGCTGGAAAAGAGCTCAGCCCTGAAATATTACAAACTCTCCAGTATTATGAATCAAATTTGCGACGCAAGAGGCGTCAAGATGCAGATAGAGAGTAGAAGATGTTGGCAGTGAAAATTTCCAAGTAAATAGGATTTTTCACAACAGAACGCAGAGATAACTCAGTAACTCCGCGTTTGGCTATTTTTAGCCTCGCGTTGAGTAAAATGCGGAGATGATCAATAGCTCCGTGTTAGCTCCGCATTTTGGTTATTTAGCGCCGCGTTTTGATGCGATTAAAGCTCCGCGTGAGCAGATAACCAGAATCTCAAATTGATTGAGATTATGATTTGGGCTTATCTAGATACCCAAATCAAGTCCAATCAGAATTCTAGATCAAGAGATTTAAATCAATTTTGATTGGAATCCTTGATGAATGCAAATTCTATTTAGATAGAAACTCTTGCATTAACCTGGGGGCTATAAATACCTTCTCGGTGAAACCCTAAGGGTCTTCTTCCTCTTTTGGTCTTCTTTTTGGCATCTGAAGTCTTTTATCGATCCTTTGGCAATTCAAGTACGCGAGAGAGCCTTGAAGCCTTTGCTGATCATCTTCTTTTCGGCATCTTAGAGAATTCAAGTTACGCACAGAGCCTTGAGTTCGGGAAAGGCCAGAGAAGATCGTCTATAGTCGGCCGATATCTTCGAGAGAGAAGAGTTCGACGTTTGGTCGTCCAAAAGAGCTGCTCGACAGATCCCATCGCCACAGATCCCACGATACATTGTAAAAGAGAGAGATTGAAATATAAAATCCTCTCGTTTGTTCTCTTTTCATCTTGTTCACTTTCATTGTAATCTAAGTTGCATCCAATGGAAGGAAGCGAAGAAACTTTTGCGGCGAACAAACTGGCGACCACAGTGGGAGCCATCTCTTTCACTGATGAAGAGATTGTGGCGCAATCGGACGTCGACTTGATCGGATCCGAAATAGACACGTTGGTCGTTGAAATCGACCAACAGAAGTACGAGGAGTTCCTCTCCTCTGAATCAGGTGACTTGGATGAGACTCGACACTATCGTCGCATGTACTCCAATACCCGAGCAACGGGTAGAAAGGTATCCACCGAGAGACGGGGATCATTGGAGACTGCAGCTATAGGGCCGAAGTTCGCACAAGAAGTCCTAGCAGAGGATGAGCTTCTGACTGCCGAAGAAGACCTGGGAACTGGATTGACCAGAACCCAACTCCGGAACAGAAATCAGAGAGCGAGGCGTAAAGCCCTCAAAGCCCGCCTTAGACGCGGAGCTAACAACAGAGGACGCAAGGCTATGGTCCCTCGCAAACTGGCTCGCACTAATCGCGAGACCGGTCACTATCACGTTAAACGCGAAGTTACAACTTGCCTTAAAAGCAAGGAAAAGCCAGCATGTAATATTCCGTGCGAGGCTACAGCTGAGCTTAGCGGAGATGCGAAGCCAGCAAAATTTGCGCTAGTCGCAAACTATCTGACACTCGCGAGAGACGCGAGTATAAAAATTCTTTAAAGCCAGCATGTGATATTCCGCGTGAGGCTACAGCTGAGCTTAGCGAGAGATGCGAAGCCAGCCAAATTTGCGCTAGTCACAAACTATCTGATACTCGCGAGAGATGCGAGTATAAAAAATCTTTAAAGCCAGTGTGTGATTTTCCACGCGGGGCTGATACTAAGCCAAGCGAGAAGCGCGAGGCTACTTGCGAGAAACGCAAGACTTCTGACACTCGCGAGAAATGCGAGTATAAAAATTCTTTAAAGCCAGCGTATGATTCTCTATGCGAGGCTGATACTGAGCCAAGCAAGAAACGTGAGGCCGGTAATACTTGCGAGAGATGCAAGATGTCTAATACTCGCGAGGAACGCGAAGATGATTGGCAAATTGTTGTCAGTCGTAAAAATCACGCGAGACGCGAAGTTATGACTTGTGATAACCACAAGAGTAAGCCAGCGTATAGGAATTTTATTCCACGCGAGGCTAAGACTACAGAAGAGAAACTTCTGAAAACACGCCAAGCCAGCGTAAAACGCGAGGCTAGCGTAGATAAACGCGGAGCTACTCTTCAGGCCCGCAATACAAAACGCGGAGCTATTTCTGAACTTCGCGACTACGGAATCGGAGCTGATCCTCGCATCAGTAGATCAGAACTGGGCATCAGTAGTCCTAAGAAGCTTCAGTGGGTTCGTAGACCCTTTCAAAAGTTGAATGGGTCCCACAACTCCATGGCTGAAGGCGTTGATCTCAGGGAGTATCTGTCCAAGAAGAGGGGCATAAACCAACTTCAAGCTGAACCGGTCTGCCATTGCCAGCAGCTTATGACGGCAGTATCTGCCGTGATGGACAACTGCGGCTGCAGCAAGAGCAGGGTATCTGCGTTTGATCGATTAACCGAGTCAGACAAGAACCCTACTAAGAAACCAAAGACTGCTTCCCTAAGACAATGGAGAGTTGTAACCTCCAACATGGTGGGAAAAGGGAAGAAAATTGTAGAGACGGATGATGATTTGGAATCGAGTGATGAAGAACCTCCTCATATCACTCAGCTTAAATCAGGAGCCGTCCCGCTTCGAAATTATAAGAGGCTTGCAAGGGGTTCTTACGACGAGGACAGTGATAATTCAGCTATAGCCTCGCCTCGTTCCTCCGCGTCGTCTCAACTACATAAATCAACATCACACATGGCAGACAAATCTGATGATATCAATCAGAGATTTGAAACTCAAGAAAGAATGATTCGCGAGCAGCAAAAGACGATTGAAGACCTTAAAGTCATGCTATCGAGATTTGTTGAGGATAATGCCAAGAAGGGCAAGGAGACTCTGAATGAAGAAGAACAGGAGGAGAAAGCCCACTCGATACACGAGGACGAGGATAAATTCTCTTTTCATGATCCACATGGAGAGAAAATAGAAAAATTACAAAGTCAACTCGAAGCGCTAATGCGTAAAAAGGAGTTGAAAGAGACATGGGTCTTAAGACCATATCCACCAGAATGGGATATGGTACCTTACCCACAGAAGTATAAGCCGCTCAAGTTAGAGCCGTATGACGGGAAGGGATCGCCCAGTCAGCATATATATTACTTCTTGTCCTAAGCAGGACATTTGATGGGAAATGACCCAATCATGACCAAAGTATTTGCAAGTACTTTGTGAGGGCCTGCCTTTACTTGGTTCATGCAGTTGCCCCCAGGTACTATTAATACCTGGTTAGATGTAGAGAAACTATTTCTCTCACGTTTCTTTGAGGATGATACTGAGATTACGGTTCATTCCCTCCTTGCAACTAGGCAAGGGAAATAAGAAACAGTAAAAGAATTTATAGAAAGGTTCCGGGAGAAGTCTGTGCATTGCAAATACGGAATGGTCCAGGAAACTCTTGTCGAGACTTGTCGACACAATCTTAAGACCAATGTGCTCCTAAAAATGGGGGCCGTAAAGTCTACGACATGGAGGGATTTGCTCTAACAGGGAGAGCAAGCTGAGACTTGATTTGTCGAGTTGAAGAATCTCGTGGATCAAGAAGTACTGGGGGTAATAAGCCATATACCCAGAATAGCAGCAATAAGAATAAAGGAAAAGCAGTGATGGCATCAGAAGCTGCTCTTCAGAAGTCAAATCCTCCTTCAAAGCCGAAGCCCCAAAATCAGCAGGGCTCGAGGAAAAATAGACCGCAGTAGGAGAGAAATTATACTTTCAAGGCGGAACAGACGCCTATCCTCTTTTACCTGCTCTAGAAGAAGGGAATGTTAAAACTTCCGGAGAATAAGAAGCCAGAAAACGCTAGCAAGACCAAAGATCCCAACTACTGTCTCTATCACCGGAATGTTGGGCACCCTACTAGGAATTGTTTTCCCCTTAAGAACAGAATCCAAGCACTAATAGAAGCTGGAGTTCTGACGCTTAAGGAAGAACAGAAGAAGGTCACTGCCAATATGGCAACCATAGTGGTTGGAACCCATGAGTTCCCCGCAGGAGTGACCCCAATCCCAAAGGGTAAGATGGTTACAAAGAACCTTGATCCTCACAACAAAGCCCAAGAAGGATTTGTCCCCGTGACAACCCAAAAGGGGGAAGTTATGTGGGTTCATCCAGATTTGCTAGAGGACGAGCAGTGGACTACTACAAGAGGTCAAGGAAAGAAGCGGACTGTTAATGCCATTTCCGCAGAAATAAAGGAAGAATATATAGTTTCGGGAGCCTTCACAGATTCTGAAGAAGAGCCCGAAACTATGACCACTCATCAAGATGGGGCAGGCCCTTCCGGTACTCGGTCTGGGAAGACATATCTTAAGGACTACACTAGAGTATATCCGAAAGACATCTATGCGGAACTTGCAAAGCCCACAAAGCAGAAAGGACTTCGTTTCCAGAAGAATCCTATTAGAGATGAAGGAGACAAGGAGACTACCTTCAAGTTTGATATAATTGCTCAGCTGGCTAACATTCTAGCACGAGTAACGCTTTATGAACTGTTGAGGTTATCAAAATCAACACGTGAAGTGTTAAGAGAGGCCCTAGCAGACTCTGAGTCATTCCTACCTCAGATTGTTGAGCCAGCCGATCAAAAACAGGACTCTTGCCCCCGCTGTCACCAAGTGAGGAGGCAGGTCCCACAAATTGTCTTCTCCCCAGAAGACATGCAGGTGAGGAATATAAAGCATAACAGGCCTTTATATTTCACCGGATATGTCGGATCCACAAAGGTGGACTGAATTCAGATTGATCCGGGTTCTGCGCTAAGTGTCGTGCCCAGAAGGTTGATGCAGCTGTTGGGGATTTCCCTCCATCGTCTGACACCAACCAATACAATGATATATGGGTTTAATGCCAATAATAGTCGTCCCCTCGGAAAAATCCGACTCTGATGTCAGATCGGAGATTTGAGGACGGAGGCTACATGCTACGTTATTGATGCAGATACCTCTTACAATATTTTATTGGGGCGGCCTTGGATCCACGCTCACATGATAGTCCCGTCGACTCTTCACCAATGCATGAAATATTGCAATGAGGAAGGAAAAGTCCGGACACTAATTGCCGATAAGCAACCGTTCAAAGGGTTGGAGAATTACTTCACGGATGTTGCGCTGTATAAATCATCCCATGAAGTCTCCAATGATGATTGCAGCAAGCTTCAAGAGCCCGATGACAGTGGCAATGAAGCAGACACTGAGTACGAGCTTCCTGGAGAAGACGATGGGGGTGATTATGAAATCAACCCTCACCTAGATTTTAGTTTGAGTCTTGATAATATAGTGGATGTAATAGAGAGTGAATGAGTTATTAATGAAGATATAAAGTTAGTCTACGAGCATGCTGTAGCTACTGAGTCTGAACCCTCTTGTACTTCCACTGAAGTGGATGGCCTATCCGAACTTGAAGTTCTGGCGGCATATCATTTTCCACTTAGGTCATCCCTCCTCTCTCGGTCTAAAATAGTTGAGGAAAAAGGTCACTATTTCGAAGTGCCTCCTCGGCAAGGATCCCAAAGGCCGATTATGTTCGGCAGGGTAATTACGTCACCCCGGCGAAAACAAAGCAGTGAAAGTGATGAGCAAACATCACCCCAATTTCACCTATATGAACAAAAATCCCGCCAGATGATGGAGAAGATGGGTTATAATTTTACATAGAAACCGGGATTAAACTTTGGAAAAGGGCGACGGAATCTTATACCCTCGTTCAGACCAAGAGGAAAGAGCCTTAATTATTATCAGAAGACTCGCAGGGGGTTGGGCTATGTATCTACTCCGCCCTCATCACCCTCCGGACAAGAAGAGAGTTCTTCGGCCAAGGAAGGTACATCTTCACCCAATCATGACTCAGATCTAAGTACTGGCGCCTGGTTTCAGTCCTTGACGGCCAATATGGTTTCAGCCGCACCAGAAAGCGACGAGGAACCAATTGATGTCCAAGATGATTCCTGGGCTAAGCATATGGACACTCTCTGCGATGTCCGCTTTGAACAGCATGATCCGCCCACTAAGACAAATTGATACAAGTCAACATGGGAACGACAGAAAATCCGAAACCCATCTTCATAAGCGACACGCTAACTTCATTGGAGAAGGAGGAACTTATATCTCTTATAAAAGAGTATATAGACGTGTTCGCATGGAATTATGAAGACATGCCTGAGCTTGACCCACAAATTGCCACACACTGGTTAAATATAAAAGAAGATGCTAAACCTGTTAAACAACAACAAAGGCGTTTTCGACCGGAAGTGATGGAGGCAATAGTTGCTGAGGTCAACAAACTTATAAAATCGGGATTTATCCGTGAGGAACAGCATCCTGTTTGGGTGGCCAATATAGTGCCGGTTCGTAAAAAGAACGGAAAAATCCGGATATGCATCGACTTTCGGGATTTGAATGCTGCATGTCCTAAGGATGAATTTCCACTTCCCATCACCGACGTGATGATTGACAGTACTTGTGGTTATGAGAGGATGTCCTTTATGGATGGCTTCTCAGGATATAACCAAATTAAGATGCACCCGGATGATGAAAAGCATACAGCTTTCAGAACACCGCTGGGGGTGTACTGTTATACGGTGATGCCGTTCGGATTGAAGAATGCCGGTGCTACCTACCAACGTGCGATGAGCACTATATTCAAAGAACACCTACGCAAAACGGTAGAGTGCTACGTGGATGACTTGGCAGTCAAAAGTAAAAATAAAGAGGACCACCTTCAGGACTTAAAAACGGTCTTCGACCTCATGAGGAAACATCATTTAAAGATGAATCCCACTAAGTCATTTATGAGGGTGTCGAGTGGGAAATTCCTTGGGTTCATAATAACTTCAAAAGGAATTTTCCTCGGCCCTGAAAAGGTAAAAGCAATTAGCGATATGCCGCCTCCCCGCAATCTTAAAGAGTTGAGGGGGTTACAAGGGAAACTCGCCTATATTCGGTGCTTCATTTCCAACATGTCTGGACGATGCCAGCCGTTCTCTCGGCTTATGAAAAAGGGGGTTTCTTTCGTATGGGATGAGGCATGTCAACAGGCCTTTGATGACCTTAAAGAATATCTCACCAAACCTCCCGTTCTTATGGCACCGGTCCTCGGGCAGCCCTTCCTTATATATGTAAGGGCCATGGATAATGCTTTAGGAGCATTACTTGCTTAATATAATGAGCACGGCCATGAACATGCCCTCTATTATTTAAGCAGGACAATGATCGGGGCCGAACAGCGGTATACCCTGATTGAAAAAGAATGTTTAGCCCTAGTGTTCGCTGTTCAGAAAATGCGACACTATCTTTCTGGGCAAACAATTTATGTCATATCACGGGTTAATCCCTTAAAAATTCTGATGACAAAACCGGGATCCTTAAATGGTCGGTTAGCAAAATGGGCTCTGCTACTGTCGCCCTATGACATACACTTGTCCCTCAAAAAGCAATGAAGGGACAGGCAATTACCGATTTCTTGGCAGACCATCCAATTTGGTCTAATTCCAAACAGACGTCAGAGGTTAACACAGTTAGCAAGGAACAATCATGGCAAATATTTTTTTATGGTGCTGCCAGACGATCTGCTGCTGGAGTGGGGGTTGTACTGATCTCCCCACACAAACATATTGCCTAACGGTTACTCATTAACGAAACCGTGCACGATTAATGTGGCGGAATACAACGCACTAATTATCGGCCTAAAAATGGCTCTGCAACTGGGGGTGAATTATTTAGGGGCATATGGAGACTCTAAACTCGTCGTCAATCAAATGACGGGTGAGTATGAAGTCAGACATGAAGCTCTCATCCCCTATCATCAGCTAGCCATTGAACTAGCTGGATATTTTGAACAATTTTACATCTCTCATATATCTCGGAATGAGAATGTATATGCAGATGCCCTTGCTGCGTTAGCAGCAATATTGGCGATTCCGCCAGGTGAGGCTAAAAGCATCACCATTGGAAGCAGAGAGCTCCTCCATCCAGATACTGTTCTTCAAAATAAAGAAGTATGCCAAGCAGGCTTAACTTTGGAACTCCGTGATTGGCGATTTCCGTTTGTAGATTATGCTTTACATGGGATATTACCAGAAGATCCAACGGAAGCCACCTCGATAAAGAGGAAGGCCCAGAGATTTTATTATGACCATAAGCTTCAGACTTTATATAGAGTCAAGAGATGGTCGCTGCTACGCTGCATATCAAAAGCAGAAGCAGATGAAGTGCTGAGGGAAACACATGATGGAGTATGTGGAGCTCATCAGCCCGGTCCAAAACTCGGAGACCGCATAAGAAGACTCAGATACTACTGGCTGAACATGATTTCGGAAGCAATGGCATATGCTAAACGGTGCCATGCATGCCAAACACACGCCAATTTTATTCATCAACCCCAAGAATACTTGCACAATACCATTGCTAGTTGGCCATTCGAGGCATGGAGAATGGATATTGTGGGGCCTATAACTCCCCCGTCATCCAGAGGACATCGGTTTATTCTTGCAATAACCGATTATTTTTCAAAGTGGGTTGAAGCTGTGCCCATGAAAGAGGTGAAAACGACATATGTGATCAAGTTCGTCAAGCATCATGTCATTTACCGTTTTGGCGTTCCCTGACGGATCATTCATGATAATGGTCCGCAATTCATCAGTCAGGGATTCTCCAGGTTCTGCAATAAGTTCAGAAACAAAGATATTGCTTCAATGCCATATAACCCCACAGCTAATGGGTTGGCCGAAGCTTTCAACAAGATGATTATTAAGCTCCTTCGGAAATTCGTCTCTTCCAATAAACGAGATTGGGATGAAAAGCTAGGAGAGTGTCTGTGGGCTTATCGCACCCTTGTTCGCACCCCCACAAAAGTTACTCCATTCTCTTTGGTCTATGGAAGCGAGGCCGTCTTGCCCCTCGAAATCCAAATACCTTCATTAAGAGTGGCTTTAGCCACAAAGATGACGACAGAAGAGCGCCATCAACAAAGATTGAAAGAATTAGAGGCGTTGAATGAAAAGCGTCTCAGGGCTCAACAACAAATTGAGTTGTATCAAGCCCAAATCTCACAAACGTTCAATAAGAACGTTAAACCAAGGACCTTTAAACAAGGAGACTTGGTGCTGGCTGTTAAAAGGCCGATGGTACTAACCCACAAGACTAAGGGTAAATTTGAACCCAAGTGTGAAGGATCGTTTGTTGTGGAGACAGTATACTCCAGTAAAGCCTATCGCTTAATGAATCAAAATGGCGACAGGATGATGATGCCGATCAATGGCAAATTTCTGAAGAAATACTATTCTTAATATCCAAGGAGGTACGCGTCTCCTTCTTCTTAGGCATGCGCAATTGAGCGCCTCTGATCTAAACCTGGTGTGCCCGGTTCTCAAGTTTGAACCGCCTCCAGTCTTTTCTTAGGCATGCGCAATTGAGCGCCTCTGACCTAAACCTGGTGTGTCCGGTTCTCAAGTTTGAACCACCTCCAGTCTTTTCTTAGGTATGCGTAGTTGAGCGCCTCTGACCTAAACCTGGTGTGCCCAGTTCTCAAGTTTGAACCGCCTCCAGTCTTTTCTTAGGCATGTACAATTGAGTGCCTCTGACCTAAACCTGGTGTGTTCGGTTCTCAAGTTTGAACTGCCTCCAGTCTTTTCTTAGGCATGCGTAATTGAGCGCCTCTGACCTAAACCTGGTGTGTCCGGTTCTCAAGTTTGAACCGCCTCCAGTTTTTTCTTAGGCATGCGCAGTTGAGCGCCTCTGACCTAAACCTGGTGTGCCCAGTTCTCAAGTTTGAACCGCCTCCAGTCTTTTCTTAGGCATGAACAATTGAGCGCCTCTGACCTAAACCTGGTGTGCCCAGTTCTCAAGTTTGAACAGCCACCAGTCTTTTCTTAGGCATGCGCAGTTGAGCGCCTCTGACCTAAAATTTGTGTGCTCAGTTCAAGTTACGCGAGAGAGCCTTGAACCGCCTCCAGTCTTTTCTTAGGCATGCGCAATTGAGCGCCTCTGACCTAAACCTGGTGTGTCCGGTTCTCAAGTTTGAACCGCCTCCAGTATTTTCTTAGGCATGCGTAGTTGAGCGCATCTGACCTAAATCTGGTGTGCCCGGTTCTCAAGTTTGAACCGCCTCCAGTCTTTTCTTAGGCATGCGCAATTGAGCGCCTCTGACCTAAACCTGGTGTGCCCGGTTCTCAAGTTTGAACCGCCTCCAGTCTTTTCTTAGGCATGCACAATTGAGCGCCTCTGACCTAAACCTGGTGTGTCCGGTTCTCAAGTTTGAACCGCCTCCAGTCTTTTCTTTGGCATGCGCAATTGAGCGCCTCTGACTTAAACCTGGTGTGTCCGGTTCTCAAGTTTGAACCGCCTCCAGTCTTTTCTTAGGCATGCGCAGTTGAGCGCCTCTGACCTAAATCTGGTGTATCCGGTTCTCAAGTTTGAACCGCCTCCAGTCTTTTCTTAGGCATGCGCAATTGAGCGCCTCTGACCTAAACCTGGTGTGCCCAGTTCTCAAGTTTGAACAGCCTCCATTCTTTTCTTAGGCATGCGCAGTTGAGCGCCTCTGACCTAAAATTGGTGTGCCCAGTTCAAGTTACGCGAGAGAGCCTTGAACCGCCTCCAGTCTTTTCTTAGGCATGCACAATTGAGCGCCTCTGACCTAAACCTGGGGTGTCCGGTTCTCAAGTTTGAACCGCCTCCAGTCTTTTCTTAGGCATGCGCAATTGAGCACCTCTGACCTAAAACATGGTGTGTCCGGTTCTCAAGTTTGAACCGCCTCCAGTCTTTTCTTAGGCATGCGCAATTGAGCGCCTCTGACCTAAACTTGGTGTGCCCAGTTCTCAAGTTTGAACAGCCTCCAGTCTTCTTCTTAGGCATGCGCAATTGAGCGCCTCTGACCTAAATCTGATGGATTACCCAACGTCGACTAGGCAATGGGGAGAGAACTAGTTTCTCGCCAACCCCTTCATGCTGGGGGTAAAATGTATGAATTATCCAATGCCGATAAGGCAAAGGGAAGAGGAGAAGTTTGGCATTTAAGTCCAAACAAAATTCTCGACAACTCACCATGTTGAGGGGAATAACATGGCTAGCCCAACTCAAACGGTAGTTGTTAAAGGCTAATCAAATCCGTTGATAGCTGGGGGTTTGCTAAAAATCCCATAAACCCTGTCATGTTAAACTCTTACCTCTGACAGTATGATTCAAAAAAAAAAAAAAACTATACCTAAACAACTAAATCATTTTGATGACAAGTTATCTGTTGTGCAAACAAATTCTGTAGCCAGCAGGTAAATGAATCGAATGATTATCTTTATTTCATTAACAAAAAAAATGAAGTTACAATTTTTTTTTCTTTTATTACAAGTTCTTATTACAAAAAAGAATGAAGAATAAAAGAATAGAAGAAAACTATGGATCTCCTAGATGCTTCAGCTTATTCATCTCCTCGTCAATCACCTGACGACGGTTTGCTTCTATCGAGTCTTGAGCCTGATGAAGTAAGACATCGTCATTCATGGCAAGTTGCTGAGTCAGACGTTGACGAGAGTCTTCTATAGCACGACTTCTTATTGCCTCCTCATGCTCGACCTGCCCCCGTTCCTGCTTCTTAACGAATTCCCCTAATTTAAGCTCGTTGGCTACTATGACCGCCTGAGCTTTAGCAATAGTCTCCTGGGCTCTAAGGATTTTGGCCTGACTTCCCCCAATTTCAGAGTCCACTGTCTCCAAGCTCTTAAGAATGGACTCCCGACTGGCCTGAAGCTCTGCCAACTCCCGGGACCATGCTTCTTCCTGTCGTATCAGTTCTTCTCCGCGGGCTGTTAATTCCACCCGAAGCCGCGCTACCTCTATTGCGGTGATTGCTTCCACGTTCGCTTGACGAACTGTGATTAGCGTGTTCATCTGCTCTTCTAAGGCATTAAAGCAGGCCCGGTAGGGAGCTGCTCGGTCCTGTCCCCCGATTCTTTCAATATTATCCAAATAGCTGGATAACATTGGACGGCCGAGACTGAAGAAATCCATACCGCCAGAGATCATCTCGACGCATCTTCTGAGCAACCGCATAAAATCATTAACGCTATACTTGAAGAGCTCCTCAAAAGGATCCACGGTGCCTGTATTTAAAACAGGAAGTGCTAAAGAAGATGTCGCCAGAGGAGGAGCGGTACCCACTGGAATTGAAGAAGAAGAAGAAGCCTGTCCCTGCACCAAGTTCATAACATGCGGGGCCAGTAAGGCCAACGCAGATCTGGAAAAGCTGGGAACCTGAGGAGAAGCGGCGCTAGTACAGATCGCTCGGGAAGCGCCACCGACAGGAGAAGAGGAGGGAATATTTCCACCAGAAGTTCCCCCAGTGGCGGAAGTAGCTTCCAACGAGAACTTTAAATTATCCTCATCCCCTGCTGGAAGATTTGGAGCTGAAAGAGTTACAGGTGTCTCAACAGCCATTATGATAGAAGGAGTTGATATTGCTGTTTGAGGAGCAGAAGGTGCACAAAAGACCACTGGAAAGGTCTCAGTGGAGCAGACTGGTGGTGTTGGAGACGGCATACTTGGAGACGGTGTGGCCTCTTTTGCGGTAGCCACAATGGCAACTTCCGTTCTCTCATCACTTCCTAGCTTGTCTATGGGAGGAATCGATGAGGGAACTAGGCATGTAGTTGGCGTGAAATAATCAGCGTCAAGTTCACTTGCGGAGCTACCTAAGCCACCCACCGAGCCGGTAGCGCCCGAATAGTCCACCCTGTCATCAGACTCCACCTGGGTAGTTAAATGCATTGGCGAGAGGAGCTGACCACCTGCATTTCAGGAGATAAGAAAAGTGGTGTTACAGTAAAATAATAGACAAAAGACAGAATATTAAAAGCCATACATGGAGATACAAGTCCAGTTGTTGGGCTTGAAGGGAGAGCCGTTGTCATCTCCAACAGAGTACCCGTCTCACTACCCAGTGGTTGCGTCGCAGGGTGTTCGACAGGTGCTATGGCCGGAAGAACCAGGACCTCAGAAGCACTTGGAGCTCCCGCAGGTCCACCCTCTTCTGCCGGCGCTGGAGGCAAAGTTGAAGCCAGCAGATCTGAAGCAAACTTGACAGCCGCTTCTTGGGGGCCTACTAAAGTTCCCGGAGCCAACTTCTTCTTCTTTTTGGCAGGCCCTTTCTTTGGGACACCACGGCGTTTGAGGGTCGGACTCCGGAGATGAGTGGCAACAGGTTGGGGAGCACCTCCAACATCATGGTTGTCATCATTATTATTATCATCATCATCGCCAGACTCGCTGACGTCTGACGGTTCAGCCGCGGCGCCGAGGAATTCCTCCATTCCTTTTATCCTTACTCTTGAAGCACCCTGGCGGCTAATGTAGAAAACCTCAATCTCCTTGCAACAGCTTCGGTTGATGGAGAAGTGAGGCACGTCAGCATTTGCAACGCTATACCATGTATAAAAACTGAGAGTCATGGCCAGTTCTGGCAACTTCTGGGGCAGGGTGAATTTAGCTCCGGTCCCGCCAGCTGCGAAATGAAACCAGCCGCGGGCACCCTCGTACAAATTCCCCTCATAGGCAAAACTCCTGCTTGGATTACCCACATAGAGTTGGGAATATCCAAATTGGCGAGCAAAGCGACTCGGGATGTACGGTTCCATAAGACATTTGTTGTCTTGGCAATACACCAGATGCCCGGACCGGATATTGAGAAGCCACCAGAATGCTCCTAAGGATAAGGCAGTAAAATTGTTTGCTGCTGCAATATTTTTCAATTTCAATCCGTATCCTCCACCAGAAAAGTCGAGGAAGCACCTGAAAATCTCATAGTTCTGGTGTTGCCGGAGAGTCTTACGAATTTGGGACATGTAGTATTGCTTCCATGAGGAACGCTCGTATAATTCCACAAGGTAACACTTGTCACCTGAGCGGCGTGAAGCAGCACTCATCAGAGAAGGGAAGTGCATTACGAGCCATGCCATCCGATAAGTGTAAGGAAGCTCCACCCTAGGGTTCGGAGTCTTCACTTGAGCGATCTCCTTCGACTTGCCTTTCCCTTTTCCTTTGCCCTTATTGGCAAGGATAAAGTCATTGCAGAGTGTTCGCAATCCATGTTGTAGATTGCACACCATGGCGGGAAGAAGTTCGAAAGGTCGGACGTATGCGAGGAGGACTGCTGGATATACCATAGTCATTGTAATTGCTTCTTTTGGCAATTACGGCACGACACATCTCTTCAGCCACAGCATCAAGAATCCAGCAATAAGGTCTCTGTTGGACACTGGGGACTGAGCCTGATAGTGGTAACTCTTGAAAGAGAAACCAGGACCGAATCCACCTTCATTGGAATCGGTGGTATAAAACGATAGCCAGGTTTTGGCAATGCGGCGCTCAATCTCTGTGATGTAGACAGGAGTATGGCCATGGACAGTCGTTGAACTATCCTTAGAATCCAAATTGGCGAAGAGGTAATCAGCCCATTTCTTGTGGCCGATACCTTGATTACGCACACCTGCTAAGTCAGCACAGATGTGGTAATGGCACATCATCTCCCAGTATGTGGCATAGATGCGCTCGTCCTTCGCCAATAGTATGTTCAGCACCTCGGTAGTGGGGATGTATTCCTCATAGGGGACTTCGCCCATTCAGAGTCCAGAAACTTCAAACATCTTGTGGAGAGCAAACCCTAGCTCACCCACTGGTGTAAAAAGAGTGCAGGTCTCGGGGTTATACATCTCAAGAAAGCAGAAGAAATGATAGGCACTCTGAGGGAACTCGAATTAAACGTTTCTGATGGCCTTATACAGACCAATCTCCTTCAAAATGGGTTCATGAGAATCCAACATGTATTGAACAAGGCGGGCCCACCACATGTTACCAGAAGAGTAAACCCAGCCAGGCATCCTAAAGTCGCTAGCAGGCGATTGGCCTTCTTTCGCCAGGAACTCACTTAAGAAAATTCTTACGCAGATGGGAACTTCTCCCACTGGGAGCTCCTTGAGAAAACGGCCTGGAAGCAAACCAGTAATGCTTCTGGGGGAACCATCTTGATAAACCCCTTGTGCACCAAATTTGCCCGTTGGGACGCCATCTTGCTCTTGAGTTAGTCCCCACTTTAACTCCCGAGGTATCGCTAACCTCTGAAGATAGATCAGGGGATAGCTACGATCCATTCCAGGCAAAAACACTAAAGCTTCGCTAGAATTATATAGCCACATGCAGTCCTCTTCAAATAGGATCGCGTCTGATTGCCCCATCTGGTCCCCAAAGAGAAATGCGGGCTTCTCTAGTGCATCTCTGTTCACATCTTCAAAGTCTGCATCAGTGATAATCTCGCGTGCAGTAGTAGGATGATACTTGATCAATTTCTCCCTACGATCTCTCAAGTTAGGGTTATATGCAGCCAGAATGGTGGTGAAGCGAAATTGGGCTGATGGATCAGAACCACCAGCAAAGCCAAAATAATTCTTATGGGGAAGAGCTTCCGCCGAATACCCTACTGCAAAAATAAAAGCACCAGAGTTAGAGAAGTTTCTACAAAACAGAAAAAAATTTCTAAGTATGGATGCGCGAAGCTAAAGATTAGACCGCGCGAGGCTAAAAGTAACTCTGCGTGAAGCTAAAAATTAGACCGCGCATAAGTCAAAAAGAGCCTCGCGTTTCAACGCGACTGCTACTTAAAAGAGCCTCGCGTTTCAACGCGACTGCTACTTGAAAGAGCCTCGCATTTCAACGTGACTGCTACTTAAAAGAGCCTCGCGTTTCAGCGCGACTGCTACTTAAAATAGCCTCGCGTTTTAGCGCGACTGCTACTTAAAATAGTCTTGCGCTTCAAAACGCGAGAATGACGCGATAGCTTCGCGTAAGAAGAAAGCCAGAGGCTTTTCTTCTTCTTCAAGCCTTGCGGCCGGAGTACGGCGATCTCGCCTATGAAAGAAGTGATCGATCAGTTAGAGTCAAGCCAAATCACTCTAAAAATGTTTTAAAGAGTCTTGATAAAGATATTCTTACCCCCAATAGGCGAAGTATGGGCTGGTGCGTCGCTGCCATGGCCGCTGCCACTACTGCTTGCGCCAGTCGCCGACGATGGAGCTGCACGAGAAGTAGCACGAGTCTTGGGCGCCATTTCTCAAAAAGTTGAGGAAAATCGATGGTAAATTGGGAGAAAATCCGTCGGAGAACGCTCGGGTCGCCTAAGGTTTGATCGCCTGAATCTCTAGGGTTTTTGGAAAATTCTCAAGTGAAGTGAGAAGAAAAGAAATAGAGATGTCATTTAAACGAAGGAAACCGCCTCTTGGAGTTCGGCGCGAATTTCGGAGAAAATGACTGATCAGTTACTCTCCAGAAACGCGGAGCTATTACCCTCGCGTGATGATGGAAAACGCGAAGTTATTAACTCTGTGCAACTTCGCGAAACGCGGGGATAACTTGGTATTTTAGCTTCGCGTTCCTATGAAGAACTTGGATTTCTGGTAAGTTGCAATTAGGCACTTCCATCCAAGTTAAAATGATCTTTACCCGATCATCTTGGTATTAATCTAAGTTACGCAAATGAGCCTTAGATTATTTTTATAAACCATCTATTTGTTGAGCAAGCAATATTATTGAAGCCGACAGATAGAGAGGAAAATAATTCGCCTTTATTCATAAAGGAAAAGATTACAAAAGAAGAGGGAGTTATAACTCTCCCAAAAACTTCTACATATTCATCGACTAATCAATAACCTTACGGCGAGATTCCTCTGCGGGGTGCTAAAGTTCAATTCCAGGGTTCAAATACAAGAGATCTCCTCTGCAAATGTCAACTATGATCTGTCATCTGAAATGAAGCACAAGTTGAATTTGAAATGCTGCAAGCCCTTACATGATCATCTAACAGAAATGATTCTCAAGAAAACTTAATGGGCTGTCGCAGAGTTCTTGTAACTCCTTCAAAAGGAGCCAGAGGCTTGAAAACTGAAAGGCATATGTTTCTGGCTTCCTTAGAGTTACTTTTACTGATGAAGATGGGTGCACGGCCAGCTTTTGAAGATATATCAGGGAAAAGCTGCACTCCACGCTGGTTAAAGATATCAGCGAGTCATCAGACTGAATCTGGTTCACTGCAAAAGAAGAATCAGGAGTTCAACAAAATTTGAAAAATTTTTCTAAGTATAAGAACGCGGAGCTAAACTAACTTCGCGTACCACTGATTGAAATAGCCTCGCGTTTTAAAATGCAGAGGATGACGCGATAACTTCGCGTAACAGAGTTTCTCTCTGCCTTTTCCTTCCCTTTAATAGCCTCGCGATTAAAACGCGACTGCTAATTAAAATAGCCTCGCGATTAAAACGCGACTGCTAATTAAGATAGCCTCGCGTTTTAAAACGCAGAGGATGACGCGATAACTCCGCGTAGAGAAAGATCAGAGTTCCTCTCTGACTTCTCCTTCTCCTTCAAGCCTTACGGTGGAGAACGACGATCTCGCCGGTGAAGTAAACAATTGGCTGGAGCCAAAACATCTCAGAATGATTCTAAGAAGATCAAAAGTCAAGGTTTTTACCTTCAAGAGACGCTGCATTAATTGGTTCGCCACTGCGTCTACTTCCACGGCCGCTGCCATTAACGCCGGTCAACGTGCATAAAGCCAAACTCTTCTGGAGAGACATCCTAATGATGAAAATCTATGGAGAGTTAAACGGAGAGCAATTGAAGATCGCTCGTTGACATCGCTCACTCGGTTGCAAGAGCTTTGAATTCTTCAAACTCTTTGAATGAAGAAGAAGATGAGCCAGGAGCTCTATTTAAACAGGATTTTCGCCTCTTGGTATTCTGCGCAGAAATCCAGAGTAATTAATGTAATAATTACTCATGTCACTGAAAATGAAGTGAAGCTGAATAGCTCTGCGTAAGCGAGTAAAACGCGAGGTAAACTTGGTATTTTAACTTCGCGTTTCCAATTTGAAGATCCAAAGTATTTCAAAATTTGCTAAGTTCTAAGCCATTTTGAAAACTTTGGAGGGGGTTCTGTTGGCAGTGAAAATTTCCAAGTAAATAGGATTTTTCACAACAGAACGCGGAGATAACTCAGTAGCTCCGCGTCTTTATATTTTTAGCCTCGCGTTGAATAAAATGCGGAGATGATCAATAGCTCCGCATTTTTGTTATTTAGCGCCGCGTTTTGATGCGATTAAAGCTCCGCGTGAGCAGATAACCAGAATCTCAAATTGATTGAGATTATGATTTGGGCTTATCTAGATGCCCAAATCAAGTCCAATCAGAATTCTAGATCAAGAGATTTAAATCAATTTTGATAGGAATCCTTGATGAATGCAAATTCTATTTAGATAGAAACTCTTGCATTAACCTGGGGGCTATAAATACCTTCTCGGTGAAACCCTAAGAGTCTTCTTCCTCTTTTGGTCTTCTTTTTGGCATCTGAAGTCTTCTATCGATCTTTTGGCAATTCAAGTACGCGAGAGAGTCTTGAAGCCTTTGCTGATCATCTTCTTTTCGGCATCTTAGAGAATTCAAGTTACGCACATAGCCTTGAGTTTGGGAAAGACCAGAGAATATCGTCTACAGTCGGCCGATATCTTCGAGAGAGAAGAGTTCGACGCTTGATCGTCCAAAGGAGCTGCTCGACAGATCCCATCACCACAGTCCCACGATACATTGTAAAAGAGAGAGATTGAAATATAAAATCCTCTCGTTTGTTCTCTTTTCATCTTGTTCACTTTCATTGTAATCTAAGTTGTATTCAATGGAAGGAAGCAAAGAAACTTTTGCGGCGAACAGAAGATACCTCAAGATTTGAGAGAGTATCTCAATTGGAAGAAGAACTCCTAATATTTCTCACTACCAATGCCAACAGCTGATCTCAACTGTTCTATCAAACTGCCAATGCAATTCAAAATAGTACGTTTTTGAGTGGATCACCGAGCCCAAAAGAATACGGACGGTGAAAAAGGTGTACTCTGGAACCGATCTACCTGCTGCCTCATCACATATGGTTAATAAAGGCAAAAAGGTAGTCGGAAACAACCCTTCGGATAAGAAAATCACTCCAGAGTCAAAAGGAGTTTCTATCGAACCAGAGGGCGCGCTTCAAGAAGAAGTCTCTGAAAGGCTTGAGAGACAAAAAAAACATCTCGAACAGCAAGAGTAGACCATAGAAGAAATGAAACAACTTTTATTGAGTTGTTAGCTCAAACTAGGAAGAACCAATTCTCGTCGTCCATTTCTGGTCGGCAGAAAGGAAAACGACCCGTCCAAATAAATGAAGACAGCGAAGACGAGGATGAAGAAGTACCTCCTCATTCAAGAGAAGAAGAGGAAGTGAAGCTTATCATCAACCCTCACGTAGAAAAAATAGAGAAGATGGAGAATCAACTACAAGCTCTTCTTCATCGAAAGAAACTGCAAGAGGTGGGGCTAGTCCATTCCTATCCCATAGAATGGGAGACCGTACCCTATCCTGCAAAATATAAACCGTTGAACCTTCAGTCATTCGATGGTAAAGGTTCACCGCAACAGCACATTTTCTACTTCCTGTCGCAGACAGGACACCTCAGGACACCTGCAAAATACACCTTATTAAGTATTTGCGAGCACTTTAATAGGGCCAGCATTTACCTGGTTTATGCAGTTACCCCAGGGAACAATTAAATCATGGGCCGATGTAGAACGTGAGTTCTTAGCCCGATTCTTTGAAGATGATACAGTAGTCTCCATATTATCCTTGCTAGCAGCGAAGTAAGAAGAAGGCGAAACGGTCAAAACTTATGTCGAGCGGTTCCGAGAACTTTCTGTTCGATGCCCACATGGCATGACGCAGGACACACTTGTGGAAACCTGCAAACACAACTTGTTGACCGATATCCTAGACAAGATGGGCTCGGTCGAATCCAAATCATGAAAAGATCTGCTTAAACGGGGTGAACAGGCTGAAGATATACTTCGACGCCTCGAAAAGCAGCAATCTGCAACGGAGGCAGTTCAAATGAAACTCCATTCCATTTCTCCCGTTCTAAAGGGAAAGACATAATGGCAATGGCCGTAGAGAACACATCGAAGCAGAAAACATGGCCAACTGTGAGCAATACAGCGAAGTCGCCCAGGCTTCAAAAGCAGTATTCGTTCAAGGATGAACATACTGCTACTATGTTCAACCAGCTCAGCAAACGCGAAATGCTTAAGTTGCCGGAGAGCAAGAGGCCGGAAGAGATAGGGAAAACTAACGATCCCAATTACTGCTTGTATCACCGGATTGTAGGTCACCCTACAAAGAATTGTTTTATTCTAAAAGACAAAATTCAAGCGTTGATTGACGCTAGAGCAGTTCAGCTCAAAGCTGAACAAAAAAGGAGTTAGAGCTAACTCCGACACATTTAATGTGTGTGGTCTAAAGGTACTACTTGGGCTCACAATAATTTCAAAAGCGAGCTCAGGGCGGTTAATTTAAACCCCATAACCTGCAAGAAAAAAATTATCAAAAAAAATTTTAAAAAATTAATATATATATATATATCAAAAAATTAAAAAAAAATAAACTACCCAACGCCGTCAGGGCAACGGGAAGAGAATAAATTTCTCGCCAACCCCATCATACTGGGGGTAAAAACTATGAATTACCCAACGCCGTCAGGGCGACGGGAAAAGAATAAATTTTTCGCCAACCCCATCATACTGGGGGTAAAAAGTATGAATTACCCAATGCCGTCAAGGCGACGGGAAGAGAATAAATTTCTCACCAACCCCCATCATACTGGGGGTAAAAAGTATGAATTACCCAACGCCGTCAAGGCAAAGGGAAGAGAATAAATTTCTCGCCAACCCATCATGCTGGGGTAAAAGCATGAATTACGCAACGCCATCAAGGCAACGGGAAGAGAATAAATTTCTCGTCAACCCCAACATACTGGGGGTAAAAAGTATGAACTACCCAACGCCATCAAGGCAACGGGAAGAGAATAAATTTCTCGTCAACCCCAACATACTGGGGGTAAAAAGTATGAACTACCCAACGCCGTCAAGGCAAAGGGAAGAGAATAAATTTCTCGCCAACCCTATCATGCTGAGGGTAAAAATTATGAATTACCCAACGCCGACAAGGCTACGAGAAGAGAATAAATTTCTCGCCAACCCTATCATACGGGGGATAAAAAGTATGAATTGCCCAACGCCGCTAAGGCTACGGGAAGAGAATAAATTTCTCGCCAACCCCATCATACTGGGGGTAAAAGTATGAATTACCCAACGCCGACAAGACTACGGGAAGAGAATAAATTTCTCGCCAACCCCATCATACTGGGGGTAAAAGTATGAACTGCTCAATGCCGTCAAGGCAACGGGAAGAGAACCAGTTTCTCGCCAACCCCTTCATGCTGGGGGTAAAAGTATGAAATGCCCAACGCCGCTAAGGCAAAGGGAAGAGGAAAAGTTTGGTATTTAAACCCAAATGAAACCCTCGACAACTCACCATGCTGAGGATAATAGTATGGCTAGCCCAACTCAAACGGTAGTTGGTAAAGGCAAATCAATCCCGTTGATAGCTGGGGGTTTGCTAAAAATCGCACGACAAATCTGTCACAACAGTATTCTTATCCAAATATAATGATACGTCACTGCCCTGCACCGCTAAGGCAAATGGAAGAGGAAAAGTTTGGTATTTAAGCCCAAACAAAATCCTCGACATGCTGAGGGAAATAGCATGGCTAGCCCGACTCAAACGGTAGTTGGTAAAGGCTAATCAAATCCGTTAATAGCTGGGGGTTTGCTAAAAATCCTAATCAGATAAATCTCTTGTCACGTTAAGATTTCACCTCTGACAGCAAAACTTTTCTTGTCATTTTTCTCCAGCAGAGCAAGTGACCCTCCAAAATATTTGTCAAGTTAAAATCATACCTCTTACATCATAATTCAAAATCAAAAGAGATAAAATCCTAATTAAATCGATCCTCTGTCACGTTAAGATTTCACCTCTGACAGAAAAGAAAATTCACATTTCATCAAGTCCAACATTACAACCTCTGATGAACTTGCTTTTGATGTCGTTAAGTTAAAAATCACTTCTGACGAAAATCATCTCCCTATCAAGTAAACAGTTACCTCTGACAGTCTGATTCCAAAACTAAATACGTTAACCGTCACCTCTGTTTAGTCAGCTTGTCCCTATCACGACCAGATTCTCTGAATAGGTTGAGCTCCAAGACACGTTTAATGTCACCTCTGTCTTTCTCTGATCCGTCATACCAGATGTCACTGAACGGTTAGGATTAAAATGAGCACGTTAACATGACACCTCTCCATGACTTAAAATAAGCATGTTAACATTACACCTCTGCTTTTCATCTAATGAGTACGTTAAAATCATACCTCTGCTTGTTATTAAATAAATGAATATGTTAACAGTTATCTCTATCGACCAAATCCTTTAAAAGTTCTATAGCTAAAATAAAAGAATCCAAAGTATTTCGAAATTCAGTACGGTTCAATACAGAACTTCGAAAATTTTGGAGGGGGTTATGTAGATACCAAAAAACTAAAAAATAATAAAACACAATAATAATAATAAAACATAATAGTAATAAAAAAAAATTGAAAATTGCTCAGCGGGCCCACCCGCAGGAATTTCTCCCGCTGGTTGCACCCGCGGGAGAATCCCGCGGTTGCAACCGAGGGAGGCTCCCACGGGTGCAACCGCGGGAGAAATCCCGTGGTTGCACCCGCTGGAGAGCTCCCGCGGGTGCAACCCGCGGGAGCCTCCCACGGGTACAACCCGCGGGAGAATCCCGCGGGTTGACACCCGCGGGAGCGCTCCCGCAGGTGCCAACCCGCGGGTTTGTTTTCGTTGTTTTCCGATTATATATTTCCTATTTTGTTTCGCTGATATTCCATGATCCGATTTTTCAGGAGGATTCGAGGCGGATTTCGAGTGGATTCAGTCTATAAAAGATAGAAATTTAGTCAGAGAGAGGACTTTTGGATTTTTGGACTTTTGGGACGATTTTGGAGGAGCTCGTGAAATCAACGAGCGGAGCAGAGCCATCCCCTTCCCGGTCAGACGGTCAACGGAGTGCACCAGCGAGGCTCCATCGCCACCCGAATCCACATAAAAAAGGAAATAAATTAATATTCCCGTTCTTGTTATCTCTCATATTCTTTTGTAATCTCAATATTTTCGTTGTAATCAAACAATTTTACAATGGAAGGAAAGATGCAAATTTTGAGCAAACACCCATCTTGTCTAGGATATCGGTCAATAAGTTGTGTCTGCAGGTTTCCACAAGCGTGTCCTACATCATACCATGTGGGCATCGAACAGAAAGTTCTCGGAACCGCTCGACGTAAGCTTTGACCATTTCGCCTTCTTCTAGCTTCGCTGCTAGCAAATATAGTATAGAGACTTCTGTATCATCTTCAAAGAATCGGGCTAAGAACTCACGTTCTACATCGGCCCATGATTTAATTGTTCCCTAGGGTAACTGCATAAACCAGGTAAATGCGGGCCCTGTTAAAGTGCTCGCAAATATCTTAGTCAGAGTCGGATCATTCCCCATGAGGTGTCCTGTCTGCGACAGGAAGTAGAAGATGTGCTGTTGCGGCGAACCTCTACCGTCGAATGACTGAAGGTTCAACGGTTTGTATTTTGCAGAATAAGACACTGTCTCCTATTCTATGGGATAGGGACGGACTACCCCCACCTCTTGCAGCTTTTTGCGATGAAGAAGAGCTTGTAATTGATTCTTCATCTTCTCTATTTTTTCTACGTGAGAGTTGATGATAACCTTTACTTCCTCTTCCTCTCTTGAATGGGGAGGAATTTTATCATTCTCGTCCTCGCTGTCTTCATTTATCGGGATAGGTCGTTTTCCTTTCTGCCGATCAGAAATGGACGACGAGGATTAGCTCTTTCTAGTTTAAACTAACAACTCAATTAAAAATTATTTCATTTCTTCTATGGTCTCATCTTGCTGTTCGAGACGTTTTTCTTGTCACTCAAACCTTCCAGAGATTTCTTCTAAGCGCACGCCCTCTGCTTCGATAGGAACTCCTTTTGATCTTGGAGTGATTTCCTTATCTGAAGAGTTGTTTCCGACCACTTTTTTGCCTTTATTAACCATATGTGATAAGGCAGCAGGTAGATCGGTTCCAGAGTACACCTTTTTCGCCGTCCGTATTCTTTTGGGCTCGGTGATCCGCTCAAAAACGGACCGTTTTGAGTTGCACTGGCAGTTTGATAGAACAGTTGAGATCAGCTGCTCGCATTGGCAGTGAGGAGTATTTTGTGAGGAGTTCTTCTTCCAATTGAGATACTCTCTCAAATCTTGAGGTATCTTCTCCTCTCTATTAGCATCTTGACGCCTCTTGTGTCGTAAATTTGGTTCATAATACTGGAGAGTCTGCAATATCTCAGGGCTGAGCTCTTTTCAGGCATCAGATTATTCCCCAACCCTCCTGCGGATTCTTCTGGAGTGCACGCTGACCTGAGTAGTTGTGTGGGCCCCGGACGCCTCTGATAGAGAGATTAAAATTCTTGGTGCATGTTGCATGCTCACCATAGGCGTGCTCGAAGAGACATGAGAGTTGTGTTCATTGAACGTAACCCGTCGGTGGCATCTGCGGGATGCAACCCGCGACTGCAGGTTTGTACCCGCGGTTGGCAACCGCGGGTTGCCACCCGCGGTTGCAAGCCGCGGGTTTGCGCCCGTGAGGTTGCTTCCGAGGTTTTTTACCATCCCGGATTTTACTATCGCGGAGTTTTCTGCAATTTTTCCTGTATGATTGAGGCGTGCTCGTTGAGTTTTACGCCTTAAATTTCTCTTTTGAGAGCGGGTCAGAGACTGGTTTGACTTTTGGCTTGACTTTGGAATGGGCGATAACGCCGTATACTTGATAGACGATGACGTCTTATCAGTTTCAACGGGCGATGACGCCTCGTAAGTTTTCATAGGCGATGACGCCTTTTGATTTCCAGTGGGCGATGACGCCTCGTAAGTTTTCATAAGCGATGACGCTTTTTGATTTCCAGTGGGCGATGACGCCTCACCTTTTTTCATCGTCACCCGGCGATGACGCTTAGGCTCCGAATCAGAGGAAGAAAGAAATTCCTCATATTTTTTCTGGTCAACTTTTATGACCAGCGTCTCAACCATTGAGCCAATCGGCACCCGGTCGGACTGCGCCACCAGATTCTCTGTGGTAAACAGAGGGGCTCCCACTGTGGTCGTCAATTCTTGTTTGCTCAAAAATTGGATTTCTCCTTCCATTGTAAAATTATTTGATTACAACGAAAATATCGAGATTTACAAAAAATCTGAGGAATTACAAGAACAGGAATATTAATATATTCCCTTTTTTATGTGGGTTCGGGTGGCGATGGAGCCTTACTGGTGCACTCCGTTGACCGTCTGACCGGGAAGGGGATGGCTCTGCTTCGCTTTTTGATCTCACGAGCTCGCACGAAATCGTCCCAAAGTCTCAAAATCCAAAAGTCCTGTCTCCGACTACATTTCTGTATTTTATAGACTGAAGAATCTCGAAATCCGGCTCCAATCCTTCCTGAAAAATCGGATCACGAGATATCAGCACAATAAATAGGAAACAAATAAACGGAAAATAACAGAAACCCGCGGGTTGGCACCTGTGGGATCGCTCCCGCGGGTGTCAACCCGCGGGAGTCTCCCGCGGGTGCAGCCGCGGGAGCCTCCCGCGGGTGCAACCCGCGGGAGCCTCCCGCGGGGCCCGTAAAACCAATTTTGTTTTTTTTTAATTATTATTATTATTATTATTTATTATTATTTTAGTATATTATTTTTTTTTTAGTATCTACAATTCCATCCTTATCTCGAAGGAAACCCCGAAATCTATAAATATAATCCAAGTGGGATTTTCGAGGATCTTTTTTTTTTTGGAAGAGAAGGGAGATCAAGAGACCAGAGCTGCTGTCCAAAAGTGAAAGGTCGTCGTCCAGAAGCTATTATCCATGTTCAAAACCGATTTTGGGTGTTAGATCGTCAACAGAGTACAAATCCGACGCTCCATAGCCATATTAGAACCCACTACTTTATGTAAAAAAGAGAGAGACGTGATTTATAAATCTCTCTCGTTTGTTTCTTTTGTTTTCTTATCATTGTAACTTGAATATTTTTAATTGCAATTTTTATTTGTCCACAATAAAAAGAAGAGTGTCTTTCGACGACGAAAACAACTTGTAAATTGAAGTTAGCTATAAACAAGGTTCTTGACTTGTTAATTCATGCACCGTTTCGTCCTCACAGCTCATGGAGAAGTCCCAAACCAAATAACACACATTTTGGAAAAATCTTCCATCTAAGACTTATAATAACAACTACTTGGACGTGTCTAGATTTTTGATCCGAAGATTCCATAGACCAATTCTCGCTCAAGGTCATGAAGTGTACGACACTCAAATTAACTCTAATGTATAATTTCCGCATACGTTAAAGTGTAGGGGTTTTTGCATATAAATCCTCTTAAATCTTTAATATTTTAATATTAGTTTCTGAAAACTTCGTATTTTGATATTAGTGTTGCAAAACTTTTAAGTTACTCCGATTTAATCCGTCCATTAGCTATTCCATTCAATTAAACAACGGATTTCAAATTAGACCATAATTAGCCATGAAAATGACCAAACTATCCTTAATGTACCTCATCCCTTCCATCAATCTCCTCCCTCATCATCTCTCACCTGAACTCTACTTCTGCTATCTCAGCTCTCCTCACCGCCCTACCCACTGCCCCCTTCCCTCCTCCCGCCCTCCTCACTGCCCCCTCCCTTCCTTTGCCTTCCCTCCTCAACTCCCTCTCCCCCCTCCTCCAAATCCAACTATTTCCACTCCACCTTCTCTATCAATCACTCCCAAAAATAAATTCTCTTTTAAATCCATCATCTTTAAAGTTGAACGTTCCTTAAAATTGCTATTTCAATTATTATTTTTTTTTTGTATAATCCCAATTTCAGTTTAAATTTGGGTTGGTGATGTTGAAATTTAAATGCTCTTCTAGTAAAACTTTCTTTCAAATAGAGTAGAAGAGGGTAACATATCAGAGCCATGGGAGGCAGCTAGAGAGAATTAGAGTTTGGATTTGGAGAGAGGATTTGGAGATGGGAAAAGGGAGGTAGGAGAGACAGAGATCAGGGTTCTAGGGTTCTATGGAAGAGATTAGGAATTAGGGTTATAGGGTTTGTTCATCATTATTTGGAGGAGAGCATATGGAGGGATAAAGAAGAAAGAGGATTGAACCCATCCAAGAGAGAGGAAGAAAGAGGAAGGAGGGACAAAGAGAAAATGAGAGAAAAAACTGTCCTTCCCTTCCCCTCTATGCTGACCCAGGGGTATAACGGGAAGAGAGAGAGTAAATTTTAATTTTTTTAACAAAACTGACTCGGTGAACTAAATTGGAGTAATTTAAATATTTTGAGAGACTAATATCAAATTACGAAGTTTTCAGAGACTAATATTAAAATATTATAGTTTTAATTGATCGATATGCAAAAAAATCCCATAAAAATAATATATGTATTTCAGAAGTCATATCTAGATCTCCATCGACACGTCAGCACAACGTGATGGGCAACGCTCCCTATCTGTTGGTTTCAATTTACATGCATGTGGGTTATCACCATCCTTGTGGATCGAGTGCTGAGATGGCTGTGACATGGATTTTTCCTGTTATGTTTAATTTCCATCGATCCTTATCTCGTCTTATCTCAAGGAGGATACGGTTGAGAGAGTCATCCCTTGCATTTATCTTGCCTCTTGGCCCCGTCCTACTCCTTAAATTAATTATGTAAAGCAAATGGCTTGGCTTGAGAAATTAGGTTGAGTCGAGCCGGCCCTCCGAATTCAGGTTGAGTCAAGTTACATTCACCCTCAAGGCACACTAACATCTTAAACTTCATAAAATCGAGCTCTCGAGTATTCGTCAAGAGCATTATGTTCTCCCTCTATTTTAGGTCAATATATGATATCCTCTCAAAAGACACCATGCCTCTCCATGGTGTTAGCTTTGACACTACTTGTAAGGCGCACTTAATTTCACAAACTTTCAATACGATTTGTGACACGCACTTAATTTCAAAGTTCTGATTGGTACATGCTCTGAACCACTTGTCGGCTGTTAAGATCATTCAAGTAATAAAACTAACTACGATTATTCTTGGAGCATATAAAAATTATTATTACTTATACTAACTTTAATTTTATTACAATCACAATCTAAAACCATGTGGATTGGCTTGACTTTTTATTTATTGCCGAGGGTGGCATTTGGAATTGTGGGACGGCGGATTATGTCTCTTTGTCGATCCATCTAGTCGGCAGCGGCCGGTGCACAGCACAGAGCGTGACGTGGGGGTTATCTTCTTGGAAATGATGGAGATTTTGTTGGTATTTTGTAGCCCGGTCACCGTCTTGGACGTACATAGGCAAGAATATTGAGAAATTGCTTATCTTTGTCGGTTGTCGGGGGCTCGGTGCTATCATCGTTACTTTGATTACCTGCGACCCCCGCGAAATTTCCAGGATTGCTTTAAGCAGGAGCGATCCGATCCCATGTTGGACAGCTGGCCCCGATTTTTTTAATTTTATTTTGGAACTTGATATTTACACTTTTATGAGTCTGTCTATCCTTAAAATTAGCAAGAGTCAAGACTAAAGTCTGTTTTAAAATCTTTGAAACTATATTTTTCCAAACTCCCTCTTTAGATTTTTTTTTTTTTTTTTTTTTTTTTTAAGAATTTTGGTCCTTATCAAATTACATTTTCATCTCATCAAATTCATATTGCTACATTCGGAGGTCCTGACAGAGATGCTTCGCCTCTTGCATCTCCAATATACTGTCTGAACAGTTCAACCTAATACTGCTATACGAGATTGCAAAGGCGCATGTAATATTTCTGAGACTTTTTAATCTTCTATCATTTATTAAAAAGGCCAAATTTTATATCAAGCATGAACAAATAATTGTAAGCACTTAAGTCAAAAGAGAATCCTCTATTTACATTCAATATGTTGGACTTTTTGCAGTTAGATGAAGAAAATGCCATCTAGATTTGTTTCTATTCAACTTAGCTTTTTATTTTTATTTAGTCAAATTTATACACATATATTTTTTGACAATATTATCCAAACTGAATCCTCATCAAAATTCGAACTCAGAAACTTTTGCAAATTGAAAAGGAATGGTAGCACATGAAACAAAGCTCATTGCCTATTCAATTTAGCATTTTCGTGCATATGGCTTGGGGATAAATTACGATTTCATTTACGTAAGATTGCATACGTCATCCAATCTCATGACGATGCGCATAGTGTCGTGTATCCGACGAACTCCCGTGTGGGCCACTCGGGAAGTCTAAATGAGCACACCAGTTGATTTTGTGAGCACCTCTGAGTCACTACAAGCGATGCTCACGAACTCTAATCTGTGCTCACTAAGTCAATGTGTCGGCTCATTTAAAAATTTCCCATGTCATTCTCTTGAGCAGATGTCCAGTAAAATAGAGCCTGAGACCCTAAATAATGTGATTTTGATAATACATCATGGCTTCTCTCTATTTCAAACAGAGACCCCTCCATTTTTAACTGGCTAGACGCTTTCTAGAGGCGATGACCTCCAACACATTGCCCATAAGCGCTCAAGAAAATAGAAAGAACCAACAAACAAGTTGTTGAAGAATTTTCATATTATGCGTGTGGAAAATATTGGTCTGATTGTGACTTGTACTATATACACACGCCTAATTTTCATTGGACATGGAACAACTGTAAGCCGTCTGGCTTTTTCTGGAAGGAATAAGTCAGGATTAGGTTTGCCAATAAGCCTTATCTCCAGTTATTTTATTTCCGAGAGGTTCTAAGTTAATTTTCAATATCTCCAGTTATTTTATTTCCGAGAGGTTCTAAGTTAATTTTCAATGATAATTCAATTTAGATAATATTATAAAAAATATATGTACGTGTGAGTTTGATTAGGAAAAAAAATCATAATTAGATAATATTTGAACTGTGTATAACAGTCCATTGCAAAATTGTTTTGCCATTGCCATACAAAAGCTAACACTTTGTAAATATAACGTATATAAGTCAAAAGATATAAAACGAAAAATCATTGGACTGATAAATCTTTTGACTATGCACCAAATAAGCTCAAAATGAATGGTTAAAACTAATATTTTGTTTAAAATGATTTTGAATATAAAATTTTAAGAATCTAATCAAGTGGGCATGATCTAAAACAGCACGAAACCCTTATACATTAATTTTTTTTTTATTAAGTTTTCATAGGTTGTTAAACTAAGCAACTCAAAAAGTGTGTTAAATTTAAATATTTTTTCTTTTCTACCAAAAACCTTTCGGATTGTATCAACAAATTAAGCACACAGAATATATAAACAAGTTCTTTATAGTGGATACTAGTTCATCGTTATTTCCTTTGAACTCGTGAGACCATCTTATATTTTGAATATAATGTTATTATTTGGTTCATGAAATTCTTTATAAGTAAAAGTTGTTAAAATTAAATGGAGAAATGATTCAATAAGAGTGTCATATATATTAGTTGCTTTAAACTGAAAAAAATTTGCCTCCCAATCCTTTCTCATATTATGATTGATTTTCAAGGTACATCATATATGATGTAATTATTTCTCTGAACCCATTACATACTTATCGGAACTGAAATATGACAAGTCAAGGGCATGACTTCGAGCAACTTCTGCGAAATTTCTTCGTCGTCATCATCATTAATTATAATTTCGAGAGAAAATATAGGATTTCAGTCTGCCAAAATTGAATATTTATCTTGCTAAATATGTAATTATTTCTCTGAACCCATTACATACTTATCGGAACTGAAATATGACAAGTCAAGGGCATGACTTCGAGCAACTTCTGCGAAATTTCTTCGTCGTCATCATCATTAATTATAATTTCGAGAGAAAATATAGGATTTCAGTCTGCCATAATCGAATATTTTTTTTGCTAAATATGTAATTATTTCTCTGAACCCATTACATAATTACCAGAACTGAAATATGACAAGTCAAGGGCATGACTTCGAGCAACTTCTGCGAAATTTCTTCGTCGTCATCATCATTATAATTATAATTTCGAGAGAAAAGATAGGATTTCAGTCTACCAAAATCAAATATTTATTTTGCTAAAACAAGTTTAGTGATTGCATCATCCAGATCTTCAAGTATTATACTACAACAAGATCAAGAATACTACCAACTACTTGAGTTGATTCTTCAAGTACAAAACAAATCGTTATGCTTGAATTAATTTTTAGATGACCAAGGTGAGCTAGCTTTGGGTTTTTCTATTAGTCTGCGTTTTCGTTGCTACATCGCAAAAGTCATGGAGGATGTGTACGTGCAGCCAACCAATGTCGAGAAACTTCAATTCTATAACCAATAATTTAGATTTAATATTTTTAGAATTTGAAGTAGAAAATAATGACTTTTCTAAAGTCAATAAATCCGATATTGTTTAACGTTTAATCGTTGCTCTCTTAATACATAGATAGCAACATTATTCAAATTGAATTTTTTATTTGTGAGGAGGGTGAAGTGTTAAACCAAAAATCAATTTCTTTTCATTATTTACTTACGGTTGGACCAAACTCTTTTGCTCGTCCAACTTGTAGGTAAGGGTATTTTTAGTCGGCCAAGCTTAATGGAGTGTATTTTTCATTCTAATTGTTTTTTTAATTATTATTTTTATACTGACGGTTGCGGTGTCGTCCTTTGAACATTGGGATAACGAAAGGCTTGAATTTTTTAAGCCCCTTGTGTTTGTTGGTGGGCCGTGGACTTTCATAAGCTTAGCCTGGTCCCTTTTCGTCCTTCGAAGATACATTGCAAGCCATACCTTTAAATCGAATGTTTATTCAAAATCAATATGATAGGTAATTTTTTTCTCAATTAATAATTTTTTATTTTGATAAGAGTATTTTCTCTATTAAACCACTAAAATGTCTGTCAGACCATATTTTGAACCACTCGTATTTCATCGTAAAATGAAAATACATATATTATTCTCTTAAAAGTTCTCATTTTTTTAAAATTGTAGCGAAACTTTAGCTTTTTTAGTTTATTTAAATATTATTTTTCATATCTAAACTACTTCTATTATTTACCGTAATTTTCATAAATAGTTTTAATAAATTAAAAAGACCGTGCTCGGGAAAAGGAGAATTGTAAAGGCACAGCCCAAATGTGTTAGGGCCGATTGTAGGCCTTCGGTTGCAGCGCCTTTTAAGGCTTATGCCCCCGGCCGCTTCCGTCATCACTTTTATTTGTATTTTTGTTTTGTTTGGTTTTCGTTAATGTCTCCATCTATATTAAGCAGTGAGTTCTGCAGAGAATTTTCCTCCTGATTGCCTATTTATAGGTTTATTTCATTTTTTTTTTTTTTTTAACCAAATATCTTAAACCAATGTGTGGAAGGCCATCTTTAGCTCAATCGAGAGCAATGCAACCGATTGACTACTAGAGAAAGCGAGTTATAACAATAAGTAAAACCTTATTCCTAAGAGAAATATTACAACTTGATTCCTGATGATGACCATGAAGAAACTTAAAATGAATAACTAATCGGACTATTGACTTATTCTCATAGAACTTTTTGGGCTAGGCTCGAATAAAAGACATCTATTTCGTTACTTAGTTAGACTCATAAGTTGCAGTTCCATATGCAGTGATCGCACACATTCTAACTTAGATTTTTAAGCACGTACTGGGGACAGAGATTGGGCTGGCAGCTGGGTGGGATGGACGATTTATAGGCACATGCCCCGACACATGCTGGATGGCTCGCCCAAGATGGCCCTGAGCCAGCCCAAGTGCGTAGCAAAACTGCCCGGACATGGTGGGCCTCAGGCCCGTGGGACAAGGGCACTTATCTTGCCTCGGCCAGACTAGTGCCCAGTCGAGGACACCACACCCAACCTATCTCTGGAGCCATTGGTTTTATTATTATTATTATTTGCAAAAGCTCATTGGGGGCATTTTGCTATTCTTTTGCTAACTCCCCACCTGCTATAAGAGCATATAGTTCACTTAAATTATCGTAATTGTGTTCTATTTTTACTATTTTCAATAAAAAAAAATCAAATTGTTTTTTTTTACCATACTCTTAACCCCCTAAGGTTTGTTCATATGCAATTTCTTATATTTTAGTTTTGATTTGGTCTTCAATTAATTAGAGAGAACATTAATAGTTTTTTATGAATATAATTAATCCCAAAAAGTGTTGGACTATAAAGTTCGTGATCGAAAAAAAATTTGAAAAAAATAATTGGAATTACTATTTTTATGCCTCTAACTCACGTAGCTTAAAGTTTGTTCATATGCAATTTCTTAGATTTTAATTTTGATTTGGCCTTCCATTAATTAGAGAGAAAATTAATAGTTTTCGATGAATATAATTAATCCCAAAAAGTGTTGGACTATAAAGATCGTGATCGAAAAAAATAATTGGAATTACTATTTTTATACTTCTAACTCACGTAACTTACTTGATCTGACAGCTCATCTACAATAATCTCATATATCTGTGTTTGTGGGAAAAAAAAGTGTAAATAAGATGTTTTATGGGCAGTTGCCTGTGTAGGTAATCCTAAATCTCAACATACGCCCCTGTATGTGGACGATCCAAATATTAGTTGTGATTTTCATCTCAATATAGAGGGTGTATGTATATGATTTAAATTGTTTGTTGTGATCTCCATACTCTAAGTAAGTAGTGAATAAGAAATCAAATAATTTAGAAACTTTTCATTGTCGATCAAAATATTCTATTTATTTTATTATTGAAAAGTCGTTCTAAAGGCTACTCTCTATGGAGACACCTTACATTTACCATTTCATGCGTGCGTGTGTGCATAAGCGCGTGTATGCTTTCGTTTATGTGGGTGTGTGTGCACGTGTGTTCATATGTGTGCATGGATGCGTGTCTGCGCGTATGTGCACGCATGCACATATATTATCTCCAATATTTTATTGTAATTGCTTAAGATTATGATATCAAATCAAAAATTATCACCAAATTAATATTTTTCGAAATATAATATTTTGTATCCATTTTATAATAAGGAAATCTTTAAAATTTATCATAATGAAATTTACAAGTTTGAGATTATAATCGGAAAACATTGAATAAACTAACGAAATTATTATTTTCTCTACGAGCTCAGGAGTGAAGTGACCGTCTAGATCAAGAAGATATGGACAAAATTGTCAAAAAAAACCAGTAATATTCGTGAACTCATGGGAGATGGCCCTGGGGATTTCGACAATGCATTAGCTCCTTCGTATAAATTTGACACAAGAGCCTCCACAGGTTAATAGCGGTCACATTTAAGAGTGTCATAATCTTTATGATTTTGAGAGTAATTTATTATTTTCATAATAGACCCCCCTATAATATGGATAGTATAACTTAATACAGTGTCCGGGAGAGAAAACGGAGTGAGAAAGCCATTTAGGAGGATGACACGTGAGACACACATGCAGTAAAAGGACAAGTTTGTCCCGAAAATAATATGTTGGGGGGGTTCGGGGGGTTCTTTTTCTTTCATAACTGACCACGTGCTAGAATTAACTTGAAAGCCACTGATCAGCACGAGCAGGAGACTGCAATCAACGGATGTTCTGGTGAAGGAAGCACAATGAAGAGGCTACAGCGGCGGGTGTTGGACTCCAAAAACACTATCACACACAAAACTGATTTGCCGAAGGAATATCTTATTGAATCAAAAAACAAGCTGTTGGCTTTATAGCCTTACAATACCAAGAAATCAAAGCAATAACAAGAACCATGTTTTACACGGCCTACAACATGGTGACTAGAAAAAGTCTAAACCCTATCTGCAAGTCCCTGAAGAATAGGACTTTATTAACAAACCTGTTGAACGAAAACTTAAAAACAAGAAAACAGAAAGCCTAACAAACTAATGCCAACATTCCCTCCCTTAAACTAGATGCAACAGCATTTAGTTTACCTCTGAAACTTCAATCATTCTCAGCATGCTACGAAGTCTCAAGAACTGCTCCAATTTGAGAGGCTTTGTCATTATGTCTGCAACTTGAATCTGTGAATTACAGTAGCTCAACTCAACAACTCCATCTTTCGCCAAATCCCTCAGAAAATGGAACCTTACGTCAATATGTTTGCTTCTGCCATGAAAAACTGGATTCTTGGACAATTGTATAGTAGAGCTGTTGTCACATTGAATCACAGTGCTCTTCTCCTCCTTAAGACCAAGCTTTTCTAATACTCTTCTAAGCCAAACACACTGACATGCACAAAGTGCAGCTGCTATGTATTCAGCCTTGGTGATAGATAATGTCACTACCGGTTATTTTTTAGAGGACCACGAAACTGCTCCAGAACCAAGCAAGAACACAAAGCCAGAGGTGCTTCTTCAGTCATCCAAGTCGCTGGCGAAATCACTATCAGTGTATGCGACAAGACCTGTTCTTCCATTTTTCTTGTAGAAAATGCCTAGCTCCGTTGTCCCTCTCACATACCTCAATATCCGCTTTGCTGCAAGCCAATAAGCCATTGTTGGACAAGACATGAATCTACTAATCAGACTTACTCCATACATCAGATCGGGCCGAGTTGCAGTCAAATACATGAGACTGCCAACTACTTGTTTGAACATGGTTGGATCAACTTTGTCCCCTGCCTCATCTTTCGATAATTTTGTGCCTGGAACAATGGGATTTTTCACTGCATTACTGTTCTCCATGCCAAACCTTGCTAGAATTTCATGAGCATATCTTCTTTGACATATAAAAATTCCACTTGAACTCTGCACAACCTCAACTCCGAGGAAGTACCTCATTCTCCCCAAATCGGACATATCAAATTCCAACATCATTGAACTTTTAAACTCATCACACATGCTCCTATCATTTCCAGTATATATCAAGTCATCAACATAAAGGCTCACTATTAAAATTTTACCTCCTTCCTTTGACTTTGTAAACAGTGTGTGTTCACAAGAACACCTCTCGAAGCCTTCTCGGACAAAGTAAGCTTCTATCTTGCTGTACCATGCCCTTGGCGCTTGCTTAAGGCCATACAATGCCTTTCTCAGCTTGTAAACTCTGCCCTCTTCACCTTTCTTTACAAAACCAACAGGCTGCTGTACAAACACCTCCTCGTTGAGCTCACCGTGAAGAAATGCGCTCTTCACGTCTAACTGGAAAACATCCCAACTAAACTGAGCTGCCATAGCAAGTATCAAACGAACAGTATCAACTCTTGCCATCGGAGCAAACACTTCGGTGTAATCAACTCCGTATCTCTATGCATACCCTTTCGCCACTAACCTTGCTTTGAACTTGTCTATCTCTCCATTCTCGTTAAGTTTGGTCTTGAAAACCCACTTAACCCCAATTGGCTTTACTCCACTTGGCAAATCAGTCAACTGCCATGTCTTGTTCTTCTCTATAGATTCAATTTCTGCCACCATTGCGTCCCTCCATTTCTTGCTTTTGACAGCTTCCTCAAATGTAAGTGGATCATCCTCGGTCACCATCATCATTGCATTCAGAACATCTTCATCAGACAAACCTTCTCCGGTTTCATAATATGCCATCCAAATCGGTTCTCTTGTATCTCTCCTAACCCTCCCTTCAGCTAAAGCCTCCTGATCATTATCATTTGGCTCATTTAGAGGTGAACCAGCTTCGCCGGAGTTGTTACTTGAACTACTTGGCTCTGTACCATTGTTCACTTCTTCGTTTTGATCTGCCTCCTCCTCGGTGTCACACTCATCTTCATCATCTCCCCATTCTAAAATGTCCAGCTTGCATTCTTCTTCAGTTCTGCCCCAATTCCAGCTTTCTCCTTCTTCAAACACCACGTCTTTATTAACAATGATTTTCTTGGAGACCGGATCAAACAGTCTATAGGCCTTCGATTCATCGCTTACCCCCAACAAAACGCACTTCTTGCTCTTGTCATCCAACTTGCTCCTTTTCTGATCTGGTATGTGGACATGGGCTACGCATCCGAAGACTCGAAAATACTCCATTGTTGGTTTCACACCACTCCATGCTTCTTCTGGAGTTTTGTTTTGCACAGCTACTGTAGGACACTTATTAAGGACATGAACGTTCCATCTCACAGCTTCGGGCCAGAACACTTTGGGAACTTGCTTTTTAGCCAACATAGATCGGACCATGTTCATTATCGTCCTGTTCTTCCTCTCAGCAACTCCGTTTTGCTGAGGAGTATAAGCTGCAGTCAACTGTCTACATGTGTCTTGAGCCTTGCAAAACTCTCCAAATTCGTTTGAAGTAAACTCACCACCTCTATTTGTTCTCAAGCAGGTTATATACGCACCAATTTCTTTTTCAACACAAACTTTAAAACTCTTAAACATAGCAAGTGCCTCTGATTTTTCATGTAAAAAGTAAATCCAAGTTTTACGAGTAAAATCATCGATAAAACTTAAGACATACCTCTTGTCACTATTTGAAGATGGTTTGATAGGCCCACATATGTCTGCGTGCACGAGTTGAAGCTTATTTGATGCTCTCCACAAACTCTTTTTCGGCATAGTCTCTCTGTATTGCTTACCGATTAAGCAATCTGTGCATAGTTTTTCCGGTGTCTTGAGAAGGGGCAAACCATCGACCATCTTCTTATGAGAGAGCGTTCTCAGTCCCTTGTAATTCAAATGCCCAAATCAACAGTGCCAAAGGTGTGACTCATTTTCTGACTCAGCTTGAAAACATGCAGAAATTTTCGGTGCCATAGAAGCTAACAAATAAAACATTCTATTCCCACTCACATCAGTGTGCATAATTAATCCTCTCCTAGAATGATATACTTTGCAAGTTCCATGTTGAATCAAAATGGATAACCCTTTTTCTTGAAGTTGCCCAATGCTCAACAAGTTGTTTTTAAGCTCAGGAATATAACAAACATCAGATATTACCTTAGTGAAACCATTTACTTGCAAGCGAATGCTTCCTTTTCCCACAATAGCCATTCTGGTGTCATTTCCGAGTTTTACTGTCTGCCGAAAGCCCTTATTTAGCTCCGAGAACCATTCTCTGTTTCCTGTCATGTGATTGCTGCAGCCCGAGTCGAGAAACCAAACTTCTTCCCGCTTAGTTTGATGCAGCTCGACATAGGACATTAGTAAGAGCTCTTCTTCTTCATCTAACTCAGCATAGTTAGCCTTTTTCTCCCAGTCCGGACACTCATACTGATAGTGTCCCAACTTGTGACACTTGAAGCATTCGATGATGGCCTTGTTCAAGGGCTGTCTTCCCCTTCCTCTGCCTCGACCTCCTCTAAACACTCCTCTACCCCTTCCTCTTCCTGTCTTGTCTTCATAGGTGATCTTTAATGCCTGCTCTTCCTCTTGGTACCCTTGCATCCGCTGTTCATGAACTAACAGGCTCCCATGAAGTTCATCAATGCTCATGGTGGTAAGATCATTCGACTCTTCTATCGAACACACAACATAATTAAATTGACCTCAGGATTTTTTCAACCACCACATTCTGCTCCATTCGCTCTTCATGTACCTTCATTTTATTCACCACGGTTAGGGTTCTTGAGACATAGTTGTCCACCTTCTCACCCTCCTTCATGGCTAGCAGCTCAAACTCCCTTCTTAAAGCCTGCAGCTGCGCTCTTCTCACCTTTGTTGAGCCATGATACTTCTGTCTCATTGAATCCCATATGACTTTGGATGTTCCTTTGTCAAGAATAGTCCCATGATCTCTCTGTCGATTGCTTGGAACAGAAAATTCTGGACCTTCAAGTCTTTGAGATTTGCTTCATCCACTACTTTTCGCTGTGCCTCAGTTGTTGTCGACCCTCGAGCCAGCGCTGGAATTCCCCCATCTACCAGACTCCAATACTCCTTGCTTCTTAAGAAGTTTTCCATTAACATAGACCAATGGTCATAATGACCATCAAATCTAGGAATGGATGCCTGCACAAACCTCTCTGTTGATGAGATCAACATCTCAAAAACCCTACCACGAGTTTTCCACACACAATCACTCTGTGTTTCTCTCCCTCTCAATCTCTCATGTTTCACTTAGACACCGCTTTCACACTCCTTATCAGGCCCCTATTCGGAGCTCTGATACCAATTGTTGGACTCCAAAAATTCTATCACACACAAAATTGATTTGCCGAAGGAATATCTTATTGAATCAAAAAACAAGTTGTTGGCTTTATAGCCTTACAATACCAAGAAATCAAAGCAATAACAAGAACCACGTTTTACACGGCCTACAACGTGATGACTAGAAAAAGTCTAAACCCTATCTGCAAGTCCCTGAAGAATAGGACTTTATTAACAAACTTGTTGAACGAAAACTTAAAAACAAGAAAACAGAAAGCCTAACAAACTAATGCCAACAGGAAGCACAATGAAGAGGCTACAGCGGCGGGTTTTGCCGGTGTTGTCGGCTAGTAGTGGCAACGGACTGTGGTGGATGTGGTGAGCTTTTCTTGTTGTATTCATCAAGGGTTAACGAAAGAAGTAGCTGATGTATTCATCTGGTGTTAGGTCCAAAACCCGGAAAGCTACAAGCAATGGGTGAGCTTTTCTGGTTGCAATCTGAATCCCTTAATGTCACAGTCAAGGATGGTAATGAATGTGCCCACATGCCAAATTTTGACCAGTACTGTATAAAATTTTGAATTTAAAATGAAATTTTTATTTTTCTAATTCAAAATTTCATATAGAGAGGGTCAAAATTTGTCCCGTTGACGCGTCTATTACCATATATCTAGTTACAGATCATAGATAGTCTCTGAAATTGCTGGTTATGATTGCTTATCACTAGCTTCTGTGACGTATTTCCTATGGAAAACAGGAAAAGGTTCACTTAGATAACGTGGATGCAAGTGTTGCTGTTATTCGAAAACTCATTGAGGAACGGAAGTATTACTCGGCCAAATTCTCTCCTCCTGGTGCTCTGAGGCTGACAATTAAGAACGTAAGGGCGAGGGTAAATAATCAACATTATTTGAATGAATTTATGTTTTGTAGGATTAAACCTAGAATTTATATGGAATGGAATGCCTGTCGTGCAATGTTTTTTTTTTTTTTTTTTTCTGTTACTTATGAAAAGATCTCATTATTTATCTTCCAGAACGAGCAGGCTCTATTTGGGCCTGCTGCTGATGCCAGAAACCAAGCATCCATTAAGGAGGCAGACAAACACTGCAAGGTGATTTTGGGTAGAATTTCTCGTGGTTCCGGGTGCATGAAGGGTGATTGGTTTTGCTCGTGGCTGCACTTGCAGTTGGCTTTGCTGCATCCCCAAATATGGAGTCGTGGGATTTGAAGAAGCTCCAAGCAATGCTTAGCAGTTCCCTTCAATCCTTGTAATACACGACATCCAGAAGAGTAAACATTTTCCGTGCCTCACTAAGAGAGTAACCAACCTTTAGGGGAAATTCTAAACGCGCACCACATTTAACTAGTGAGCACCACATACTATATATACTATATAGTAAAGTGATTTACAACATAGGGGAAAATGGTGCTCACTAGTTAAATATGGTGCGCATTTAGAATTTCCAACCTTTAGAAGGGATCCTTATAGATTGAGATCCCTATAGTATCTAATCTTACATTATTTTTTAGACTGAGAGGGTGTGCATTAGTCGGAGGGAGAGGGGAGCTGTGCAGGGCTGGCTGAAAGCGGAGTGGGAAATGGAGAAGCTTGCCATATTTGGGATAGATTGTCAACGAGAGAGAAGAGGGTAATTTTGACATTACTAAAGGTTAATTTTTAAAGGAGTTTTTACATATCGGTCCCATAAATCTTAAAAAATTAAATTTTAGTTTCTGAAATATTTATATTTTAATTTTAGTTCGCAAAATCTTTTAAGTTAATTTACTTTAGTCCACTGAATAATTTTTGGTTCGAATTTCCCATTATATCCCTAGAAGTGAAAGAAATAACAGTTATTTCCGTCTTTCTCTTTTTCTTGGGTTTCTCTCTTCCCTCCCAGTTAATCTCTCTCTTCCTTTTTTTCTTTTCTTTCCCTATCCTTATATCCAATAGAGAGGGGAACGTTATAAGAAGAAGATGAGAGGAGAAAGAGGAAAGGAAGCGAAATAACTGATATTTCCCTCTCTTTCAAGGGTATAATGGAAAATTTGGACCAAAAATTACGCAGGGGAACTAAAGTAAAGTAATTTAAAGGATTTGGGGGACTAAAATCAAAATATGAAGATTTCAGGGATTAAAATCTAAATTTTAAAGATTTAAGAGACCAATATGTAAAAACCCTATTTTGAAAAGATAAGAATATCACACAGTTGACTAACTCTACTAATAGTTCAGGGACTAAAGTGAGAGTTTTAAAATTCATAGCTACTAAGTGGTACTACTCCTATACTTTATATGGTCTAACTGTAATTAACCCATTCCAGAAACTAATATCAAAATGGGAAATTCTATTTACACACGACAATTTACTCTTGACGCATAGATTTGAAACTTGGAAATAATTATAAGTTTGCAATTTTTTTTATTAAGTTAATGTTTTAAATTACAAATCTCTAAAACTTCTTAAAAATTTAAAATATTGTCATTGTTTTCCTCCTTTTTCTCTCTAAAACACAAAAAATATTTTTTTTGCTATTTAAATCTTAAAATAATACATTTCCTACAAACTCATTAATTTTCTGACTCTCTAAAATTTTTAGATTCGTGTTCATCAAAAATTTAGAAAGAATTTTAAATTCTTTGAATTCACAATGACAAGCGAAATTAGGGTTTAGAGTTTGAGTTTTTGGAAGCAGATGGAAAAATCTAATATTCAATTGGTGTTCGAGAACAAATTTCAGATATGGATAAAATTATTCTAAATTTTTGATACGTTTTTGTTTACAATTGATTGTTACTATTTTTTTTATTGGCACAACGATCGATCACTGATCGGGTATTAACAGTTGATCAAATTTAATTCCGATTGGATATTAATATTCAACCATAAAATTTCTAGCTTGGATATGAATATTCGACTAAGACAGTTTCGACGTTGGGATGGAAGAAGTACGTTGGGCAGAAGAGCAAGACAATTGGCATTGATTGGTTTGCCGTGAGTGTTCCTACTGGTAAGATTTATAAGGAGTTCGGCTTGACAATAGAGAATGTTGTCTCAACTATGATGACTCTATAAATTAAATTTATGATTGAGTTTTTGCATTGAGAAATCACAAAATATTTAGAGTTTCAAGAGATTGAGTTCTTAATTGTGGACTGTAATAAGAAAAGCATTTTAAATCTTGTTAAGTTTAATATCTCTATTTGAATGAACTATGGTTTTAACATTTTTTTTTGTTCATGTCTTCTGACAAAACAAACTTCAAAACATATGCCCCCACTTCTTAATTAAGTATTCACATTCTTGTTAAAAAAAAATTAATTACACGGGAGGGTTAAATTGGAAAAAAAAAAAAAATTGAACGCAGAGAGTAAGGGTGTGTTTGTTTGCATGGAAGTAGAATGAAAATAGTGGATGTAAGGCTACTTCCACTGCTTTACTTGTTTGTTTGGCCAAGAAGAAAATTGGAAGCTATTTCCACTAAGATAATGTGAATCCTATATGCCATCCCAACTTTCCATTTTCTTTTTCCTTCATTTTTATTCGAAGGGCTCTTGAACCTCAAAGAACAATATAATATATTATTTTTTTTATTAGTTTCTCATTATTACTTTTCAATTCTACTCAATTAACAAATATATTAATATTATTTTTTATTTAATTTGATAATAAAATAATATTTTTCATATTCCACTTATACTTCTAAAAATGAGTTTACAAACACTTGAACTCTATTGAACAAATCTCTTCCTAAACTTCCATTTTGAAAGTTATTTCTTTTTTTTTTTTTCTCTACTTCTCCCACTTCTAAGATTCAAATAGGACCTAAATTGATGATGTTTCAAAATGGAAGGTTGGTATAAAGAGTAATATGGTAATTTGCCTATCAAAATATCAAAGATTTGAGTGACTAAAACCCAAAAAAAAAAACTAGTTAAAAATAAAAATTAGACGAATGTTAAAACTTTTCCTCTCTGCCTTCTTTCCAAGGCTCTTCCTCTAACTTGCTCCGCCAGCACCGAGTCCACTTTCAAAATCTCTCGTCCTCCTTCTCGTGCGCGCGTGTGCTCTTTGAACAGTCGTCGCTGTTTGACTGGTAGTTATGCCTCTCTTTCTCCCTCTCTACCCCCAAAATCTCCCACTTTCATAAAACCCCCAATTTCCACAGCCAAAACCCTAATTCCAAAAATCCCCAAAGCCAAGATGGATAACTCCCCTCAGGCTCAGGACTCCTCCCTAACTCCCACCAACTCCAACACCTACACCTTCGACTCCCCTCACCCAATCTACGCCATGGCCTTCTCCCCCTCCTCCCCCTCCCCTCGCCTCGCCCTCGGTAGCTTTCTCGAGGACCCCGCCAACCGCGTCGACATCGTCTCCTTCGACCCCGACACCCTCCGCTTCCGCCACTCCCCTTCCCTCTCCTTGGAGCACCCATACCCCCCCACCAAGCTCATGTTCCACCCCAAGCCCCTCCCCAACTCCCCCACCTCCCTCCTCGCCTCCTCCGGCGACTTCCTCCGCCTCTGGCACCTCTCCGACTCCTCCTCCTCTCCCCTCTCCGTCCTCAACAACACCAAGTCCAGCGACTTCTGCGCCCCCCTCACCTCCTTCGACTGGAACGACGCCGAGCCCCGCCGGATCGGCACCTCCAGCATCGACACCACCTGCACCGTCTGGGACATCGAGAGAGGGGTCGTCGAGACCCAGCTCATCGCACACGACAAGGAGGTGTACGACATCGCTTGGGGCGAGGCAAGGGTTTTCGCCTCCGTCTCGGCCGATGGGTCAGTTCGCATCTTCGATTTGAGGGATAAGGAGCACTCCACGATTGTGTACGAGAGCCCCCGCCCGGACACGCCGCTGCTGAGGCTGTCGTGGAATAAGATGGATTTGAGGTACATGGCGACGATCCTGATGGATAGTAATAAGGTGGTGGTGTTGGACATCAGGTCGCCAGCCATGCCTGTGGCGGAGCTGCAGAGGCACCGGGCGAGCGTGAACGCCATCGCGTGGGCGCCGCAGACGGCCAGGCATATTTGCTCCGCTGGGGATGATGGGCAGGCTCTGATTTGGGAGCTGCCTACTGCGGCGGTGGGGACTGGCGGGGCATCAGGTGGGTCTGCGACGGCGGCAGCTCCTTTGGTGCAGACGCCAGATGGGATTGATCCGGTGCTTGCGTACTCAGCGGGGGTGGAGATTAATCAGCTCCAGTGGTCGGTGGCACAGCCGGATTGGATTGGGATTGCATTTGCAAATAAGGTACAGCTCCTGAGGGTCTGAGGAGGTAAGCTTTCTAGGTTGCTTTTTATGCTTTAGTAGGATTTCAGTGAGATGTAGTTAGTTGTCGGAGAAGAAATGGGGAGACTTGGTGATACAATATTTGGTTATCAATATATACCAAGAGCTTGTAAGGGAAGTTGCTTTTGGTATCATTATATGAATTCATATTTCATACTTTTTGTGTGCAATTGGCAGTTATAGGACGTAGTTTATGAATATATGTTTATAGATTGGAGGCAAGTTTCTAAGTAAAAATTGCATATAACTTCACCCAGAAATTTCCATATTGTTAAATAACGGGTTTTCTTGCATGATGTGTTTCATAGACAATTTGTTGCGATGCAAAGTCTTTTTTGTAAGTGAAAATGTGGATGTTAAACAACCGGGTCGTAACAGTAGCTTTTTGGATATGATATTTTTTTATGGTTAAACACATTTCAATGGGCATTCTGTAGAAGAATGATTTTATCAAATGAAGTTGAGTGACGCTGCATGGCCTAAGAGGTACCATTTTGGACTCGAGAAAGAGATTCAAGACAATGCTAGCAAATGTTGTTGTGATTTATTTTTTCAGAAATCCTCAGGAGGCACTTATGAGAACAGATGAAAGTACACTTTAATATATCTGTTACATCAAGTTCCATGAATAAGATATAGTTTTAGACTGCTCCTCAGCTTTTAGCTTCCATTGTAGTGTTTACATTGGCGGAGAATTTTAGAGATTGCTGCAATGTTGAGTTCAGTCGTCAGTAACTATACTTGCTTGATCAACAAAAATGTGTAGCTAACACTAGTTGTAACAGAACGAAAGGAGATTTAAGAAATTCATGGTGACAGTTGGGTGAATGGGTGGAGAAAGAGGAGTCTGCGAATTACAATATGAGCCAAAAGGCTTCCATGTTCGGTTAGTTGTTTACAACTGGAAACCGTAAATTCAAATGATTATAACCATAGTGCAAAAATAAGAAAATCAATTATGGGATCTTTTATAATGTATGAATTATGTGATCTACATAACCATAATTATGGAAAATTTATTATGAAAGAATTAACTAGCCTGTTGGCTTGGCTAGCGAGAAAAAGAGCAAAATGGATCATATGGTTATAGGAAACTTATGGGCTATTTCTTATGGGTGAAGAGAGGGGAGGCTTCCTATTACTATATAATGTATTTAGTGTTGGGAATCTATTTAAGGGGGACTGTTACTAGCAAGAGTTTGTGGCAGCTCTTGCGATAGTTTCATATTATTGGCCTTCATGCTATATAATTTGTTTTTTCATTTTCTTATATTAAAATTACCTTAATAACTTTGCGCATGAAATTTGTCATCGAGTATTCAGTGTGTTAATTCATTTCTCTAGTTCATTGTGTAAATGATTCTTGGTTCCTAATTGTATGGTACTTCTGATTTCGAGTCGGGTGCATTTCAAGCAGAGCCTTCCACCCATCCTTTTCATACAGAGAAATGTAAAGAAAAAGAAGAGAGAATTCCTTTTTTAACTTATAGAGGCACCATTTAGTATATAGTATCCAGATTTAGACTGATGATGCGTAAGGTATTAGATCTTTCCTAGAAATAAGAATTCAATCTAATACATGCATTTCAAGCATGACAGAAATCTTATTCATTCTATTAAGTTCTTCAAACAATTTAGAGTTAATTAAGGCATATGAATATGTAAATATACAATGGCCACTTGAAAATGAATATGCCACCTTTCATTTCTCATATAAAGATTTCCTCCTTTATGTTGATTGTTATCACTTCTACAAGAGGAAGACTAGAAATCAAACCAAGATAAAGAAAATGAATGCCCCAAAATGCATTGATAGAGTTGTCATACATTCTTCGTATCAAAATCTCAATTGTACTAGTACAGTCCAGCATTTATTATATCAATCTCTTTGCACCAGTAACTACTTGAATACTGAAGAGCTACATGTAAAGTAAGTAAAATCTTGTTGCTGATATCTCGTTATCTTTAATTACTTGATTGCAAATATCTGGGGCATGACATGGCAGAATGTGGTAGTTGATGCTGATTTTTGTTTTTTTCTACAATATCAGCTGTTGATCTACAATTTTTTTGGCCCAATGTGAAGGATGGAAGTATCTATGGTATTTATAAGTATAGGCTGCCTCCTAGGCATTATCAGCTGATGATCGGCATATTGTATCTTTCATATAAACACAGTTCAGACAAGGAGGTGCTTAAAATCTCTTGCCAGTAGTATTGGAAATTTCAGTATATGACCAAGAATGTGTACAATATTTGTTTTGTGGATTTGGATAATCTCCATAGCACAAAATGTCGAGGATCATCCTTAGTGCAATCTCGGCCATCCACTAAAGTAGTGGGTGGTTCAGATTTATGCTAAACTAACACACATCACATTTCCTGTGTTGGCCGAGACTGCCTCCTAGGTGTTATCAGCAGATGATCGAAATATTGTTTCATATAAACACAGTTCAGACAAGGAGGTGCCTAAAATCTCCTACTAGTAGTGCTGTAAATTTCAGTATATGACCAAGAATACGTATTGTAGTTGTTTTGTGAATTTGGATAATCTCCATTGTGCAAAATGTTGAGGACCATCCTTATTGCAATCTCGGCCATCCACTATAGTATTGGATGGTTAAAAATGCTAAACTAACATACATCATATCTCACACTAATATGTATTTCACACTAAAATAATCTTAACCACCCACAAATTTAGGGAATGGCTGAGATTGCACTGAGACCGGTCCTCAAGGTTTTATATTGTGGAGAGGATCCGGATCCCTGTTTTGTATGGCGTTCTAGTTTTGCGTCTTCATATGTGTCAGTTTAGCTTATTCTTCAAGCCATGTAAGAAATTTATGTTCTGTCTTCAGTTTACAGCCTGTTACGTTGGAGCAAAACTTGTGTTGTTAGCTGAGGCAGTCGCAGTTTCATACTGAACCTTTCAGCTGTTACTGTTGTACATGCTTCCAAAATTTCTAAGTTTAGTGAATATTCTGCCATATTTGCATTTTCGGTAATTATGTTATTTTTTCAGTATTTCCGAGTTATGATCACCAGATGCTGTGTTTATTGATAATTTTTCACAAAACTGTTCCCAAATACTGAGTAATCAGGACAGGACTTTTATGGTTATTGTTCCCAACTGTGCAAATTCTATAATTGTTTTTGTCTAATTGTAAGTAAGATATTTTAGCAGCCTCTTATGTTGATTAATTTGTGTGTTTTGTTTAGGAGACTCTTATGACAAAGTCTGTTTCCTACTGTAGAGATATGTAGTTTATGACGAGTTATGTAGTACCAAGGACTTGAGAGCCTCAACAGACATTGTAGGGATGTTTTAACGTTGTGTTTGCGGGGATCTGGATGCAGCTTGGACACAAAGGGTGTTAGGTTACATCTTATAATGAATTTTTTATTCTCATAACTGCTCCTGTGGTGATTCAAGAGGTAATTCCTCCTGTGGTGATTCAGGAGGTCTAGGGTTCGATGTCCTCTTCCATTTGAATTGGGTAGTTTTTGAAGGTTGTTTTGCTATGTGGATTGAGATTCTTATTGGCAGTTCAAATTCTTTTCTTTTTTTTTTTTCCCTTCAGAATTATTAGTTAATTATGAAAGTTGAATCACCTGATGGAACGGCCCCTATCCGGAATCTGAGTAATAGAATGTTGACCACATATTTTTGTAGGAATATGCTAAGTTTTCAGTATAGTACAAAATCAGTAGCTAAAATAATTTATAATTAACCACGGAATAATAGATTTTATACGAGATCTTGGTAGAATGCCGATAGCACAAGGCAATATGGGATCAAGGAACAATTCCAATAACACCATACGATGTGGGATCATGGTAGTACATACTAATAACACAAGACAATATAATAGCTAAAATAGTTTATAATTACAAATTCTTCTTTCATAAAATTTTACTTAGTTTATAGATTTATGAGAATTATTATAAACTATACTAATTATTATCTCACATCCAATATGGAACTCTTTGGGTTAGCAGTATTATAGAAATCAACATGTATCAAACTTTGAAGGTTTATCTTGAGAGTAAGGGATGTACCGAGTTCAATCATAATGCCACCAATCAACATGAGTCAAATCTTGAAGGTTTATCTTGAGAGTAAGGGATGTATGGACTTCAATCATAGTAAAGGGGCAGAAACAATATATCAACATCATTGGTACCATGTCAACTGGAATTGAGAGGATGTTAACATTATTGGTACTCTGTCAGCTCGGACTGCTGGAGAAGAGTTGCACAAGAAAAGTTGTTTTTGCATCTCAAAGGTTTGATTTCATTGCTCGGAACAAAGAAATTCTTATGTTAGGTGTTGATAATCTTGACAATTAACGGGTGGTGGTGCATTTGGTCCCCTGCTCTATAGGTCGATGGGGATGGCTGGAACTTCTTGTAATGGTTTGAAATTGCTAGCCGTAAGAGGCTACCTGCAAGATGTTTCTATAACATGCTTGAACAATTTGACAGCAACATCACTTTGAATGCTTTGAGAGCTTGCACTACCACTTGCAGATTGAAAGTCCAACTGCTTCAATGTGAGTATTAAAAACATCGCGTGACCATTTACACTGCGGTTGTGGGGTTCAAACAAGTTAAAGCTTCCCTTGCCTTCGGCTTTAATTTAGGTAACGACTAGTCTTAGGCAATTGAGATTTTGAACTCGTCTTAGTTATAGGATGGTCTGCAAAATAAGTTGAGCTTCAGCAGATGTACGTGTCATTAAACCTCGCTGTAGGTCTCAATGTTAGAGGTGGGAGTAACTCTTGAGCTCATCTTGAAGCTACTAGAGCAATGCATGACTCAATTGCCACACCAGCAAGTTGGACTGGACCAAGCTTCTGAACCATTTATATTGATAGATTGTCCTCTTGATTGTTTTGGATGAATAAGCTAACTGGACCTTGAATTTCTAGAAGTTTAGGCTAACAATCAAACTTGTACAAGTTAGTGGCATGCCATTCCTCGTGCTCACAACTACCTAGAGAAGTTTCTAAGAGAAAAAAAATAAGCTATCAGCAGACACTTGCACAGTTAAACTTTGAAATATCCTTGCGCCACTGGAAGAAGAAAGGGAAATTCTATCTGAGCACACCACTTTGCTCACTGAGCCCACCTTTCTAACTATGAGATTAGTCTTTCAAATAGTTTTCATACTGTTTGGAATTAGTCCTGAACGATTTTAATACTGTTAAGAGATTAAGATGAGGGAAAGAAATGGCAAACTTGTAATTTTACTCACCAAGCAAAGTGGTGTGCTCAAATAGAATTTCTCATGTAGAAAACTACCGAAAATAGGTAACCACCAAATCTAATTAACATTGATTTTCAGAGCATACCTAGGCTGATCTTCTGATTGCTTCCTGCCATACCTCGCAGCTCACTCAGCCTCCAGATCTTTTGATTGCTCACGGCCATACCTCTTCTGATTGCTCCCAGTCATACCTCGCAACTCCATCATTCAGGAGACTGGATATTGACTGGATAACCTAAATATCTCCGTCCAAAGTACCAACCTGTTTCCATTATTCTCACGTGCATTTTCCAACTATTCCCAGTCCATTTTATTCACTTTCCTAAACTTTGAAAAAAAGCATAATTTTGTCTTCAAAACTGAAGCATCCTAACTCCCTACCCTCAGTTTCCAGGAGAAACAGGCTGGCCAACCCACCTATTTTCTGCTGCCTGACCCTCGTATAGATTATTAAAGCCGTTTATTTCTTGATTTGCGGTCCTTTTTTCTTGAAGGCCATTATTGTGTATAGATTTTACTTTGTGACTTTTTGTTGGATTAATTTTAAAATAAAATAAAGAATATATATTATTGTATGGGTAATTCTAAAAACGCTCCATCTTTTTCTTAGTGCACCCTATGACTTAAAAACTAAATAATTACAAGTTTACTATATTTTTTTTGACAAAAAAAAAAAATCCTTAATCCAATTTTCATAGTGAGCCCTAATTTCTTAGTGAGCCCAATCTCTCCGCTGTCGCCATCGTTGTCGCTGTTGCCGTTGTTGTTGCCGCTGCCGCCGCCGCCGCTGCTGCTACCACCTCTGCTACTGCTGCGGATGCATAGGCGACGAGGGGGACGAGGCATTAGAGATGAGTCAGAGGGCAGCAAGGAAGGGCATGGGCTGGATGTGGCCAAAACGGAGGGCTGCAGGGAAGGACATGGGCCGAAGATGAGGCTAGAATTAGGGTCTAGGGGTGATCGGAGGAGGAGAGAAGAAGAAGAGTAGTTGTGTAAAAGAGATGTGGCTCACTAAGAAAAACTGTCTATATTTTAAATTTGTATGGTGCTCACTAAGAAATTGGAGTTCATTAAGAAAAAGATGGAGCACATTTAGAATTAACCTTTTTGTATTTTGGAGGGAAAAATAGTACTTCGAGTCGATTTGGTGCGATTCTTGGGTTATGACTTTTGGTTCGTGACTGTTGGATTTCCAGCAGGTGTGACTATTGAATTTGGGTTTGGACTTCCAATGGTTACACAGTTGGTTTGGGTTGTAACCGTTGTAATTTCAAACGGGTGTGACCATTGGATTTGGTCTTAACCGTTAGATTTCAATAGTCAACAGTAACTATAGAGAATCACATAATTTTCTCTCCTCTCTTTCTTCTAGTATAGGTATAAATCCTTCATACTCGTTTCATGTTCGAGCTGTGATAGAAAGTGCAACTTTTAATCTAATGACCAAATTCTCCGCTTGATTGTGTCCTGAAAGCATGTTTGTCCAGACCCTAATTGCAATCATGGATGGTATTGAAATAGGAGGGTAAGTTCACTTTTAAAGATATCACAATTTTACGAGCCTTCAAGTTACGAATCTCTCAACCCTTTCTATTTCTAATCCCTCATTTTATCTAACACTTTTCAAGCCAACCTGAGTTTGTATGCATGTCTAGAAAGAAGAATCAGTCACCATCTCATTCAAAATGCCATGTCATGTGACAATGACGACGGAGATTCAAGCCACAGTGGTTCTCAGCTATAAAACTTGTACAGTGGTCCTCTGCTATAAAATTTGTGATGCTGGTAGCACCATCCCCGTGGTTCGCCCACGATGCAAACATGGGTCCGGCCCTTGCCTGCTCGCGATATTAAACAGCTTAACGTGTCGTGTTACACGATCTAAGAATCTAATGTAGAGCAAAATCTTGTATGATTGCTTTTGCATCCGGCCTAGTTGTCCAAAATCTCGCGATTGTGAGATTCAAAGACCTTTTTAATCCCTTATGTTTTTTGATAGGATTCGAACGAAGTCACCGATAACGGTAACGTTTTGCCTTTGTTAGGTTACGTCGCATATAGCGTAACGCATAACGTAGGTTACGCAATTTACTATTTATTTAATAAAAATAAATATAAAACTATATAAAATAATCTTTATAAATTGAAAATTAAATTAAAAAATTTTAAAAAGAATATATAATCATTTGGTAATACATAATCTATTCTAAATTTTTATTAAATTTTATAATAATTTTTATATTTATCTTCCTAAATTATATTAAATCCACAACTGTAATTCCAATCATCATCTAAACAAAAAAACAATATTACAATTCTTTATTTCAATTCCAGTTATTATCATTATTGTAATTTATATTTTCAAATGTTCAATTTATTTTATTTGTAATTATTGATTCAATTCAGTTAAAAATTCAATAGAATCAACAAATATAATATTTCAGCAACTATATAGGAACTACAACAAGCAAATCAGAAAACAATTGCTAATTAGCAAGTTAGTAATTCCATAAGCAATCAAACAAGCCAAATTAAGTAATAAAATTTTAGTAATTCGCTAATAATCAAATTAATAAGTAACAAAAATATAGATATTATTTAAAAAAATAATAGTAAATAACATAATATACGTAACATAACGTAATTTAACGTAACGTTATGAATATAACGTAAAATAAAATAAAAAACTTATTGTTACTGTGCACTAAGTTATTTTCAATTGTTACGTAGCGCTGAAGTTCCATTAGGTTACGTAACGCAATATAACGGAGTTTCATAACGCGTTATTTTCAACATTGCGACTCACTTGTACCTGTTTTGGTTTATTCTAAGCAGTTATCATTCAGGTACACTTTAGAATTTATTCGGCCGCCCACTAACAAGACCTTAGATTAATCATCACATTTTCTACATTTAAAATGCAATTCAAAATTGACCTGCCAAGGAGTTTGTTCTCCATAGGTTGGTGGCTACGGGATCAAACGATATAGTCTAAAACATGATCACTTGCTCTCTCCCAGTTCCTTGAACTTTCCTAATTGAAGCCTTACGCTTGTGTCGTTCTCTCTATATAGGCTTAGCTCCGTTCAATTTCAATTTCAATCCAACACAAGACTAATCACTCGCTATGGGGCTCCCTTGCTTCTGCAACACTATCATTCTGCCGAGGCCCTTAGCGCAGCTAGCCCAAATCATCTGTGACATACGGCATGCAATCGCCATCGTCTTCTCCTATATCGGCCTCCAACAGCCTGAAATCTTCCTCGATCACGCGAACCATCTCTTGTCGTTCAACAACTCCACTGCAGCGGTCTGTCCTGCCATCGCTATAAAGAACAGGCTTCCGGTGGTGGAGTACGCAAGCTTGTTGATCAAGAGATCGCAGGGGGCGTTGGCGCTGCGTATGCCCGAAGAGCCCAAGTGTATGGTTTGCTTGGGATGGTTGGAGGCCAAGGATGTGGTGCGGGAGCTCGGTAACTGCTGCCATGCTTTTCACAGGGGCTGCATCGATAGGTGGGTCGATATGGGTCACGTGACATGCCCGTTGTGTCGATCGCAGCTGCTGAAATAGCGACAGAAGGAGATGCTCAGTTTAATTCAGATGGTGAAATTTTGGCGCAATCAGATTCTGGAAAGTTGGCTGCAACCTTAGAAGCTGGAATTGTTGTATGATGTGTTGTTGGGAAATATAATAATATTCAGACTTGTATATAAACATGTTAATTATAAATAAATCAATAAGATATAGATAATGCATAGAAGGGAATTTCTAGATGCACCCCATACTTTCCATAGTGAGCCCCAGAGTAGTTTAAAACATGCTCATTTTTTCTTAGTGAGGCACATACTTTTTTTCAAGATTACCCTTGTAACTAACAACAACCGCATATTTGAGTGGGAATATGGAGCCAATTAAGAAAAAATGGGGCTCAATAAGAAAAAGATGGAGCTCACTAGGAAATTGAAGCTCACTAAGAAAAAAAATGGGTCGCATTTAGAATTTCTCTTCCATTGCAATCTCCTCTACTCTGGATTCTCCCTTCCCTTTCAATCTCCTCCACCCAAAGCAATCCCTAACGTGTCGCGTCTTCCACATCCCATAGTGCATTTTCGCTCCGCTCGTACACTGTGAAGAGCAGCCTGCACCTTGCAATGGTTCCCTCTATAGAGAACCTATAAAAACTTATTGGCCGGACTGACAATCCTGACCAATAAGTGGACTGGATGGGGCTAACCCCTGGCCAAATGAGAATTACATCGAGGTTACAGTCCCGGTCAGTGTTTAAAGTTATTTGTTTGTAAATAAAATCAGGTCGAGAATTCAACCCCAACCAAATGCAACCACTGATCAGGATCTTCGTCCCGGCCGGAACAAGTCCGGGCATGCTCCTCAACCAGTATTTTCGTTTTCATAGCCACACGGGATGCACTACTATTCTTAATTAATTAAAAACCCTAAGTATCATGTTTTTAATTCATCCTTTAAATTATATTTTATATTGAGTCCAAAAATACTTTAAACATATCTCTAAACAATGAAATTCATCCATTTTTGTCAAAGTTGTAACCTTATTATCTATTTTCTTCAATATCTCTTCAACTCTCAAATAGAGAGAGATCTGCACCCGATTTGTAGAAAAAAGAAAAAACGATAAAAAAACTCAAATAAGTCCTAACAATCTCATGCAAGTAATAAGAATTGAATTTTAGATGGGATTTAGGGTTTGAAGCATTTTTTTTTTTTTTTTTGACTTCACTCGCGTTGGGTTTCAAAATGGAGAAGAAAGTTTTGGGGCTCAATAAGAAAAAATGGATAATGAAATGGAGGAAATGCGGCTCACTAAGAAATGGGTAAGAACTATTTGGTTCAAAAATAAAAAATAACAAACTTGTAAATAGAACGACTTATGGGACTGAGGCTCACTAAGAAAAGTATGGGGCGCATCTAGAAATTCCTTGTATAGAATTTATGTGGAAAACCCGTACAGGAAAAACCACGGGACAGTCAAATAACGAATTCCACTATTCTAGATAAATATTACAATTAACTTTCTGAGTCTTACCTAGAGAACTCGATTCTTACCTAGAGAGCTCATGAATATATAAAAAATAGAGTGATATAGTATTAATTCCAACACGAAAGAAACCTCCAATGTGTTTAGAGAACTGCAGTATGTAGTAGAAGCATCAGATTCACACTGTGATAGATATTGCCCGAAGAGAAGAGAATATCCCGTAGAGCACACCAAGTTTCTTCTCTCCTCTCTTCTCTCTGTATCTTTTAAATAATTTTTGGATTTGGATGATGAACACCTATTTATAGATTTATGCTAGGAGTTCATATGTGAATATATTTCCAAATTGGATATGACACAGAAAATTTATAGATTTAAATATAGAACTGGGGCCTTTACCTACTAGGTTAAGTCCTTTTGATTAAACTGGTTCTCAACTTTATATTTAAATCTATCATACTTCCAGGAGGCTCGACGTTTCTCTCTAATAACTGGTATCAGAGCCCAGATCTTGATCGGGCCAGGTTGTGGTTGGGTGGTGCAAGTGACTTTAGGTATGGTTTCCTATGGTGCTCCACGTGGATGGGGTTTAGGCCAAAGTTGAGTTAGTTTATGGATGGGTTTAACATGAATAAATTACCGGTAAGATTAGTAGCTAATAACAACCACAATATGCAACAATAATCAATAGGTAATGCAAGCACACGAGATTTATGTCGAAAATCCTAAATAATGGGATATACAATTTTTATCAGTGGATTTTGAGAAATATAAGAGAGTAAAAGGATGTATCACACCTTATACAGAAATCGAAAATATGATCCAAACAGTTGGATGTATTGATCTCGCTGTCGGAAATCCGCTCCTGAAATTTGAGCCAAATCAAACCACAGATGGTTGTTTGATCAGCCAACGAATAATGACATTTTCTCTCTCTCAACCTTCTTTTTTGGCTCTCTGTTTTTCTTCTCCATTTTTTTTTACGTACTGTAAACTGGATTTCTATCTTTCTTTTTAATCCAATCCCCAAGATAAGGTCACATCCCTCCTTAGATTAGTGAAAAGATAGGAATATGTATTTTAAAGAAATCATCAAAGCATAAAGATTTGGTTAACAAAGGTGGTTGCCTCTTCATGAGGCAGGCGCACCTAACGGTTTAAACCATAGTATGAAAACAAAATTATTTTCAACTTTAATAGGTGCTAATCCTTATTTTTTATATGTTCTACTATTTCACCAATCATTTAACTATACCACTTAATTACCACTTAATTATGCATTGGATTAATTCTAACATGTATAAAAATGAGGTAAATGGTAATTTTGGTACATTTACACAATTTTTGTGTTAAATTGAAGCAAATGAGCAATTCACCAAAGAAGTACCAAATTGAAGTCCATATAACAATTATTTTCAGAAGTGCAGTAATTCAAGCAAGGGCCAATACCAAATCTAAATCTAGTAGGTATATTTCCTCGCAGTTGGAGCATTCATTGCGTTTCCTTATCGGCTTTAATACATACATTTTAAGGGGATCCGACACGTTTACATCCCTTTAAACTTTAATCCCATGACCAAACTCTTGGTCAACTATGGATTCCTCACCAAAAAAAAAGAAATTAATTATGATTATTTTATGAATCATTATAAAATATATTAATTCTTATCTCATATTCAATATATATTTGAGTTGGGGTATTATGTTTTCTTCCCCTCTTAGGATTTAACGTTTTCGTAAGATATGTATAGTAACACATTAATATTTTAACACAAATGACATGAGATTCGAGGTTATAGAGATCTTACTGAACTAGCAATATGATCTTATGCTTAAAATGATACTTTTGATTTATTCATCAGTATGAAACAAATAAAATATATGGTGATGCTTGTGATTTATCCCACAGTATATAACAAATAAAATAAATATGGCGATTTAGGGAGTAACTGTGAGAACAGGCCCGGTCCTAACGTTTTAGAGGCCCGGGGCGAAATGAGGAAGGGGCCCTAACAAGTCTTATTAAAATTTTAAATAAATATTTTTATTACCAAAATTAAAATTTAGTACATAGTTTTACCATTACAAAAACTAATCATAATTCATAAAAAGCAATTCCTTCGGGCATTCCTAGATGCAAAATCCTCAATAATAGTATCAAAATCAATACTGTCCAACATTTCCTTCTCAATACATAAAATCGCCAAATCATTCAACCTTTCTTGTGACATTGATGACCTCAAATAGGTTTTCAGCAATTTCAACTTTGAAAAACTTCTCTCTGCTGATGCAACAGTCACAGGTACTGTCAATAAGATTCGATAAGCAATGGAAACATTAGGATAGCAATCTGCAATTTTGACATACTCAAGAATTTCAACTGATGATATTGACATATTTGGTAGAGTCATCTTCAACACTTTTAGTTCAGAAAAAAAATCATCTAAATCCACATCCGACACATTGTTATGAGAAAAAGTATTGGCAAAATTAATACAACACTCTCTTAATTCATTATTATCCAATGACTTCAACTTTTTTGAATCCAATAAGAATCCAAAATATTTTCAAATATTTTTAATTGCTCAAATCTATTATTCAATGAAGAAATCGCCAAATCAACAATTACCAAAAAATAATTGACTCTAAATGACTCGTCTTCTGATTGCATTTCCTCTTCATTATCATTTTCATCAAATTGCCTTTTCCTAATAATGCGACGTCTTATTGGAAAGGTAGGCTCTACATTCATCTCATATGCAATATTTTTGGCAGTATTTATACTAGATACAAACCCTTCATTTCTATATTTTTCAAAAAATTCCATTACACCTTCTAATTGATTCATGGTGGCTTTAACGCACATAGATTTAGATTGCAGCTTTTTACTCACCATGTTAATTGCAAATAGAATATCACACCAAATAACCATATCAAGTAAAAACTCAAAACACTCAAGTGCACTAACCAAACTTTCCGCTTCACTCTTTGACTTTGCATCATCACAAAATTTTGATAACTCTGACAAAGCCAACCTTATTTGAGGAACTTGAAATCTAATAGTTTTGACACTTTTTATTCGACTCTCCCAACGAGTATTAAACAAAGATTTCACTGTTATGTTTGAAATATTATCAAGTAAAACCTTCCATCTTTTAGGAGAGTTAGAAAATAAAGTATATATGCGTTGAACAATCCCAAAAAATGAAACAGTTTTAACACAAGAATGTGCCATATCACTAAGAGTAAGATTAAGACTATGACAAGCACATGGCATATATAACACTCTCGGATTTATTTCAAGTAACCGGTTTTGAACTCCTTGGTGTTCTCCCTTCATATTAGAACCATTATCATAACCTTGACCTCTCACATCATCAATATCAAGATCAAGAGACTTAAGTGCGCTTAATAATTCATTGAAGAGTCCCAAACCGGATGTATCATCCACCTTTAAAAACTCTAAAAAGTACTCCTCTACTTTTATTTTGTTACTAGACATATTCACACATCATATTACTAGACTCATTTGTTCTTGATGGCTCACATGGGGGGTACAATCAAGAATAACAGAAAAATATTTAGCCTCTTTAATAAATGTTATGATGGAACTTTTAACACCATTGGCCAAAAGAGAAATTAACTCATTTTGAATTTTGTGACCAAGTTAATGACGATGAATTTCATGATTTTGAATGCGTCTAACATGATCTTGCATTATCACATCCAATTCTGCAATCATCTCAGTTAATCCCAAAAAATTACCATTACCATCTTAGTAAAGTTTCTCATTAGATCCTCGAAAAGGCAGATTATATTTAGAAAGACATTTCACAACAGAAATTATTCTCATGTTCTTTGAGTCTTTCACCAAGATGCATCCAATCTCTAAATCCATTAATTGCTAATGCAGTTTTATTATTATTAGATTTAAATAACTTACAACAAAAACAATATACTTTATCCACATGTTTAGAATAAACCAACCATTTTCGATCACTAGTCTCTCCATTACTTAACTTCCTAGTATAATAACCATATGAAAAGTGTCTAGATGTGTTATCTAAAGGAAATATAAGATTCAATTCTCTAATAGGCCCTTTTTTAATCAAAATGTCTCTTAATTTATTATCAAGATTATCCCAATTTCTAGGATCATAAATATCAAAAGAATTGGTTGGTTGTTCATCAACTATTACATTATCAATAATAGATTCATTTGGTACATCATTATACTCATTCAAATTATCAATATCCTTATTTTTTTTTTTTGTTCATTTACATTTTCATTTGAATTTTCAACATTATCATCACTTAATCCATCCAAATTTTCATTAGAGGAACTTGCTATTTTAACAAATTTATCCATAACTCTCCTTTGTGATTGTATTAACTACTCTATTTGTTTTCTTTTTTTTTTCTTTTTTCACTCCCAGACAAATATTTTTGAGAAAATATTTTTTTGAGAAAAAATATAACAAAATTATATAAGAAAAAAGAACAAAAGCACATTGAAAAGAACCAAGCAGCAGAATGCCAGAATAGCTGGGAGCCAATACATTCGACAACCTAATAACAAGAAATATTTATAGAGATAAAGAGAGAGAGAGAGGAGGAGATATTGGTTTAGTATGATTTTGTTTTGGAATGGAGTTGTTGGGTTAAAAACAAGCCATTTGAAAAAAAAGTATTCAAAATTTAAAAAAAAAAAAAAACTAGCCGTTTGAAAATTTTGGGCCCCTTTAGATTGTGGGCCCTGGGCAGGTGCACAGCCCGCACCTGCCTAGGGCCGGCTCTGTGTGAGAAGGAAAGAGAAGATTGTTTTATGCTCTTCCTTCATCATTTTGACATTTTCCATTTATAAAACAACAAAGAGAACCATTATAAATGTTAAGTCATGCATGAATTCATATTTATTTTTGGTTGTCAGGTTCTAGATCTCAAAAAATGAAAATATCAATGGCAATATTAAAGAAACATTAGATTCATCTTAACTTTTTGCTTCGTTCTAAGGAAAAAAAAAATCCAATTTGCATTTAAACTCCGTTTATTTTTAATTTAAATTTTTTCAAAAGTGCGGACCGAGAGCTGATGATTAGATCTGTTCATTCTCATCTTTAGATTTTTATGCTAGTATTCTCATATTTAGTTACAGTTTACTTTTTTACTCTTGACAATTATTGGTTGAGAAATTTCTGAATCGTAGCTGTAGAAGGCTCACTGTTGTTCGAAAAGTACCTAGACATGTCCAAAATTAAAAGGGGAAACACAAACATATTTCCAATATAAACTATATCAATATTGGCTACATTATTTATTTAAAAAAAAAATTAGAAAAAAAATACAACCATATTCGAATATTCCAGTCCGTAGAAAAAGAACCTAGGCCACAGAATCTGCTGATGACTCTAATCCAGAGTCAAGACACGAGTCCTTGAAGTCACTGCCGGCCCAAAGTTTGTCATATCTAGAGCTAGAGCTGTCATCACATATGTACACTAATTAATTCATTACTTTAATGTTGTCTGGTTGAGGAGGAGAGAAACGAAAGGGACAGTCATATATAGCTAAGATAGGGAGGAGTTTAACTCTCTTTTATATATATATATATATATATATATATATATATATATATATATATATGAAGGAACTCCCTTAGGTGGCCCAATAAAATTATAACACGGGGCGTCATTTAAGCTAACAAATAAATGAATTCTCTTAGATGACACCACGTGTAATAATTTTATTGGGCCACCTAGGCGGCGGTGAAGGAAACTGTGTATTTCCCGTTTTCTCTCTCTATATATATATATATATGGGATTACTGTAGGTGAGCCGTCAGCTCAGAAAAAGTTACGTGAGCTAGCGGAAAAATTATAATGATCTAATTATTTTTCTTCAATATTTTTTACAATTACAATCTCTACCTTCTTAACTTTTTTCGGATTAAATTTCATAAGTTTTAAAGTTCATTTACCCTTTCATCAAGTGCATACAAAATATTTTATTCATTAAAAACCGTTAATTTTGTATTAATTTGATGGAGGTTCAAATCAAAACTAAAGCATTCACTTAGCTAGCTAGTCGGATAATGCGGGATGATCCCTGCTGGTTTGGAAAACTTGACAGCACCTTAGTGCTGCTAGAATGGAAAGCTCGTTTTCCTCTCTCTCTCTCTCTCTCTCTACAGCCGACACTATCTGTAGACCCATCTCGGATCATGTGCCTCTATATATGTCTCTCTATCGGTGAGTCGTGGCACACTCCTAAATATCATCTCTATATGAGAAAATATGTTCGGAGTCAGCAGAGGTACACCATATATTTGACAAAACTGGATATTTGACAAAACTAGATTTGTCTTGCGTCATAGATAAAGTGATGAATTTGTGCCCCAAACTTCAAAAGCGCTTTGCAAATGGGAGAAAAATTGTTTTGCCAATATCCGCTGCCAGAAGGAAGTACGTCCACAGGAAATTAAAAAATTGTTTATCAAACGAATAAGCTATACACTCAAGAAGGATACCTAATGAAACTTGATTCAAGAAGACGTATGATTTAGTGAATTAGAAATTTTTATAGCGTCTGTCTGCAGGGTGGAAAATTTTAACCAAAAAAAAGAGAACAAATACATTGAGCTATACCTTTACGTCATGACCCACGCAAGTCTAATCCATAATACGATGCTACTTATAGCCTTGCGTTATAAGAGTTTCAATACTCTTAAAGCTATAGTAATAGCTTAAAATAGAATCTTATCTCTCTTATCCAAGAGCCAAATCTATCGTTAGATTGGATATTAGATTAGATATTTAATTGGATTAGATATTTGATTTAAAATCCAATCTCATCCGCTCGTTAGGCATTTCCATCTTTGTCCTAAAAAGAATATGATTTCTTACTTTATCCAAGATTCAAATCTATCATTAGATTGGATATTTAATTAAATTAGATATTTGATTTAAAATCCAATCTCGTCTTCTTATTAGGAGTTTTCACTCTTAATTTAAAAGAAATATAGTTTCTAACATTATCTACCAACCAAATCTATCAAACATAGGATATTTAAGATATTTGATTGGATCTTTGATTTAAAATCCAAACTCATCCTTCTAATACGAATTTCCATATTTGTCCTAAAAAGAATACGGTTTCTTACCTTATTCTACAAGGAAAGAGACAAGATTCTTTTAGCCTATAAAAATACATGAGGAGAGAAATTGAGGCTCCAACCTCTTGGCTCTTGATTGATCTTAAGAGAAAATATCTTAGATCTCTTATTTGCTCACACAAGTCTCCTCTATCAAAAGAGGACGGCCATCACCATCTATGACTGAGTGCTTGGATCATGAACGAGAGACAAGGACAACGTCTCATAACCACCTGAAAATCCTAGCTTTAAATAAAGGAGAGCAAGTTTTCTTTATCTTTTCCTCTCTCATGTTGTAATTTTCTCTTTCTTTTCCTCTTTGAATAAATTGTAAATCAATTCTGTTGGAATGGAAAAATTCGAACTTTACACCAAACAAGGTCCTTCACAGTCGGGATCTTGCTGGGAAATGAATAGCCTGGATCAAGCAATTGTTGTCCTCTGCCAAACTTTGGTCCTGTCTAATGGAGAAACAAAACATGAAATTGTTTGTCATCGGGATTTGACACAAGATGATATGTTATCCTTGGTATTGTTTACTCTATTGCAAATGGATTGAATGCCATCATTGGAAGAGCTAATCGGATTAGTTGTCATCTGGTGTAGGTTTTTTTAATAGATTCAAATTATCTAACCTTCAATATGTATATGACACTTTGCTTTTTGGGAAGATATTATCAAGCTATCATCACCAAATGGACTCTTCAAAATTTTGAACTGTAGTCGGAGCTCAAAGTAAACTTTCATAAAAAACAATTGACTTTCTTGGGAGATATTGACCTCCAATACCATATTGTTAAAAAAATCTAGGGTTACCAGTAGGGGCATTCCCCGATTAAATATCTTGGCATACCATATTGAAGGTTGAGATGCTCATATCTATTAGATGGTTGATCATGTTAAACGTTGATTTGAGTTCCATTCTGATATGTTCTTTTTTAAATTGATGATATGGATGTGGTGCAAAATTGATAAAATTTGGAAAAAAAAATAAATAATGGAAAGGCCCAAACATTACTAGCAAATGTTTGTAAGAGTAAGGAAGAACGTGATTTGAGTACGCTTGATATTAAGCTTTTCACTACAGTTCTTCTTACCAGATAATGATAGATTATCCTAAATAAATTGAAAGTTTTAGTCAGTAAGGATCTCTTGGAGAAGTATATATGGTACAAAAATAACATATGGTCAGACAAGCATCAGAACTCACCCAATGTCTTGGGCTTTTGAAGGGACATCCTCCCTTTCAAGAACCTTCTTTAACAACGCTCTCCTTTGATCTGGGGGGAAGGACAAATAGAGTGCAATGTCAAACTTAAGGAGGCTCATTCAGTACAGTTTGTCCCCATTTGCCAGTCTAGAATGTCTTTATGCAGGAATGCCCATGTACTTGGACTCGAAGGGATATCATGCTCAGAGGACCACATCGCTTTTTTGTTATCTTTTGGTTTTTGCTTATTATTAAAATCATCTCCTTAGCAAGGGACTCTGTTTTGTATTAAACTAAACACGTTAAAATGTTTCATTAATCCTTCTAATAAAATGTTGGATAACTTATCACACTAAGCCTCTGGACTATTATTAATATTAGTAAACAGTTAGATAATATAACTCCGTTTAAAAAAAATTGTACTTTTTTTTTAATTTTTTTTTTTACCCTCATCTCCCTCCTAAGAGTTTCACTGCCTCACTCTCTTATCTCCCTCCTAAGAGTTTCACTGCCTCACTCCCTTCTCTCGCTCTCTCACTCTCTCTCTCTGATTGTTTCAATTAGCTTTAGTTTTGGTAGAGGCTCTCCCTTCTTGGTTAATCAGGGGGAAATTTAATTAAACTTTGTCGATTTTTAAAATAAAATTCATTGTTATTATTAAAAATTAGTTTAATCACACTCAGACTCTCTATAGCATGATTTCTCCTCTCACTTCGTTTAGGGACAAAAAAGACAATTCACTATACGTGCGGATCACGTGATCCAACCCTAGACTCTTACTAAACAACGTCAGTTTTACTATGGGGGTTAGTGCGAGTTTCGAATTTCAGAAATGATAAATTATACAACCGAGAGAGAGTGATTAACCCAAAAATTAATACTGATACTGCACATCACCAACCCCAATTTGATGGATCACAGTGTGTGCATATATTTAAAACACGAACCCCCCCTCAATCTCTCCCACGATCTTGCACGCCAATTATCTTCCCTCTCCTTCCATGGACCACTCCTACGTGTCCTTCAATGTCCAGGTCCCAAGGCCACTGGTCCGGATGCTCCACATCGTTGACATCATCGGCTACGGCATCTCGGCCATCCTCTACCGCGTCGGCCTCTACCCTTCGTTCCAATCGTTCCCTTCTCCATGGGACGATCAACTCACCTCTCCCAACGCTGCGGAATGCGTTACGACATCCCCTACGTCACCGTCGCTTTTGAAGTCTAGGCTTCCAGTTGTGGAGTACAGGAGGTGGAGCTGCGCCACGAGACCTGAAGAAACGTGCGCAGTCTGCTTGAGAGCGATTCATCAGGAGGATGAGGTCCGGGAGCTCGGAAACTGCTGCCATGCATTTCATAGGAGCTGCATCGATCGGTGGATCGATATGAGGAAGGTTACCTGTCCGATGTGCCGACTGGAGATGGCTCCGTCAAAGGGGAGGGGAGGGCTGGGACTGTTTCTTAGCTTCGTGAAGAAGCTTCGGTGAATTTGGATGTGTTTGATTTGAATCCGTCCATTCTCATTCCTAACTACTACTTAGAGTACTGTGATTCTTTTTTCCTCACATTATGGGATCAATTTTCTCCACCTCGATATGTTCACTTGTCTTGTGTTTCTGGGTCATTTCTCATGATGTAACCCTGTGAGAAATTAATGACAAGTGATTTTAAATTCAACTGTTGAAAAATTCAATTTTCGGAATTTGGTTGTGTTCAATTTTGTGCGTCAATTAAGGGCAAGCGTATGCCGAGCATTATAATGCTCCTAATGGGCTTTGTTTAAGAAGCACCAGGTCAATGTTAAAACCAATAGCATTATTGAATCCCTAATCATGTACATGTTCAGTTCAAGAGTCGTTTTAGTTTACTTGGTGCAAGATGTTAGTGTATGGCTACGGTGGGGTTAGGATGAACAGCAAAAAAGAGCTTATATATCCAACAAACCTAAATATGATAATTGATTATGGTTGGTCCGAGGGTTTTTCTAACCAGACTAAGAGAAAATTACTACTTTTATTGTACTATACATAGATATATTAAAACAGTTGGTGTATATATTATATCTTGCATGAAGAATATGCCTAAATTAAGTTAGAGAACATACCTAAACTAAGTGGTTTTGAAAATACTATAAATAAGATAGATATACTTTTCTTTAACCCCGACTTATAATAACTTAATTAATTAGGACCAGACATCTAAAGTGGGAAGAATGAGTTGAAGAGCAAGAAGGTAACATGAAGCAGTAGATTCTAGAAACTGATTAAATGGATCAAAAGAGCTCGCTATGGCAGAGATTGACAATTGCCTCATACAAAACTTTTTCTTGTCAGTGGCTGATCACATGCATATATCCATGTAAAACTCTTCATAAACATTTGGAAACTGTAGCATATTCAAGGTTAAGTAGTAGAAAATCTCTAATATTCCTTTATATTGAGGAGTTCGGTTAGGGGTGCATATATGTACCTTAAATGAAGAATACACCCTAATTTAAATAAAAAGAGTCTCAATATGGGAAAACTATTATTATTTTTTAATGAACCACGAACCTAGAAAAATATCTGGTGCATCTCGACACGATTTAGAATAAAAATTAAGGCCTTATAAAGATTTGAGGGTGACCCCTACGTACCTTAACTCACAATCGTGACTCTAGCTTGATCTTTTAGCTTGTTTGTAACTCTCGCTCGTAAAAATATTTTACTGTAAATTTTTGAAAGAAAAAGGAATTTATGATTTCACATCCTTTTTTGCTATTTTGATATCATGTTTTAGAAAGAATTTTTTAGCTAAATAACGTTGAATGTAGTGCTTACCGCACTTGGGATAATGCACAATTGCTATAGAGCAGTATTTTCAAAAGAATCATAACGTTAGTCTATTTGAATAAATTCAATTGTTTTATTTAGTAATTTTTTTTTATTTACCTTCATTTTTGATCGACTTTATTGAAAGATAAGGTGTCATATATGATTTTGCTAATATGTGATTTTTCTCTAACATCCATCTGACATGTCATTTTTCTCTCCATCCCACACCAATTTTTATGAAAAGAAAACAATTGATAGACTAGAGAATACAACCAAAGAGCTAAGTTTGTTTTGGTGTTTTCATGAATTTGTATACTCCACTTTTTTTCTTTAGCAAAGACATAGCCAATAGTCCAAACTATTTCATTAATTATGTGGCAAATATATCAATGTTAAAATCTCTTGGTCACCTATCTATATCATGTGTATAATTTTGAGAGGACCATTCCACATACAACCTTAATCGTCAAGATATTTTTTCCTGTGAATGTATAATAATATTAGTGCAAATCACGTTAATGTTGTTATTTGTGAAATCTAGCTGCCATCCAACTCCAAATACTATAAAAAATCTCACAGTTCAAGCACCCACAAGCCTCAGAACAGGTATTGTACACTTCTAGCTTATCTAGTGCATGCATTGGATACCAATTCATGTCACTCTCTTGTTGGGACCACTGCATCGATCTCAAGGAAGGCGGAAAAAAAAAAAAAGGGGGTATTTACTGGTTTGTCCCTCAAATCTTTATATATTATGATTTTGTCTCCCAAATCTTCATATTTAGGATTTTGTCCCCCAAATCTCATAAGTTACAATAATTTAGTCTCTCTCTAACTTTTCCTAACACAGTTAAATATTTGACCATGTTACCTCTCTGTTCCTCTTCTATTTTCCTCCTCTCTTCTTCTTCTCTCTTCCTCCTCTCTTCTCCTTTTCTTCATTATTTCTCCTCTCTTCCTCCTCTCTTAAGTTACAAAAGGAGAAGAGAGAAAGAAAAGAGAAGGAGAAGAGAGGAGGAAGAGAGGAGAAATAATGAAGAAAAGGAGAAGAGAGGAGGAAGAGAAAAGAAGAAGAGAGGAGGAAGAAAGAAGAAGAAGAGAGGAGGAAAATAGAAGAGGAAAAGAAGGGTAAAATGGTCAAATATTTAACTGTGTTAGGAAAAGTTAGAGAGGGAGACTAAATTGTTGTAGATTTGGAGGGACAAAATCCTAAATATGAAGATTTGGGGGACAAAATCATAATATATAAAGATTTGAGGGACAAACCAGTAAATACCCAAAAAAAAAAATCTGTTGTACTAGACTAGAATATCGAACGAGATGCAAGAAATCGCTGTCATTTGAGGGATACAAAGAACCTGCTAAACATAGAAATAAATTTCAACATTTCCAAGCTATAAATAATAGATGTTGATTATTGTTCTACACAAGGATGAGTGTAAGTTTGATGGTGTTGTTAAATATATATAGTACGCATGTGGGTCAAGAATTCGCAAACCAGATGATAGCAAAGTCTCTCATATGCAGTGTAATTAAAATATCACTGACACTCACAGATAACTTTCCTCTAAAAAAAAAAGAAAAAAAGTGGAAAAAAAAAAAAAAAAACAGATACCAAAGCTCACTAATACTCCAGCTTGAATAGTTCTACATCGGATATGAGATAAGAATTATTATACTTTATAATAATTTCCATGAATCCACAAAGTAATTGCAACTAACATTTTTAGAGGAGGAATTCGTAACTAATTATAAACTATTTTCACTCTTTTGAATATGTTAAAACTAAGTGTCATACAAAAAATGGAGACCGCCCCTTTGGAGAACAACTATATATGATTTTCATAAATTCATAAAATAATTGTAACTAGTATTTTTAAGAGAGGAACCTGAACTAATAATAAATTATTTTAACTCTTATTATTCTAAACAAGACTTTAGCATATTCATATCGCTTATGTTTCCGGCACTGTTATACGTATTTGTATATAACATATCAGAAGCGGGCGTGACATGCTTAATCCATAACCCATTACAACACTCAATATTCATCACAGAATTGAGGCTTTTGAACAGTGGTTATGACTTTAATAAACAATACCTTATCTTAATTTATTGTTTGAGTAATAAAGACGGATCCAATTTGGATGCTAATTAAAGTAAATATTAGGAGGATCTTACTAATGCTTATAAGTTACATGGCACATCCCAAATACATTAGCATTAGTTTAATTTGGAAAATCTTTCATCTGGTTCTGGGCCTGCCCTCAAATCAATTTCACCATCACTTGCAGCTACTCAGCTGATCTTTCTCTTTCGGTGCAATTAATCTGTGCTAGTGTCGCTATCTGATTGGTCAATTCTTTTTCTTGCTCCTCAAAGATGCCTAGAAAAACTCGATACAATTAGGCAAACTATCATAACCACAAGTGATGATCAATATGCATGCATGGACTCACCAATATCAGTTGGCCACCAGAGTGTTCGTTTGCTTGCAGTACACTCGAGAAGCTTCTGCCGCCCAACTCAGCCGAGTGCCGGGTCGGGTATAGATTCCAATGTGTGATGATTTCCATTTACTCTCCTTCTGGTTTTTCTTGCTACCTACAAGGACCAGAAGAAAGTTTGATAAATGGGGATAACAACTCTTTGAATTATAATTAGAGTTTGTTTCCTAAAGGTTGTGCTTGAAATTTAAGATCCTAAATGCATATTAGGATAGAGAATAACCGTACTCATAATTAATTTACCATGTTTAAAAAAATTGTTATAAAGGCAAGAGAAATTCCTCAAATTACAAAATACATAGTTTTAAGATTTTTTTTTTTTTTTTTAAAACCAGATATTCATTTGAATTTTTGTCAACCGCGACATTTCGTTCTCCTAAAAAGTGAGATATGCAATTGGACGCTTAAAGAGAGTTTTCCCTAATAAATTTACTACTACATAGTAAAATGACCAATGTTGAAAATAACTTATTATGAAACATGTTATGTTACGTTATGAAACCTAATAGAAAGCCAACGTTACTTAACAGTCGAAAATAACTCAATGCACCGTAACAATGCGTTTTTATGTTATTTTATATTACATTATGTTAAATTACGTTATGTTATGTTACGTTATTTACAATAATTTTTAAATAGTTTTTATATTGATTTTGATTATTAGCAAATTATTGTAGTTTTTTTCACTTGACGGCTTATTTGATTGCTTGTGGTATTTTTAGATTTTACATTCTTATTTACTTATTATAATTTCTTTCTAATTACTAATTTCTTTCCAATTACTGAAATTTCTTACTTGTTGATTAAATTGAATTCAAAGCTAATCTAAAATAAACAATTAAAAATAATATAAATTGAGCATTACAAGATATAAATTACAATATTGATAATAATTAAAAATAAACTTGAAATCCTGCTTTCTTATTTAGATGATGACTGAAATTATGAGTGTGAATGCAATTTAATTTATGAAGATAAATATGAGAATTATTGTGAAACTTGTTAGAAATTTAGAATTAATACTTAGATATAATTTTTCTATATTTTCTTTTAGAATTTTTAATTTATAAAATTTATTTTATATAATTTTATATTTATTTTTAATTAAATAAATAGAAAATCGGGTAACATATATTATACGTTACACTATATACTATATAACCTAACAAAGACAAAACATTATGTTACTGTTATCGTTATTTTAAATATTGAAAATAACATGTGTCATTTAGATTAGTGGTATACTGGAATAACTCGACTAGCGAAGAAAACAAAAAAGAGTTTTTAAAAACAGAATCTAGTATCAAAATCATTCAAATTAGATCTATATTCCAAACATGACACTAAACTAGCTACGGTTTTTTTTTTTTTAAAAATTTAAAAAGTAAAGTAATTTCACTGAAATTCCTCTTGTCCGATCTGGCGTCCAAGAGAGAGAGAGAGAGAGAGAGAGAGAGAGAGAGAGAAGCGACGTCATTTTGTTTCAAGTGCATAGAGGAAAAAGAAAATTTTTAAAAAAAAAATTAAAACCAATTCGAGTTGCAGTTACTGTGGGTAGACAAATATTCCCTTAACATGGGCCAAGCCTGTTTACAAGGCCTACAAACGAATAGGTGGGCTTGGATGAGTAACCGGCCCAATCTATCCGGACTCTGATTTAGGGAGTTTCTAAAGGAGCACACCATTTTTCCTTGTGAGCCCACCTATTGGTCCGGACTTTCCGTTGTTAAGTGGGCTCACTAGGAAAAATGGTGCGCTCCTTTGGAAACTTCCCTGATTTACTTTGACCTGACATATTTAAGGGAAGAAATATTAAATTTCAAGTCGGGTTTGGACTGATTCAATAGAATTCCACTGTTTTAGAGAGAAATTTTACTCATAACAATTTGAAAATAAATATGAGCTTTTTAATATGTTATTTAAAGTCCAATACCGATTGATTGTGTCAATATACAGTTGACTATTTCTTTTGCTACCAATACATGTTCGATTAGTAGCACTTCATGGTTTTAATATGTTATTTAAATTTCTATCTTTTTCTTTTGATTTTTAATAAAAACGCAGCAAAAAAAAAAAAAAAAAAAAAAAAAAAAAAGTGCATAGTAATGATAAATAAATGGTATAAACTTATTATTATTGATGCATAATATTTTCTACGAAAAGAATAACTCAAATATATATATTTTTCTCAAGATTATTCAAATTGAGCTTTACCGGAGTCAAATTTGGAATTTCTCATAAATTGGAGAGGAGTGATACCAGCAGGTTCTTTTTAGTTACAAGAATGTCAGTAGGATGATAGAGGAATTGGTTACGACAATCATGTTGAGAGAGCATAAAAAGCGCAAATGCAACTGCGAGCTGATTCTGCCAAAGTTACAATTCAGAGCACCCAAATTGTCTACAAATATCCTTCAAAATACCCGAAAAAGGTATACATATACTACACTCCCAGTTTAAATTGGCTAATAAACCTTTTCCAAAAAAAGCCGGTTGTACTAATCTTGCATCACATGTTTGTAAATGCGCATATAATTGCTTAGACTCTATTTGGTAAGAAGATAAAACCAAATTCAAACCATGGTTAGTTGAAAAGGAGTTATGGGCTGAACCCAGATTAACTTAACTCTGTGCATTTTAAAGCACATGAATAACATTCTTCTAGAAAATTGGTTGCATACTTTTTTCAGAGATAACACTAGTAATCTCACTTACCAATATTTGCATATTAATAATCCCAACACATTCTGATTAAATACTCTAATTTCTTTACCCTACTTATTTTGAGGGAAATTCTATGTACATACGGAACTTTATTCTTCATGCCCAGATTACTCTCTACACCAATCTCTCATTGAAATAAAACCAATTTACTTTCTACATCCAATTATTTTTTCAAAATTAACTCTCGCTCTCCCCCTTCCATGATTCCCAACTATTATTATTATATGAGGGGAGAGGGGTGGTTAGGGTTTTCAAGGGGTTGATAATGGGTTTAGGGATCGAGTTTGCAGATGCGGGAGATGATGTAATGGTGGCATCTTGGCAGGATTCAGATCTCTACACTTGAGAGCTCCTTGGGGGAAAAAATTGAGTTTTTTTTATTGTTGAGTAGAAAGTAATGGTAATGTTAGTTGTTTGTTTGTTTCCATGGAGAATATTGGTTGATGTCAATATTGTTGATTTCAATATGATCTGCGTACTTGTTAACATTCTAGTACTTGAATAAGAATGCATCAATAATTTGAGATTGGATTGATATGTTCATTGTTGGGTTTTGATGCAATGCAAATTTCTTATTGGGTTTTGATGCAATCTAAATTCGAAAATTCCTTTCGAGTTTTAGTTGTTCATCAGAGAATGATATTGAAATTTCATTAAGGTGACTTGATTCAGTAACACAACCCATCTTTCTCCACCATTTATGCTCTTTGAAGTTCAGGAACTGAGCAGGTAGTAGTGGTTCATCAAGGTGCAGATACACAAACTCAGTGGCTCCAATGGAAGATTTGATACTACTGCCATTGCAACAAATTAGATGCGAGTAATGGTTCATCTGATGAATGGATACTTTCAAACGTCAGCACAAACCTGCAACGAAAAGATGGAAGGCATTTGCATTGCAGATTGAGAGAAATCTCTTCACAAAACCCTACTCATATGATGCAAAATGTTGAACAAGAACTTTTGAAGGGCAAATTTAAGATAGAAGTTATAGTAACGAGCAGTTCAATTATTTTTCCAATTCATGAAATTTAACAATTTTTATTCGTTTTTGTTTGAGTTGGATATTAATTTTCAAGCTTAAATAACCTTGGTCGGGTACCTTATAAGAACTTTTGGGATTAAAAAGAGTAACTTAGTTAAAAAAAATAATTACAAACTTGTAATTAGTTATAAATTTTAAAACTGTGGATAAATAATAAAGTTTTCGTGTGTAAATAGAATTTTCCTATTTTGACCTATTAAGTCAAAAAAGTTTTTCTACTTTTTAAACCACTTTCCAAACCGCTTTTGAGGAATCATTCACTCTCGAGTGCTAGGCATGTAGGACAAGCAATTTCCCAATAAAAATTTCCCAATTGAATAGGTAACTTGACTTGATGCTAACAATTAAAAAGTCGTCATTCTTAGTCAACGAACCCACCTCGAACGGTTGTGAATTGATCGGCCAACGGAAACAGGTGCATTGAATTTGAATCGCAACCTACGTATACGACTACATTTGCTCAAAAACTATGTACTCAACCTCTTTTTTTTTTTTTTTTTTTTTTTTTTTTTTTTTTGAGTAAGCCGCTTATCCACTCTTGATAGATTCCACAATTATTATTATTTTTAATTAAAATAAATTGTTTAGGGAAGGGATATTTGTACTCCCACCCATCTTTTCCGAGAGATGATGTACCCCTGCCTGTTGATTTTAAACCCTTGTCCTTTATGTGACCTAGATTTTAGAATTTGAGGACACTGCCAACCCCCAGCAATTCCAAATTCTCTCCTTGATATCCCAAATCCAAAAACATTTTGTAGTCAACACATGCTTTATTCCAAATCATACTAACAATCTTACCGTTAGGGATGAGAATAGATAAGTTCAAGAGTTAACTAATGGCTTGCTCTATTTAAATTTTGAATTAAAAATATTTTTTAATTTAAAATTTTGAATAAAATAGATTAAGAGCTGACCATTCAACCCGTCAATTCTCATCCATACTTACAGTTATGAATCTATGATATACTTTAGGATCGTATTTGGCGAGAGGTTAAGTTAGATGCGTATCTGACAAGTTAAAAAAAAGAGATAGTTAAGTACTTATTACAAGTTATGACAAATTAGAATTAAAAAAAATGGAGTTTAAAGTCTTGTTTGACCTAATTAACTCATTTAAGTGCATTGCAATATATAACAACAAAAAATAATATTTTATATTGTACGGAAAATTCTATTTATACACAACAAATTACTTGTACACCTATGTCACTCTTTACACCAACCTCTAACTTTGAAATATTACTAATTTACTTTCTACGTCCAAATTTTTCCTAAATTTAACTCTCATTTTCTATCTCTGCTATTTTCGTCTATTGCAACTGAATTCCTAAGACTACCAAACTTTCATCCAAGCCTTGTTTGTTGTCCTCCTGCCTCCGTCGCCATCCCCAACTCTATCGTCACTCACCGCCACTAACGCCACTCACCGCCTCCAGTCCCAACCCTTTACTCCAACTAGTGACTGACCGTCGCTCCAACTAAAAAAAAAAATAGTAACAATCAATTATAAACAAAAATACATAAAAAATTAAGAATAATTTTCATCCGTACCCAAGATTTGTCTTCCGACACTAATTGCACGTTGGATTTTTCCGTTTGCTTCAAAAAACTCAAACTCCAAATCCTAATTTTACTTATCACAATAAATTCAAAGAATTTAAAATTCTTCCTAACTTTTTGAGGAACGCAAATGTAAAAATTTTAGAGAGTCAAGAAATAGATGAGTTCATGGGAGATGTGCTTTTTTTTTTAAAGATTTAAACAGCAATTTTTTTTTTTTTTGGATTTTAGAGAGAGAACAGAGTAGGAAGATGATGACAATATTTTAAATTTTTAAGAAGTTTTAGAGATTTTGGGATTTAAAAGGTAATTTAGTAAAAAAAATAACAAACTTATAATTATTTGCAAGTTTTAAATCTGTGCATCAAGAGTACATTGTCGTGTGCAAATAAAATTGTACACTCAATAAAGAGATTATTATAAATTAGTCCTTTTTCGTTACAAAATATAATACAGTATTCTTTTTCGATAAAAACAATAATAAGTACTTTGAAAGTTTTAAGATCATTTTTACAATGATAATTATGAGATGTGTAAAAGTCTTTCTTTAACATAATTATATCTTTTGTACTTATAAAAAATTTATCGGTTTTCTTATTAGTAAATTTTCATAGTTTCACAAATTCAATTTACTTTTTAATAAAATCTTAGTAATAAATCATTATTTAAATAAACTTTTAGTAGTAATCATCAACATCTTCATTGTAATGTATTGGTCAATACAATGATATTTGAGCAAAGAATTTAAGAACTAATTAATACTTTAATTCAATACTGGTAAGAATTATTATGGATTTATTTGGATTATATAAGAATTATATTTTGTTTTTAACAAATATTAGGACTTGTTTCCATCGAATTAAAAGGAATAGTTTATTATGATCCCATATTCCCATAGATTAGGAGGAGTGTGTTAGCAATCATAGGAGGAGTGGCAGTATCAACTGCCGGCTCCTACTCTAACATGTCAAGTTGGTTTATTTCCATGTGTCAATGTCTAACTCCGGTTAACCATTTTAATCATATATATATATATATATATATATATATATATATATATAAAAGAAAACGGAAAATTCAATTGCGGTGGAGGGAGTTCCAATACAAGTGAAGGAACTCTCTTCACCGTCGGTGAATTTTCCGTTTTCTTATATATATATATATATATATATATATATATATATATATATATATTCCATCAGTATATGTGAGGCTGTTGTGCTAATTTTCTTTCTTACCTTCTCCTTGGCCAGAAGCACTATTGTATCTTCTTCCTTTTGAAATTCTTCTCAATCAATAGTTATGGGATGTGCATGCTTCTACTTCGGCTGGCCAAGGCCCTACGTGTATCTTCTTGAGATTATGGGCCTAACGACGTACGCATTCCTCGCATTTTTGCAGTATTTTGGCATCTCTTCTCCCTATAACCAGCCTGCAGTTTGCAAACATAAAATCAGATACGCGAAGGAAGTCAAAGAGAGGCTCCCTGTACTCGGAGTCGCGCGATTTCTAGAGAGAAGGGGAGCAACCGGCAAAGACAACAGCGTTGGCAACGACTACGATTGTGAGTGTGCAATCTGTATGAGCTCTATAGAGTTGAACCATGAAGTCAGGGAGTTGGGCAATTGTTGTCATGCTTTTCATCGGGAGTGCCTTGATTCTTGGCTTGATGAGGGGCAATCCACTTGCCCAATGTACAGATCCATGCTCTCGACCTTCTAGCGAGGTCGGACGACTTGCTTGAGTTCTTGATGATGCACAGTTCGAGTTTGGGAAAGTCTCTTGTGTTATTGCGTTCTTATTTAATTTTCTATACCTGCAACTTTTTCTTTTCTTTTTCTTTTTCTTTTTTGTTTTTTTTTAAGAGGAACTTTTGGCTTCATATCTGCTTTTTTGATTGCTACAGAGTCTTACTGTTATCAGAATACTTATTCATTATGAAATTTGAAACCTAATATCGTTAGACTACTTTGATTCATTCCAAATAAGAATGATGCTATGCTGTAATTGTGACAAAGGGCCATTGATTTCGATGAATGTTTGACAAATAATTCTAAACCCTAATATGAACCAATGGGGAAAAAAAATAACATCCTTGTTTTTAAATGAAAAATTAACCCTTTTATTGTTCTTAAGGACTAATCTATCTTTTATTGTTTTCAACTTAGGATCAAAGTACCGCTCTAATCCCTCGTTTTCACTGAGATAAACTGTGAGACATGAGTCTCAATATTCAATCAATAAGAACATAACAGAACATTCTCTTATATAGATAGGACACTATTATCCCTCGCTTCTCTTTATGAACCGAGTATATTTACTCTGTTTTCTTCCATCCAAATTTACTAGTTGTATATAAAAATAAAATGGACATAAAATTTGAGAATCTCTTTCATCTTTCTCTATTTTGAAGAAAACATATAGGATTTTGATTCAAACCATGCTTATAAGGACGCATCAAGATGCAAGTTTATCTGAAAATTAAGGAACTGCAAGTTCAATGGTGAATGGCCAAATAAGTTATAATAATCTTTTTCAAGTGACGATGATCAGGTCCATATTTATGAAGATTAGATTATTCTGGTCACACTAGTCCCTTCCCCATTTATTTCCCTTGTTCAAGTTCTTAAATGGTGAATCTGGTGGATTTCAAATCTTAGACATCTCTGATCCTAGCTTGAGTGCGGAGCATCTGTTCTCTTGACTGCTAACCTTCGGGCATGCACCACACAAAAACCCTTTGTGCCACTTGACTACTTTATGCTCCGGACAGAAAACACAGACAATGTTGATGAAGGAATTGGACAGTCCACTGTAAACGATACAACAGAGGTTTTGAATTCCAACCCATATTTACTGTTCAATAGGAGGGGGAAAAAGAAAAATCTAATACCATGATCAGACTTTGTTTTTCCCCTGTTCTTGGGACCTTACTAGAGCTCATGTATACATTGTGAACTAAGATGTTGCTAATACTGTTGACATACTGTATAACGATGTATTACTTATTAGACAGCAAGTTTCAATGTCTACTCTTCAAATACAAAAAAACAGAATCAAGTCCATTTATTTATACAGAATGACTAGATTATGCTTGCTCACATCAAATCTAAGAATTAAGATAAGATTAAGATTAAATTAACTCTAATTTTGGTACTTGCAAAGTTTTCACATTGCAGGGCCTAATTGCCCTTCAAATTAAGTTTTACAACAATAGTAAGAGCGCAGTCTATATAACATAAGATTAATATCCAACGACAAGCCAAAGTTCACCTTAGTAACTAGACATCGAAATTGAAATATAAGGTAACAGTCATCAAACTTACATATAACAGATCATATACTGAAGCCTGCCATTTTCGATTGAAACCGTTCTAAAGAACCCAGCCAAGCATGAAATTGTTCTCTCCTCCCGAGTTCCTTGGGAGGGTAGCCTCAGGCTGAACAAGATGGTGATACCTATTAGAAAGCAGTATGTTGTTAGTGTTTTCTCTTCGTACATCAAGACAAGAGAACCATGGAGAATGACTATAACTAGTCAAATTTTTGCCGATTCAGTTTCAATTACTTCAAAGATGTTAGCAGGATAGCTTTCTACGTTAACGTATCTTTTCTTCTATAGCAAATGAAGTTTCAGTGAATGTTTCTTGCTTCTCATGTAAATTGGAACTTGAGAATGAAATTTGTGGACCATTAGTGTTCAGTAAATGCCTTAAGAGCTTCCGACTTGTATGTTGAATAGATTTACAAAGCAGCAGATTTCTGGAGAAGGACAAGCTATGGAAGAAAAGGGAGAAAGATACCCTATCTGTAGAGTGGGTTCACAGTCCATGGCGCTGGATTGGGCAGGATGCACGGAGTATGCATTTCCTGCGACTGCTGCATCAGATTCCCATGAACCTTGAATGGCTCTAAGAGTTGCACCTTCTGCCTCGAGCTGCAAAATCAGGTTAGGTGGTTAGAAATAGGTAATCGTTATTAAAAATCTTGTATAAAATGATAAGCTAGAAATGAAATTGGCAGTGAGCCTGAAAAATATCCGAAACCATACAGATTTGAATAATAAATACCTTAGACTTAAGCTGCTTGTTGATTTCTCCCAGGTGACGCTCCTGGTATCATCAAAGAAAGGAAAACAATAGGAGCAGTTTCATGAAGGTACCAAGTGAGAAAGTGAGTTCCTTGGAGGAGAAAGGAATTTTTACTCATGGATATGCAAAGGGGTGGCTCTGAAAATCTTTTTTAACTTTGAATAGAAATACTAAAAAGAATATATTTAGTTATCAAGCAACAAATATTGTTGTCTTAATTTAGCCCTGCTACTTTTCTTGCAAGTGAAACTCGCTATTGGAATATTAACGAGTCTTGCTGAGATGTAAAACGAATATCTTGCAGCAGCAAGCTGATTCATATTACATAGACAAAAAATAATTGCATTAACACTTTCATTCATGAATTCCAATCAAAAGTCTACATGTAAATATAATTTTATAAAAGAATGCAGCAGAGAATAGTTTGGGAGTGTGTTTCTGATTTATATGAGTTAAGCAGAGTCACGAGTGTATTGAAGTTGTTTGGATTACTGAAGCTGATTCACTAGTAGAAAAATAAAATCCAGCTGTTCTTTTGATTGTAAGGTGCAGTCCCTTATGTTAAAGAATCGAAGCAAAAGAGGCCTTGACTCGAGATTGAGCTTCTAGAATGAGAGGAGGAAGTCCAGACGCTGTGTAAAGAAAAGACCACCCGCCTTGGTGAGCTAAGGAAACTGATAGGAGAGATTTACAAAAGGGAGGACACCAAATAGAGACAAAGAGCTCACAGCAAATGGCTAAAGGAAGGGGATGCGAACACAGGTTTCTTCCACAAAGTGGTGAATATGAGGAGACGGATAAACACCATTTACAAACTTACATCAATAGAAGGAACCCTCATCGAGGGAGAAGACATATACCACTACATTCACCAACACTTCAATCAGTTTTTCGGAAGAACCACGACCAACAGAATTGAAATGTTCCACGAGCAGTGGCATTCAGGTGTGGATCTTCAGATGCTGGAGAAAGATTTTTTGGAAGAGGAGGTAAAGAAGGCAGTTTGGGATCTTGGTCCTGATAAAGCACCAGGTCCGGACGATTTCTCCCTTTTTTTTCTACAGAACTTTCTGGGAGGAGATTAAAGGGGATTTAATTGCACTCATAACCGACTTCGCGGAAAGAAGAGCGAAGATCGAGAGAATCAATTACTCGTTCATAGTTCCCATCCCGAAGAAAGAATCGCCTGAAGTAGTTGGAGATTATCGGCCTATAGTTTTATTGAACAGTTGTTTCAAGATCATATCCAAACTCCTGGCGAATCGCCTCGCAGCCGTCCTCCCACACCTGATCGATGAAACACAGTCGGGATTTATACAAGGGAGAAGTATACTTGGTGGAATAGTCCTAACAAAAGAAGTGATTCATCACTGTAAAAGGATAAAGAAAGACGGATTCCTTCTCAAGCTTGACTTTGAGAAGGCTTACGATATAGTAAGTTGGGACTGCCTAATGGAAGTCATCCAGAGTAGCGGTTTTGGAGTTCGTTGGACTCAGTGGATTAAAATATGGCTCATCTCCGCGAAGATCCAGACGGTCGTCAACGGAGAGGTTGGTAGGGAGATTGTTTGTAAAAGAGTTCTGCACCAAGGAGATCCCCTATCCCCCCTCCTCTTTGTACTTGTCGCTGATGGCCTAAATAGATTGCTCAGGAAAATATCGAATGCTGAGCTTATGAAGGGACTACCAGGAAGCAGGAACTTTATTATCACTAATCTCCAGTATGCGGATGACACGTTGATTTTCTGTGAGAATAGAGTTAAGAGGGCCGTTGTCCTAAAATGGGTACTCTGCTGTTTTGAGGCTTAGTCAGGCCTAAGAATTAATTACAAAAAGAGTTCCATGATAGGACTGGAACCCCTGGCCCACTTACATTGACAATTCAGAGTATCTTGGACTGTAAACTGGAAAAATTTCCTATTAAATATTTAGGTGTACCGATTAGGAAAGGAAGGCTTATCAAAAGAGGCTGGTGCCCCGTCATTGATAGGATTGAGAGGAGACTTGACGGATGGAAGGCCAGATACCTTTCTCTAGGAGGTCGCATCGTCCTAATAAACTCGGTTCTCTTATCCATTCCACTCTACCTCATGTCCATCCTCACCATCCCATCATAGGTTAAAGAGAGGATAGATAAAATTAGAAAAAGACTCTTATGGAGGGAAATATCATAAAATCAGTCAAAATACAGTTTATTGGGCTGGGGCCAGGTATGTAAGCCAAAAAAGGAAGGAGGTCTAGCAATCCTGGATCTAAAAACCTTCAACATTGCCCTCTTGACCAAATAGTGGTGGGGAGTGTTGACAAAATCAGGAGGACAATTGCAAAAGATATTGCAACTCAAGTACGGCCCGAGAAGAAGTAAATGGTGGGAAGAAAATCTTAACACATCACATATATCAAGTTTCTGGAAAGGGATACTAAGAACAAAGGATATTATCCGATCAAGTATATCGTTCACCCCGGGTAGGAAAGGAAGAGTATCTTTTTGGAATGATCAGTGGTGTACAGAGATACCACTAAGGGTGCTTTTCCCAAAGATTTACGAACTAGCAAACGATAAGAATGTCATCATTAGCCAGTTGTGACACCGAAGTAGGTAGGACTTGGGAATTAATGTATATACAGATGTCGCAACTCGTTTACAGGCCATAGAAGTTAAGAATCTCATACAGCAGTTCCCTTCGAGTGCTAGTGAATGTGATGAGGTCATTTGGGGATGGGAAAAAAAAATCAGAATTTTACTGTTAGGTCTGCATACAAATACTGCATAGATGGTGGACGCAAGCTCCCGCAGGCATCTCACATATGGCAGAATAAATGCCCCCTCAAAGTAAGGGGCTTTCTATGGATTATCGCCAAAGGTGGAATCCTAACTTGGGACAATCTACAAAGGACGGGATGGAAGGGGCCAGATATTTGCGTTTTATATCAAGCAGACGCAGAGTCTAGTTCACATCTATTCTTATCATGCACCTATACTGTAAAACTCTGGGAGAAGTGTGCAGCGTGCCTGTATATAACAATCAATATGGCTGAGTATGCCGATATTTGGAAAAGAGCCAGAATTAGTAGGTCTACAAAACACGGTGCCCATATACGTCGTATTATGTTAGCAGCTATCTGTTGGAACGTGTGGAGAGAGAGAAACAACAGAATTTTTAGACAGAACACGCATTCAACTGATATCTGTTTTTACTTCACATATCATGACATGATCTATTGGACAGGTCTATTATCGGAGAGAGAGCGTCTATGCCTCTCAGAAGACCAAGACACAGATGAGGAGCTGCAGGAAGACTTTACAGTTGTGGCGACAGGGTCCCACGGACAGTGATCGAGGGAGCGAGTTTTTGGTCGTCGACAGTCCACTGCTAGTGGAGACTTTTAGATGTTGTTTTGTATCTGTCCTTTTTATTTGTGTTTGATGATCTAAGGCCAAACTATTGATACCTATGGGTGTCATGGCTTATTTTATTTTGCTATTTTATTTTGTCATTTGATATAAAACAGGTGTTCTGTTATCTCTCATTAATAGAACGCGGAGGGCAATTGCTCACCGTTACAACCTAAAAAAAAAAAAAGAGGCCTTGACTCTTTGGAGTAGCGGGAGGATGTGAAACTCTGTGAATGCCACCAAAAGGTTATGGTTGACCCGCAACAAGTTCAATTACACTTTCCAGATTGCCATACAGAATGTTTTTAAATATACATTCAAAATAAGCACCTTATCAGCAGAAAGTTTGAACAGTCTTTCCCTACTTAAAATGGTACCACTCCGATTATGATGGTTGTGAAGATAATTCCGGTTACAGCTTATGCTTACTACATTGATTCTTTTGAGATTTTTCCAACTGCCAAATGTTTTATCAGAATGTAAAGGCATGCTTGGTGAACATTCCAGTAAGTTCAATAGAAGTGTGATTGTGAACATTGTAGCATTCTCCTTTCACATGAAATCTTCGATAAACTATGCTTGAAGATTTAAGGAAAGCAACACAAGGATAGTATAAATCATTTCCTAGGTTACAGGAAAGCATATTAACCAGGTCCACAAAATTGTCCTAACATAGAACTTCTACTCAGAATTTCAAATGGAGTATGGGTGAGTTTCTTCCTTTGTCTCTTGATGTTCCTTTTAAACCCATATGCTCATTTAGCCTTTGAATAAAAAAAAAAGATAGGAGGCTTACTCTCTATTGACATTGTTTCTTGGATTTTTTTATTTCTGACCCCATTTTTGCTTCGTTCATGGTCAGGTTGTAGTACTGTAATATTCTGTCGTTATGTTCAATATGCATTCCCATTCAAGGAATAATCATTAGCCATGACCAAGATTTCAGATAGCGCAGAAGCTAATATGGAACTCAAAAATGATTATTGTATTTGAGGTAACCGATATGATATAGAATCCAAAAGATTGGCACTAGCATTTCTGATTTTGCTGGATCTGGTACCACAAACATTGGCTGACACCAATACCAATTCTTTTATTTTAATCTTTTGCTAGAACACTGTTAAAATGAGAAATACAAAGAGCAGAAAGCAATTTTATGTTTTCAGCATTACAGGAGATTTGGCAGACCTAACTTGTTCCAGTACATAAATCAAAACCGTTAAACAAAACATTAGGCAATTAAAGAATAATTATTAAATATTTTACTAAATTCTTGCACCACTCTATTTCTTTCTGACTCCATAGATTATTTTGCCAACGAAACAAAAACCAATAGATGAACATTGCTAGTTAAATGCCTAGTTTCAAAAGCTGATCAAGAATATATTGCATTGAAAATCATAGTATATTGATATCTCCTGTTGTGAACTGAGAACTTCTATAATATCAGGATAGAACAGTGAAACACCTCTAACAGTCCAAGTATCATTAGTTACTTAGTATAGTCTATTTACTTTATATGGAGGAGATAGACCACAAAATTTATCCAAAAATACTAGAAAATCTAGTTATCGTCAATATAAACAGTAAGGAATGGCCTACCTTCTTCCGAAGTTCTTCCATCTGCTCCAGCATTATCTGCGTCTGCTCATAAAAACAATAAACAAGTTTAGTTTCATCATCATCCTATATATATTAAGAAATCACTGAAATTATAACTTCCAAACTGCTATTTGGAAGGCTGCCCAAAATGCATCGAGCCTACTATTGTAAGTGCAGGCTTCATTTATTAGGGTAATTTTTGTTTTTTCTATTGATAGGTCCTAGGCACTTGGCTTAGTAATACAAATACCTTTTTTTTAATAAACGATGGGTATATCCCTGCATTTCATTAATAGGAATTAACGAGATAATACTAACACATCAAATATTTAAGCTAGAACTCATGATTGTCAAATTCAAACTCATTCATTTAGTCCTACTCCTTAAAGCAATCAAAATCATAACAGCTGATCCATCACATTTATATCAAATTGGAGAATAGTAATCAGAAACTACTTGATCATGATTCAATTTTCAGTTATTTGATTTAACTCTACTTAAAACTCAGGCCACTTCTTTGACACCACTCCCGTAGACATCCATAATCTGTGGTTTTATGCTTTGCAATCCAAATGCATCGACATTTGACACAGTTCAATTCCTAAGTGCAATAAAAGCAGAAACATGCTTCTCGAAATAGATAATGACTGACTAAGGTATGACGAAGGGGAGAAAATTTTATGCCACCTTTCTTTGCCGAGCTTGTGACAGAGCGGATTCAAGTTGGCGTTCCAACTGCTGCAGTTCCTTCACACTCAATGGACCAAGGTCTTCCCCAAGCAAATGTCTTGACATAAATTAAAAGTTAGTATCTTGACAATAGAATTCGGAATCTAATGCAGATACTACAATAGCAGTATGAATTTGATTGAGGCCGAGAAAGATGACCTCTGGGAGCGCTGTAAGGACTCAAATTTTGCCTTCAACTTGGACACTTCTTGGTACCAGCTCTGCATCAAAATGCAATTATAATTCACAATATAATTTCATTGGTAGAGCTCATTTTGTGAACAGAACAAGTGGCTAATTGAATAAGATAAAACAAGAGAAGCAATTTTTTTTTCCATGTCTCTCAGGCATTTCCACAAACACATTGTGATCAAGTTATGACTAGGCATTTGTACTTGAGATCAAGTTATGACGAGGCATTTTTACAAGCACATTGTGATCAAGTTATGGCTAGGAATTTGTACGAGCACATTGTGATCAAGTGCTGGGATCAAGAAAACTACCTTATACTGGATGGCCGGGCTGTCAAATTACATGACGATATATTTCCTGAGCACCGCAAACAGACTAGAGTTTTGGACTCGGGCAGACTTATTTGATAGCAACCCAGATACAGGCTTAACCAAAGGCCCAAAAGGGCACTATAAGGTTTTGGGCTTCTAGGATATAGGTTCCTAATAAGTTTTATATTTTGATATTACTCCCTAACAAATTGTTACTTGGATATTAGTTTACAATATCATTGTTATTATTTGTTGACAATTCTTAAGTCTTTTTATTAGATAATAATCTTACTTAATTTCAACTAGAAATTTAAAACCTTAAAACTAAATGCATAGGCCAAACTAATTGTTCAATGATAGATCAAAGCTGAAAGTCTTTACAATTCATTATGAATCTTCTTCATCTATTTTTAAAATTTTGCTATTAATAGAGACCGTTATGATACTTTTGCCACTATTTGAAATGTTTGCCAGTTGTAATTAAAGATGAAACTTATGTTGATCTGTAGTTTTCATTCTCTCTATATTTTTGAAATTACAATAATCAATGAGAGATTAAAAAAAAAGTAAAAGAAAGTGGTGGCTACATATAATTAGTAACTTAATTTGATCATTTATATTTATGTTGAGAATAATTAAGTAAATTATTAATTTTTAATCATGATTAGTTAATATTTTAAATAAAGAAATTTCTAGATGCGCCCCAGTTTTTCTTAGTGAGCCTCATAACTTAAAAACTAAATAATTACAAGTTTATAATAAATTTTTTTAGAAAAAAAAATCCTCACCCTCTCCCTGAGCCCTACGGCCATCGCTGCAGTGGTAGCTGCAGATGGCAGCAGCAGCAGCAACTGCTGCCACTACTGTTATGGCGGCAGCCGCAACTGTCTGCTGTCGTTGTCGCCGTTGCTGTTGCCACCGTCATTGCCTTTGCTGGTGTTATTGAGGGATGAGAAAAAGGGGAGGGCAATTTCAGAAAAAGAGAAGAAAAAAGTGGGATTCACTAAGAAAAAAAAACTCGTGTTTTAAATTCTCGTGGAGCTTACTAAGAAATTGGGGCTCACTAAGAAAAAGCTGAGGCGCATCTAGAAATTTCCTTAAATGAAATAAATACGGACTATTATAATGTGTTTTAGAACTAGTATTCAAATAATAATTTGTAGAGGACTAATATCTCCATATAAAATTTGTTAGTAACTCAATCCTGAAAACCCTGTTATTTATTTATTGGTACGGTTTAGGATTATCAGATGGAGATCCAACGGTGGAGATATGAGCTCTTTTGATTGATTAGGTAACATATATTATTTTTGTTGATATTTGGGAATAATTTTGGAGATTTTAGATGATCGTGGTCGCAAGCAGAAAGAGGGGGAATTTTCTAGGGCGCAAGGTCAAGGTAACAATGAAGAGGTCAGTTTGAAAACCCTTTTACCCGCTGCCACGGACGTAGTCTTGTAGATCTAGGCTCAGGCAAGTACATACAGAAGTTGATGACGTCACTTTTTGACTCCCAGTCCAATCAAATTCTTTCGAGATTCTCTCTAGTCTAGGGTTGTGCAGCCACCTGCTCTTGTTTAGACTATGATACTGCTTCAATAAATGTAGTCTTTTTAAGGAATATCAAGAATTAGGGTTTTTTTCTCTCTTTTTTTTTTCCCATTTTTCTTTTTCCATTGTATTTCCTGGGTCCTCTTTATGTTCTAGTGTGATAATAGGTGTTCATGACTTTCTGATTAGGGGTACGCTGAGGATTGTATTGTGATAATTTTTCATTTTCTTTTTCTTTTGCTTTTATTAAGTAATTCTTCTAGTTTATTTATATTTGCAGTTTATTAGGACATCAATATTTTGTATATGAATATAAGCGTAACTTGAGTATAATCCAAAACTATAAGACAATGATAGAGATTTATCTTTTCATGAAACTACACAATAAGAATTCAAAACTAAAAAGATAAATTGTCGAAGAAGATTTGAAGGCTGTATAGATGAAGAAAAAATAAGTATCAGATGTGAGAATAAGAATACATTTTTATTAGCTTTTCAAATTTTATTCCTTAGAGCAATTGTACATTTAATCTCTATCTGTCATGAAATATTTTCCTTTATTATTTTTATTTCATGCATATAATGATTTCTAATAATTGAATGTAGTAATTGTATATGTGAAGAAAGTGTGTGATGATATGATGAGTAATCTAATAGATATAAATACACGAATAAAGCATATACTTTGGTTATCTCTTATTACACCTTTATTGAAGATGGATGTAATCATAAAAAAAGACTAGAAAGATTAAGAAAAGATCTGTTTTTTCAATTTATAGATTGACAACTCTTTTTTAAATTAGTTAGTAGAGAATACAATTTGTTTGCATCACTAATTTTCAACTAAAGAACATGGTAGTTTAAGTTGTTAATGAATGACTATACAGGAACTTATTTGATTTTACATTTAGGAATAAAAAGGTATCTGAAAAAGTTATTGACACTGCCTAAATTATATGAATGAAAATACTAATAGTAGATATCTGTAATCTCTAAGTCAGTGTTCTATAAATTTGTATATGATCTCAATATTCTAATATCATTTTAAACAACAGTATATTTAAATTATAAATATAACCATTTCATGATGGCCCTGGAGTCATGTAAGCATGTTACTACTAAAAGCTTCATAAGAGAAAGGATCAACATCGGCTAACTTAATATTCCTAATGAGAAGCCAATAAGAAGACATCACAATGATTGTTAATGAATATTTTCACATATATATTCTTAGTTATGATTAGCTTGTTCGGGTAAATCTTGACATACTACAGCATCTTGAAATGCAATGAAAGCCTTAAACTTATCTAAGAAAATTGTAATGAAGTTCAAATAAGTTTGAATTTTTAATTTCAAGATGGAAAGCACTCATAAATTATGAATTTTGGACAAAACCTACGTCGAGTTGAACTCCATTAACGTATTGGTACTTGAAATTTTGTGCAGTAAAATTTCATCATAGAAGCCGCGTTTTTCCATCTCTATTAACTCTATGATATAGCACAATTATAAATTGATGCTAACAATTATTATTCAAAAGATGAAACAAAAAAAAAATCAACTACTAATAATTTTTCATGAAAAATGTTTGGAAGATGCAATATCATGTGAGAGTCATAAATGATCTTGTCTATTCAGTACAATGATAAAGCAGGCAAATGCATGAACATTTAGCTACAAACTAATATCATGATTGTGTGTCCCTAGACGAAATATTATGGCCTTTGAAAGTTGAAACTAATAGAAAAAGGAATATTATTGAAATAATTAATCAGTATCTTTGGCACATACCTGTGCTTCATGGTTAGCAACGGCAGCATCTTGGGATGTGTAACAACATCTCTGATATCGCTCAAGTGTTTTGCTCGTACTACACAAACAAAATTATATGTAATGACAATATGCAATGTATACCATTTAAAAGTTAATGACCTATTGATCGCTAAAAGCGTGATGTAAGAACACAAGAACGAACTGATGGTATCAAATAATTGTTAGCATAAAATAGAGCAACTAGGCAAATATGATCAGGATAAACTCAAGTAAAGAATTCAAGTCTTTTTATTCTTAAAATGCAAGTGAATGAACCACTTGTTTAGTTTTCATCCCCATTAATAGGTACATGATAACCAAGGATCGTTGTTCTTTCTACTTGAACATATAAGTACATACCATAAAATCATATGGCAAAATAATTAGATTTTAATGGCTATCAAGTTATAATCCTTGTAAAGTACTTATTTAAATGTTTGTAAGTGTTGTGTATTTTGAATACTCATTCATGATAGGTCAAGAAAAGAAGTACTCGAATTAAATTCAAAATTAAATTATTTATGAAAATAAATGAACAAAAGTTTCAGATGTACATTCACTTACAGTTGCTTGCATTTCGTATTAAGAATTGTACTGCATTGCCAAAAAAATCCACATTTTGGTAAGCAATTAGATTTCCAATCCCTTTAGCTTCATATGCATCTTGTTAAGTTTTAAAACCAAAATTCACAAATTTAAGACTTCATTTTTCTTACCATTAGGCAGTTGTAAGATTGCCTATACGTTAAAAAAAATATATATTCATCTTATACCCACTTAATGAAAGGGTAAATTAATTGAGCAAACCATGATTTTTAGTCTTAAAAAGGCTAAGGTATAGATAATGATGAAATGTTTTGATCATGAATTTCTGTTGTGACAAAATCAAATTGAAAAAGACGATTGAACACCTTTGTAATGCATCACCAAGACAGTAGAAGACTCCAACAAGAAGCTATTCCTATGTAATTAGGATTTGGAAGGCTAAATAAAGAAGTTATCATGGTCCAATTAATGGGAGCCAGTTTGCATCCTCTTGATCCAGAGAGTTACCTCCAAGTAAATATTGATGAATCAATAAGTTAAATAAATATTGATGAATCAATAAGTTAAATATGTTTAACTATTGATCAGGTATGTCTAAACCCTAGTCAATTATGTAGTTGGAATTCCATATAGTGTAGACCTAGATACACATTCATTGTTCGTAGGACAAGTATGTGAGATGAGACTGCTCTGTACCATCTTGTTACTCATTAGTAAAAGTCCACCTATGCTAGAAAAGAGAGATTAGCCTTCCAAAACACATGGATGGTAGCTAATTGCGTCAATAATATTAATTGTAAATAACACTTGTCTCCTCCAAAGTTCTAGACTATAGAAGGAGTAGATTTATGTTGTATATTCCTTCATCATATAAATATGATTAACTTAATTTTTTTTGAATTTTTTTATATGGTTCTAACTGTATTTCTCTATTACAAATCTGAGAAATAAAATTCTAAATTTAACTTTTCAAAATCAAAATTTCAAATCATTAAAAATTTAAGTCTAGAAATATTAGCCATATTCTAGATTAATAAAATATAATGACCATGAGTATGAAATGGGTTATAAGCAAAGTAGGATCGAATTTGAGGGTGTAATGTTTATATATATATATATATATATATATATATATATATATATATATATATATATATATATATATATATATATATATATATATATATATATATATATATATATATAGGTATGGATGCTCTCTAAGATTTTATTGCCTTCTAAATGTAATGGTAAAATTTTTTACCTAAAGAGGAATGTTGTTGTAGTTTTGCTATGTGCTAGAACTCTAATTGTAAATCCAGCTCTTAAAAACATTAAGAAAACCTGAAAACTTTCACTTTAGACATTTAGAGCTCCTATTTCTAACTCTAAGTTGTAGTTCTTTTTTAAATATAGTGATATAGTCAATCGAAAACAAGCTTAACTTTACAAACGAGCATAAAGAATAAAGAAATGAAATAGAATTTAAGTCCCTGACGGTGGACAGGTAGTTAAATAAATTTACAAACAGTACATTTTTTTATTCATGTGGATATTAAATATTTTAAGAAAATATCTATCTTAATAAATGAACAATTTTCATTACATTTCTCTGCAATATCTTCAGTTATTAAGACTCATCTTTTATAAGCTTTTGTAGTGCTGATTTCATAGAATCTTTTAAGTAAATATCAATCTCAATAAATGAAAAAAGTTCATTAGATGTCGTTGCAATATCTTTTGATCATTAAAACTTATCTTTCATCAACTTCCTTGGTTATGCTTTGATTGTTTCTTTCGTCGATGCCTTTACATAGTTCACAATAAAAAAATAACATTTTTCTCGATATCTTGAGAAGTTAAGAAATTTCATGGGTAAATGATGAATTTGAATTCTGGTTCATTGCAGAAAGATTAGTCAGCCTTCCACCATTTCCAATTGCACATTCTAAACACTTTTTCTTTTTCTTTTTTTAAGAGAAACATTCCAAACACATTTCCTACATTAGAAACTAAACTATTGTTCTGAACTTTCTAGTTAAGGTAATGTAGGTTGAATTCATACTAGACTAATTCATCAAGATGTGTACAGAAACATTCTTAGCCATGCATTCTGTAATTTATTAGTTCGAAATTAATTAGCCAAATATTTTGACTAGTTGTATTCTACTCTCAAGCAGCGAAACTGAAAACTAACAAATATATAGTTGAAGGCATTATATAGTGTCTGCAAGAGAATGGGATAAAAATCAAGGGCATTAGGCAGTTGAGCCCTATGACGTGGCGCATCTTGGACGGACACGTTTTGATTTATCAATTATACAACCAACAGAAATGGAAAATTAGATTATTTAAAAAATTTAGGCAGAAGGTCTTCATTATATTTATGTTGGGCTGTTAATACGCATATATTTAACTTGTATAAATTGAGGATCTGATGAAAGAATATTTAAAAACATAACAGTTATGAAAGAAACTAATTTCATCTTAAAGGATAAAAACTCACCACATTGTTCAATAATTTTTTTTTTTTTTGAAAAATACTCCATAGAATGGTATGAACACGAATATATAGTGAAGCAGATGTATGGTTCCCTTTGAAACATCATCTGAAGAACCATACAGATAAAATTTTATATGATGCTAATTCCAAATTTAAAAAGAGTATACATGGTGAAGGAGATGCATGGGTATTTTCTGAATGGGTGAGGTGACAAACCCACCCTCTCCACCAAAGGCATCAAATTTTCTTGCTTGTTGGAGTCGAACCTTTAACCTATGACTTGTTGGTCACTGGCATGGAAAGGACCAAACCCGAGCTTTTATAAGTTTGATGTCTTGATGCATGGGACTGTTTTGTAAGAAGCTTTAGACTAACATGCCTTTGGCTTTTTCTAGTAGTGTTAGGATGTTTATTTCCATAGCTTATCGAGTTAATAAAATCTATGAGATTGTAGAACTCAATTAGACCAATATTTTATCAGTACTTTTGATATTAAGCCCAAAAGATTAGATATCAAATTTAAGCACTGTCATTTTAAGTTAAAGAGATTTTTAAAGTTAAAAAAATTGTAATGTAATTACCATGAATATCTCTTCAAATATAACTACAATAACCTCTAAAATTATAATTTATTGAACAAGTAAACATAGCAACCTATGAAAGAAATGATAAAAGATCCATATGTTTGACTTTAGCATCATATATTTAGTACTAAGCTAAAATTGAACAAATGCATTGAACTTAATTACTTAAACCACATTTCTCTATTCTAATTTCTGGGGTTAAAATGTGAAGAAAAATGCCACGTTAGTGCCTGATTAATTTTAGGGTATTGCTCAAGAGTTCTTGTTTGATAAGTAATAGCAATATGACGTGATGATTAAAGTTGTACATTTCACTTCATACTTGACAAACTTGATGGCCTAATATGCATCAATTAAGAGGTCAGAGTGTACAACTAATTTCGACTTTGTAATTTTTTCAAGCCTCATAACTTTGTCTTATAATAAGCTAGCATACATTGGGTTTTTTTCACAATTTTTTGCTAAATTAAAGTTGAAGCTGTGTCAACTATTGTCAAATTTCACTTCTTTTTGGGGCACAAAGTAACTATTTTTCGCATAAATTTCTTGTCATGCCATTTACATGCTGATATTTCTTCCCAGAAGAGATCAAATTTATAATAATAGAAGTTTTAAGTTATAAACACTAATGCATTATACCATTATCTTCAGGAACATAAAATTTACATTAATAATAGCATTATTCTATATGTGTAAACCTTCGAATATTTATGGTTATCTTTCTATTCCCCCAAGAATGCACCTTAATCTTGCGAGGAGAACATTTTCAGCAGTGTCAGATACCATTATAAAGGTAATTTATGCAATAAGTGTAAATGAATATAAAGTGACCACAATAAACGTAATTAAATATAAATCATATCAGCGGAGTATGAACACCGTTAATTCACAAAAGCCATGTCCTATCTAGCTCTCCGGAATTATAAGCACTTCCAAATAGCACAAACCACATGATTTCTATCACAGCTTAGTCAATTATATACCATTTCTTCTTCAATTTTTCTTCCTTCTGTTTTAGAAGAATAGTCTTTTTTAACATGCTTTTTTTTAATTAGTTACATCATTCTCAGCTGCTAGAAATGATAATAGTGCCTACTGCTTATAACTCCTTCAAGACCTTAAATTTCTACTAATATGAAGATGATTTCAAGTCTATTTATCTCAGCCCTGAAGACCAAGGACCTAATTGAGGAGCCGGGGTCTTGTTTGAGCCTCAAGTTCTGTACTAAAAATGTCTTTCCTGAACCAGATTCTGCTAGTAAATAATTCAATCTGCAGTTTCTACTGCAGAAATAGTCATTTTAATGCTCTCTGTGTTCAGATGTTAAAGCATGTAGACAGTCTAGCTTAATGTACCTTAATATTCAACATATTTAGATAGCTGACATCATGAATTATAAGGCTACAAACTTTATACCATAACTCTATTTGCCAAACTAATTCTTCTAAAAAGAGTAGCAAAAGCATTACCTTTCGGATAACCTCGTTAAGACTCCATATTAACACGAGAATACTTAGAGTGCTTTTAACTACGACAGAAGGTTGGGATTCTCTTGATTTTCCACTCATTGTGTCGGAAATATCATCATAGATTACCGAAAAGTAGGGTTTTGCATGTCAAACTTATATTGATGATTTCAGTTATGGTTCGTTATCAACTACTTAGTGCCACAATTCCACTATTGTCTCCTAAACAAATAATATTGTCAAATTCCTTAAATAAAGTAGGACGTTGAAAAAGGAAAATTCCCCAACTCTGGTCATGCTTCAAAGGATACCTTCAACTAACTTAGACTGGGATTAGATAGATACTTTAGCTTGATATGTATTTCTTCTCCTTATCCTCTTGATATTAATATTTCTCTTATTCAGATTAACCTGTAACTGTTAAGATAGCTTTTGAACAATAGTTTTTTTTTTCCCTCTAACTTTGGTAAATTCACTGGGTGGCAACTTATTACTAGATATGTACATTGCATCAAGTAGAAGTGAGAATCCTAACTCAGTTGGGGTGAATTGATGAATTTAGTTGAAGTGTAAAAAAGCAGGATGCATGACGAGTAATTACCCCCATTAAGTTTCCTCATTTAAATCTTGTCTTGGTCCTTCTCCAAACACACCTCCCCAATAGGGGCCAACGTAAACTGGATTTGTTAACACTATTAGCAATAATCTGGCCCTTTATTGATAGAAAAGGTCAATAAATTAACTGAATATCCTAATATTAGTATCAACAATTATGGGCCTCGTTCTTTCATCGATAGAAGATGTCAATTAGTTTTTCTATTTTAATGCTGCCTAAATTGAAAATTAGGACGGGGATGAAACAAAAACCAATAATTTGTCAAACAAAGAGGTACGTTGGATATTACCTGACCAAAATGATGAGCAAACATGGATAGTTACTATTTTATGGGTTGGACAATTTAAGACTGATTAGCTGTCACTATAAATAAGTAGAGATAGAAATATGGCAAAACGGTAGGTTCTGTTAAATACGAGTATTCTAAATCAGTGATAAAATTATTGCTGTCAATCAATCTCTTGACTCCCTTACTAAGCCTAAGCTTTCCAGAAAGTAAGGAGTATTCCCAAGCTAAATCGCAACTGGCAAAGCACATCTATGATGTATTATTTAGTAGAAGAGAAATTTGTATCTTCCTCCATTTGTTAAAATAGAACATATCATCTTGCTCAAGTCCTACGGCTTTGGAGTGAGTAATGGCTACTGCTAGCATATACGTACTCTAATTCTTAAGGAAGCCACATATGTACTCTAACAGTCCATGCACTCATATGAACTTCAAATGACATAAAATAGTAGCAAAATAAAGCTCATAAGGGTCATATTAAAAGGACAGAAAAGTCCAATTATAAGTGGCAGTTTAGAAGAAGTAGTACTTGAATAAACCCATGATGGTATCAAGTCATACTAGAAGATCCAATTTCATATATGGACATAAGGAATAAAAGTGATGCTATGACATAGAAATTTAATAATATACTTGTATAGCAGACTTATGTTGAACAGGAAACTTGAAAAATACTGAGAGTCACTAGCAAAGGAATATCTAAATGAAGGTAGATAAATAGATCACATGTTCATTAAACCATTTCTCTAGGCAATAATTATATGTAGAAAACATAAGCTAAAAGATCTTCTCTAGCTATCCAATAGGGGGGAAAATGTAGGGAAAAACATAAACTATGGAGAAACCTAAAGTTTAAGTGGACTAAATGAATATCTTATAGATAAATAAAAAAAATACATCTTGCATGAAAGATAAGAAAGTGATCAGTTTGAACAGATGAGTTTCCTAGAAAAATTGTTTATACATATTTCCTTTTCCTCTAATAACATCTAATTGGACTACTGGACCTTATTTAATAGAAGCCATATATTCATGAAGAAAAAAATAGAAGTAAAGCTAATATTGCATGATGCATGAGAAATGAGGTACATAGGCACCAAAATCCAAAATTTTATGTAAATGTTACTCTTTTTAAACTTAATTCAAGTCATTCCAATTAACATATTAAGGTAGATACATTGTGGTGAAGGGATAAATTAAGGAGTGTATAATATTGAAATAAATGCGAGAAGCTCTTGATGCAAAAAGAATTAACTGGTGGATCAAACAGGAGCATTTCTTAGAAATATTGGTCATATTATTGTTCCTCCTCTAATAAAGTATTACATTTTTAAGGAGTTTTCTAGAGAACTTATTAATGTCATCTATCTCTCTTTGTATATAATTTTAAACATTCAGGATGATGGATATGACAGTCATCTGTTATTTGTACTAGTTAAAAAAGTTTTAAGTCTTTATTTTGACATGGTTGTAAGATTTTGTACCTAATATTAACGACCTTGATTGGGCTCATTATACTTTTTAAGCCCCAAACTGGCTCAGATAATTAAATGCAAAAAAGTGTATTGTTTCCTATTATAATCGATCATGATGACTAGTATCAATAAGGATCTAGACTGCAACTATAAATTTTTTTTTTTTTCTTAAAATAAATGAAAGCCAAAAAACACAAACACAGATAAAAATGTTAAGATAAAGTAAATACCAAGGTTACATTGTTTGTTTAAGCTTATTAAATAGACACATAAATTAAATCCTATGTATCTATATATTGTTATAACTTTCAAAGAACCATTTCAGATCTTAATTAGATTTTTTTCCCTGTTTTCTTTCCCTTTTGTTTGTCCCTAATATTAACGACCTTGATTGGGCTCATTATACTTTTTAAGCCCCAAACTCGATCAGATAATTAAATGCAAAAAAGTGTATTTTTCCTATTATAATCGATCATGATGACTAGTATCAATAAGGATCTAGACTGCAACTATAAATTTTTTTTTTTTTCTTAAAATAAATGAAAGCCAAAAAACACAAACACAGATAAAAATGTTAAGATAAAGTAAATACCAAGGTTACATTGTTTGTTTAAGCTTATTAAATAGACACATAAATTAAATCCTATGTATCTATATATTGTTATAACTTTCAAAGAACCATTTCAGATCTTAATTAGATTTTTTTCCCTGTTTTCTTTCCCTTTTGTTTGTCCCTAATATTAACGACCTTGATTGGGCTCATTATACTTTTTAAGCCCCAAACTCGATCAGATAATTAAATGCAAAAAAGTGTATTTTTCCTATTATAATCGATCATGATGACTAGTATCAATAAGGATCTAGACTGCAACTATAAATTTTGTTTTTCTAAAAATAAATGAAAGCCAAAAAAACACAAACACAGATAAAAATGTTAAGATAAAGTAAATACCAAGGTTACATTGTTTGTTTAAGCTTATTAAATAGACACATAAATTAAATCCTATGTATCTATATATTGTTATAACTTTCAAAGAACCATTTCAGATTTTAATTAGATTTTTTTTCCCTGTTTTCTTTCCCTTTTGTTTCTTTGTTTCTTTCTTTGTTTCTTTCTTTTTTCTTTTTTTTTTCTTTTTTTTTCTTTTTTTCTTTCTTTTTTTTTTTTTTTTTGAGGAATTGGGCATCGAATACTTTCTTAAAGAGAGGAGGTTTTCCCAGTGAAATTAAACCTTGCACTTTGGCTATCAAAGATAGGAAGTTCAACCTGTACTAAAGCTACTAGACCATCTGATTGTTATGGAGTTAATTGGACAATTAATGGCTGTTCTATAATTATTCTGTTCTTTACGATCATGTGATGTTTGAATATGTCAGATATGATTTCTTTATAGATATCATAGGATCTTCACGGAATATGTCAGATATTATTTCTTTACGGAATATCCATTTCATACCCTACGAGATCTGGAAAGTTCAGATAAATAAAATGAACCATGTAGTGTAACAATCAAGTAGAGTCTACTGCACCCTAAAGGTCAGAATATTCCATTAGCTCGTGGCTGAAGACACCATATTTACTTAGCAAAACCTTTAAAGAAGAGGGTGAATGGGCCCCAATATTTGCATTCTCTGCAAGTCGTTTGGCGAGACTACTGCACACTTGTTACTCACTTGCACCTACTCTCCTCTAATTTAGCTTAATTGTGCTATCCTCTTCAATCTTCCTACGGACATGTCGGAGGAGGACAACTTTTGGGCTAGATTGGGTGCCATTAGGGGGAAGGGTGGCTTTCACTCCATCATAGTGGCCTCCGTTTGCGAGAACATCTTTATATAGAGAAATACTAGAATATTCAATAACATCTCACACATCTTTGATAGTTACTTTGCTTGCACTTATCTTGATATATCGTTTTGGGCATGACAACTCTCTGCATGGGAATGTATCTGCCTCTCCAATGACAAAGCCGATGACACTACCTCCTCTCTGAGATAGAGCTTGATCTTGGACAGGCTGTAGGTGGATGCTTCCAACCGCAAGGAGTGTTCTAGACTATTTCTACAATGAATGTTGCTTTCACAAGATGTTTTAGTTGTACGTTATTTTGCTTTGGTGTTGCATTGTTGCAAGGCTTAGAACCGCAAGGAGTGTTTTAATTGTCCATTTGTTTTAGAACCTTATGTTATACGTCTTATTCTAGTTGTTCTATTATCAAGCGCTAATGAAATGCGGAGGGCTCTAGCCCACCATTTCAACTTCAAAATACCATCAAGGAAAGTCACAAAGAAGAAATTTTATTTACTCATTTAGGGCTTCTTCTCTTATTTATAGTCTGAGAGTTGAGGTGCCAATTTAGGTTTGTGTGATTTCATGAGAGGTTAACTATTTGAGTACTCATTCATAAGCTAGTGAATTCTCCTTTGCCCTCGGATGTAAGCTTTAGTGTTGAACCATTTTATATTCTTGTGCCATTTATCTTTTTTTGAGTTACCTTCTTGACAAGTCAAGTGCTTGTGATTGTTAATTGGATTTTGCAGTGCCCTCGACTAGTACTACCACAGTACATGTTTACTAAGGTCTACTCTTAGTCCTTGTCTCTTCATCAATTACCACTATAGCTACATTTATTTAGATGACACACTTGCTCATTTGTTCCTGTTACACACCAAAATTATCTTAAGCACCTCTTCCTCAGCTTGTCCTCCACTGAAGTCTTCTCAATTTCACATACAGGTACTTGTTCATTTTCATGATCTTTTATTGCATTTTCATCCATCTACATCCAGATTTCATTTCAGATAATCATTGTTTATTGATTGCCAACATTTTCAACAATAATAAGCATTTTCGTCATATACCGGCATTATAAAATTTTCCATTGTCATATATATTTTTCCTTCATCTTTATATATGTTATAGCTACGAAGTAATCTAAAGGCAATTTCCAATGTCATCGTGTCAATTGTCTCCTCCTCTAAGGACAGAAACCTAATAACAGTGCTTCCAACTTCAGATAGATTAGTTGCTTATATAGGGATCCGCCAAAAGCTGGTGGCACTCTACTGAGTCATGCATGAATTTGAGTTATCTATGAGCAATAAAGCATCTGAAACTTTGGGGCTTGAAGGTAAAATACAACACTGATTATCACAGGAATAATAAACATTGAAGCTGCTTCATGTAAGTGGTTAGCAATTTAATGCGAGAAAAGGTCAAAGTCTTATATTCAATTCTATATGGTTAACGATATTAAGTTTATACTAGAAAGAGGTTCATGCATATGTCATATTAATAGTAAGTAAATTGAAAGAAGTTGCCATAAACTTTATTCTGAGGTTACTTAATTATTCAGTTTTATACAGTTAAACAAATTTATACTAGGAAAATATTGCTGATTACTAGCATGTTCACCTTAAGTCTAAAGGTTTCTTAATTTTTGAATTTAGCTCTCTCTTTTTTTTCATGCCAATTATTAATAAAAAGAAGGAAGGACTCTTTAGCATAAACATGGATTTGAGGGTACTACATTATTCATGATCTATTTTAAATACATTTACTTAGCTAAAAATATAAAACAGTGAATCTGGCAGCCTTCTTTTTTTTGTAGTGTAAAAACAAATATGTATAAATCCTGAAAATGTTATTTGTTCATTACAGAACACAAACTTTGTCATATATCTTACCATTCATATGCTCAAATTCGAAATTCTAGATTCAATGCCATAATTTCATTTAATTTTCAAATTTTAGCGACTATGACAGCATTAAAACCCTTTGAATCATATTAATCCTATATAGTAGCTCTGGAACAGCTGATTGCACAATGAGATTACTTTTCGTGATAAGACATAATTCAAATCTTAATCAAAGAAATTTTGGTACAATTATCCCCAAACTGCTCTAACTGCTAGTGGTTTACTTATCATTCCCTCTCAAAATTTAGATACAACTTTCAGAAATTTACAACAAGTTCTCTTTCATCTTCTCTATAAAACTCTTCTTAGCTTCAGAAGAAAAGAAGAGAAAATCAAACTTGGTGTAAATCATTTTGGTGTAGACATAAACCATAGTTTTTTAGTTCGATAAAAGAATTTTCAAGGAAAAACAGTTTTTATACACTATTAACTAAAATCGTTCGTTTATTACACTAGAATCATCACGTCAACTTTTATCAAGCATACCATCATCTAAAAAATCTAGTAAATTATGTAAGTTCATGTAAACATCCAATCCTACAACTTTAGACTAACAACAGGAACACCCTAAAATGTTAAACCATTGATCTTAGAATGTTTGTTTAAGCGATGAACACAATTATAAACCTTAATGAGTGAAGTACTTTGTAAAATTAGCCCAAAGCGAACCATAACTATTGAATTAATAATTATTACTACTTAGTAATTACTTACATGAACCTTCTCTTTAAATAGAAATCGGCCTCCAAATTTGCTTACTACTATAACGCCTCAATTTCGTGCTTTTCTTTGAAAAACAATAGACTCTTAGATTTTGGAAGGCAGCATCAAATCTCGCATGAGTCTAATAAAATCAACAATAATGTGATAAAAGATCCGAATACAGCATAGAAGAACAAAGTAAAGCCTTTGTCTTCTATCATATCTTCTGACAAGACGCATCCAAATACAAAAGATTTCTTCGTGAACTCTACAGACGATGAAAAAATTGCAATTTAAGGAAAAATATCAAAAGTGCACGCATAGAATTGCTGCTTAGCTTGCTAAAAATGGAAAAGTTTTGAAGAATTTGCTTCTTCATCATCCATACTAAAACGAGTTAAAGCATAAACAATCAAAATGATATGAGCAAAAAAAAAAAAAAGAGAATCAACAATTTCTTGCCCTAGATTGGAAACAAGAGAAAATAAAAAGCTGGAGAACTCATATTATTTCAGGAAAATCCATGGTCAGTCTGAATCATGCAAAACAAATAAACAAACGTTATAATAAAATAAACAAATAAATAAATATAATAGAACCGAAACCAAGTTTCATACATAGAACTAGAAAGAAGAGGGTTTGTTTTCTGTCTTAGAGGAAAAAAAAAAAAAAAAGAAGCAAGATTGAGAGCAGGAGAAGAAAGATAGCCAAATAAACAAAAAAATAAAAATAACTAAAATTATATAATATAAAAGCTACTCGTAACCCTAAAGATGTAGCTAGGTATCTTCCATCTGTCATCACCAACACTAGACCAAGAAAAAAGAAACAAATTCAAGCTCAAAAAGTGATGTAACAGTTGAAGATCTAAAGCTAAAAACTTGGGAGCAGATCTACGAAAGCAAAGCGAGAGGCGTTACCCAGCGCTGCCGAACTCGTAGAGCTTGCCGCGGCTGGAGAAGATAATGAGGGCGACCTCAGCGTCGCAGAGCACCGACAGCTCGTACGCCTTCTTCAGCAGCCCATTCCTCCTCTTCGAGAAGGTCACCTGCCGATTGATCTTGTTCTCGATCCTCTTCAGCTCAACTCTCCCCCTCCCCATGATCCAACGATCTCCTCGAGTTATACTACTTTCTCCTCTCGTGAAAAAAAAATAGTACTACTAACTCCCTCTCCCACTTCTCTCAGGAACTAGATATCTTTAACAATAAAAAGGGAGAAGGAATAAGAAAACGAGGGGTAGCGCTAGTTTTTTTTTTTTTTTCTTCACTATTTTTGTTACCTCATAATTTCATTTTTACCCAATTTGGCCTGTAAAAAAAAAGAGATGGGGGAATTCTCTTCAACTTTGGACTGATAATTCCCTCTACTAGAATTGGGAAGGGGATGAACTAATTTGGGTCACTCTATTGGCATGTCTCCCTCTCTTCCCATGACTTAGCTCAAAACCTAGCCCTTGAACTAGACCTATAGCCCCCCTAGAGCCCTAGGGGAATTTTACTGGAACAAGATAAAAGAAATGATGAAAGAGGCGGTCCCGCGAGTGAGAAGGGTATATAGGTAATTTTGCGTGATTTAACCTTGTAATAATTAAATATTTTACTGCAAGAAAAAGAAAAAGGGTTGCTGTTACATCGGATTGAAGTGGTGCCAGTCTACGTGTCGAGCGGAGTACAAAGCTATCGCTTCTTACCGCTGGGAATTGAGAGGACATCCTATTCCTATCGATCTACGTTCTCGTCTCATTTTTATTATTATTATTTTTTTTAAAATTTTTGTTTTTGATTTCTTAAGAAATTATTAGGGGATGATGCTAGAGTTATTTCTCGCTGCATGCTTAACACAGTCACAGCTGTCGTCACGTTACTTACTCCCAACTCTTGGGTACCAGTCACCGCTCTGTCTGCTTAATTATTACCCCGCTGCCCTTCATCTTGTTCCCATGTTATTACTATGTTGCTTCACTGGATGAACCCAAAGAAGAGGAAAATTTGTGCTCATCTGTCTCAAATCTTCTAGTTAACTAACTTTACCCTTTCTACATACCCTATTCTCTTTGAAGTCAAGTTCGGCAATGATGTTAAATTTAGGATTAAAAGTCTAGATTTAGGATTAATTTCAAACGAGTTCTTTTATTCCTGTTAACGAATTATGGAGATTAACCCATGTTAAATTGAGATTTATTAATCCACCTATGTAAGTAGATTAGGTGATAGAACCGCGTCTTCTCTCAAAAAAGATATGTAATTATCAGAATTTAGCTTTCATGTTATCCATTTTTAGAAATTAACAAACATTATCTAATCGTTTATTATGCATAGTTATTTAATTCAGTTTCTGTTCTTAACCCTTTTTCAGGGACTTAGGTATAAATTTTCAACTTGTTTTTTTTTTTTTTTTTTTTTTTTTTTGAGGTTAAGCGGTGAGCAAGAAGCCCTCCGTGTTCTATTAATAAGCCATAACAGAACGGATTAACACAAACTAGAGTGGATTTCATAACCCACCTAGACATAAAGATAACAAAGTCAAAATACAAAATACAAAAAAAAAAAAAAACCATTAAAACAAAATCCACTGCCTTCGATATCGTCATCTGATCATCTTAAGTTTTCATTCTCCAGTCCCTGATCGTCTTCCTCTGTATTCTGTTCTTCAGAAAAGCATAGTTTTTCAGAAGACCTGTCCAGAAATGTATATATCAATATAAGTGTGACATGACAGAAATATGTAAATATGGAATGCTTTTTTCAACTTATTATATATCATTATTCCTCCAACAGGTGGCTATTTTTCTTTTTAGTTTGGCAAAAGCAATTTTTTTCAGAATAAACTGATCATATGACAGATTACTGTTATTAATATAACGGTGTCACTATTGATTCATGATGCTGACCTTAAATTCCTATATTGTGATCACAGGGTGCTGGAATTTCTTTCATACTTTATTATTTTGTGGAACGACGGTACCATTTACATATAATTCTATTTTTGTTTCTATCATATTATTTTACCATCCAAATTTTTAGTGATAAAAAATAATGGACGGTAAAATAATATAATAGAAAATTTGATTTCAATATTTAGAAAATGTGATAACTTCTGCTATTGAGGATCGAGGATTGGGTTATAGGATGCTCAAGATTTTGAGTTGATCGTAGCATATGTCAAAAAGAAATTCTTCAAATTTGACAAGGTCAGGAAAGAGAATCCTATGCGAATGTGCAAACAAATGTAAGCCATAAAGGAATTTTTTTGAACTTAAGGGTAAAGTGTGAATGAAATTGAGACGGTAAATAAAGTTGGAAGAATATAGGGGATCAATCTGAGGTAAAAAATTCAGTTATTTTGGTTACCATGAACTGTAATTTATGGGTTTCAACCAATGCGGAACTTTTAAGTCATGAAACACGGCCTTCAATTTATAATTTGTTTGTTTGCTTGGAGGATTGGTTAGACTTTTATCTCGGACAATTATTTCCCACATAAGTGCATAGTAAAATGCAATTCACTTAAGGAATTGCATTGCTGATCAATTCTGAACCATGAATTTTGATGTGGGTTTGGGCTGATTCTTTTTTTTTAAAAAAAAAAAAAAAAAAGATAAAAGATAAATTGTTGGTTCTATGTGATGGATATTTTTGTTAAAGCATTTGATAATACTTCGATTAGTAAATATAAAAAATCCTATCTCCCAAGTTGTAAATTCAACTAAAATCCTAATTCAAATCTTAAATTGAATTCTCACTATAATGACACAGCCAATCAGACAAAGATACTCTCGGATCTTTCACTATTGCCTTTTAATAGAATGGCATGAGGTTTTACAACTTTTTTTATTAAAAAAAAAATTAAGACGAAGACAAAGGTATTATCAATAAAAATTCAATCATGCTTCTCACAAACTAACCAGGAGTGGTTTTGTCGACAAAAAAAATAAAATTAAATTATTTCATTTTAGCGATAAACTGGGAACGGTTTTAGCCAAAATTCACCTTAAAAATAAACCCTAGTCCCTACTTTTTGTGTCCAAACTTTTAAAATGTAACCTTGTACTACTAGATATTTTGTTTCACTCTTGTGGCCACACATTCTCAGGGATCTCTGACGCGCATTTAATGCGCCACACTCAAGTGCATACCAAAATGGACCGCAAAGGAACAAATCCAACGTATCCACCCTAGATTTTGCCTTAACCACTATTTACTTTTTTTTTTTCCTCTGTTAACAAAAATCTTAGGCCATTCCATCCTTAGAAAAAACCTCTTTTGCGTTCATCCTCCTCCTTTTTATTCCCATTTAGCAAATATTTCCCTCAATATACCAAATCCAAGAAAGATGTAGAGATAACTAAAGAGGGCAATGTCAGATCAACAATAAATCTTAGAGTATATATATTATGTACGCATGAAGAAAAAATGCAAAGAAAAAAAGAGGCAAGTGATAGTTGCACTGGACTAGTCGGTCTCTTCAAAATAAGAACCACCCCCACACCAACCACCCCCCCCCCCCCCCCCCCCCCCCCCCCCCCCCCCCACAAGGGCCAATTGAATGTTAATTATTTAGGGCAAGAGGCCCACTTGTCTTTTTCTCTCCCCTCTGCTCACGTCTCTTTCCAAACTTTACCCTTCTCAACTTCCATCGTTTTCTCTTGGACCACCTCTCTCTCTCTCTCTCTCACACTCAAAACCCTAGATACAACTGCAGCTAGATAGCCTAAGACGCTGCATTCAAGAACTTAGGAATTTATTTGCTGGTAATGGAGTGCTTAAACCCTAGACGATAGTAATGCTCATGTCATGCTCATGTACTGCTAGTCTTCTGCAATGTGTTCAGGTGAAGTTTAAAAGAGTGAAAGCTTATAGGTATTGGGGATTGGGCTACCTTAGATTTGCCCTAGCTGAGTTAACCCTATAGCATCTCCTGACCCAAGTCCAATATCCAATTCCAACCAACCACATCAATCTCTGGTTCAGTATCTAGGGGCGCTTGTAGTACTTTGATCCTAGTCTAAACAATGGCATCTTCTTACTTTGAGTTGTTGTTCGGAAAATGATTTATGAGGAATTAAGGTCGAGGATTAATCTTTCCTTGATATTTTCTTTGATATTCTTCACTCTATTATACTAAAAAATATGGAAATATTTAGTAGTGTTAAATAGTCAAAGAGTGCAATAGACCACTTTCTCGCTTGTTAGTAGTAGTAGTAGAAGTGTATATCAATGGCTGGTCTGTGTATTGTTTGTGGTAATATCCACACGGATTATTAACTTGCCAAGAGAAAGACACAAGCCACTCTGGCCTCCCTCGGTCACGAGGAATTGGATTAAGTATTTTTGTAAATTTTTTTATAAAAAAAAAAAATAATGGTGATTTAATATTCTCCGAGTTACATTAATATGATATAACATAACAAGTGATTTTCGTATTTTGAAGTAAATTAAGGTGGCCGCCTTTATTTCGTTCTGGCTCCATTATGTGTGATAATGAAACAGTTCAACTATAGGACAACTTCTGCTCTAAAAGATAGTGGTAAAATGTCAAAAGGTTGTTCATTTAGAGAGTTTCTTTTTCTTTTCTTTTTTTTTTTAAAAATCATTTAGCCGTAGGCGTATATGAGGTCCAACTCCTATAAAGAAAAGTAATCTCACTATAATATAGAAGAAAATTAATATATTATCTTTGTAAACACGTAATGATCCTCCCCAAATTCTACTTATTCTTTTTATAGCAGGGACAGACGGAAGTGTAGTAGATGATAACAAATTATTGAAAGATCGAAGCGGAGATGAAAAGAATAAGAATAGAATTAAGAGAGGGATTAAAATGATTTTATTACTTGTATTGAAATTGATACAAATTTTCTTTTGAAATTGGAGAGAGAATGGCTACTTTACTTTAGCTCTTTTATTTGCTTAACTTATATTTCAAATATACTACTAAAACCTCTATTTATATATATTACAATCCATCCTATTCCACCTACTCTAAATTCATGGATCACGTGTTAATTAGTTTTTTCCAACTACCTTAGCCACCCTCCTATTAATTAGCCCATTTTTTGACTTCTTATTTTTTATTTTCATTTTAAATGTAGCCTACAATTTAATTATCCTTTCACACTATTTTTTCTAGAAATTACAAACTATATTTAACCTTAACTCTCTAACAGTAATATGTGTGCTATGAGTTACTTACCTTGATGAACTGCTAGTTAAGACTACATGGTCTTATTGGATCAAATCATATTATGTAGCTTTTGGATGCACCTTACAAATTATTTTAGAATTGTCCTCATGAACTGTGGGTAGGAGACCTGGGAAGAGAGTGACGATATCATGTGAGCTAAGGCTTATTGTTAGACTGTCAAAAAATAAAGGCGATATGAATTAAGAAAAATTTTTATTCTAAATTCCCTCCACTCTTTTATCATGATTCCATGTGGTTTTATCCCCATTTTCTCTATGTTATGAGAGGAAGAAGGGAAAAAAAAATTTGAACTTTGTTTCTCTTACTTTCTTCCGTTAAGTTTTCATTTAGTTTTTCCCCAACAGAATAATGGAGAATAAGTTTTTTTTTTTTTTTTCATATTTTCTATTCTTTTTTTTCTCTCACTTTCTCCCAAATTGAACAGAGCCCTTCAGTAAAAAAAAAAACATGGAAAAATCAGTAATATTATTCTTTCTTTTTTACTTTGTAAACTTCAATGTTTTCCAGTTCAATTCCAATTTTCTAAAGCTGTGTGTACTTCTTAAGGTTTTTTTTTTTTTTTCCTTCAGAAATAAAACTAGAAAAAAAAAAAAGAAAGAAAAACAAAGTAGAACAATCTTTGCTTCTTCTTATTGAACTGCAGAAGATGTGCTGTATAGTTTTATTTATTGAAAAGATTCTGTTTTAATTCTTTTTCCCATTTTAATCTTTGTCCTATATAATTCAATATTTACTTAAGCTAAATAGTGGGTATTTAAAACTCCACCTCTTACTTTTTATTCAAAGGTGAGGCTTTTGTATCTAAAATTGGTGATTCTGGACTTATATGTAACATTTTAAAATTGACATCCTTCTTCTGCAAACCATATATTATAAGTTTATTCTTTTCATTATGTTCTTAACAAAGGCTATAGACCGCACTATTTTATATTACTCTCTTTTATTTGTTAATTCTTGACTTTCTTACACTAGTTAAGAGTTTTTACCATTAAAATACACTGATGCAATTCTCATGGTATTTACAATTTACTATAAGTTAGAATTTTAATACATGCGTACGTATTCTAATGCTAATTATTGAAGGCTAATATAGCCTTCTTTTCTTTTCTTAAGAAAAAAGATCGATTGAAACTCATATGTTGCTTGCCTAGCAAAATGTTTGTCATTGTGGGGGCAACATGTTTAATCCATTTAATATCTTTACTATGTATAAAACTAACTTTCCTCTTGTGAATGTTTTATTTTTCCTATGGATTTGATGTTTATCTTGCTCCCATGAAATTTCAGGCTCCACCATTGCTTCCAACAATATTGAGAGTACAATGATCAACATGATAGGGTGTCGTTGATGCATTGCTCAAAGGTAAAGTGGAGGAATATAGACTCGTGTTCTTTTAAAAAGAAAAGAATTAAAGCGCACAAGCGTGAACATATGCTATCCTCTGTCCTCGTAAAATTGAGCAGTTGTTTGGACAGATATACCTTCGGATGAGGAGCGAATGCAGTTCTCAGATGGGACAGCTGGGGAAGACGATAGTGATATTCTTCCATCTCCGGCCCAGACTGGATAGAAGGCTTTTTGGGATCTTACTGTGACCTTTCACTGCTTTTGGCTGACTTTTCGAAGATCGCTTGATGCTTTTTATGCTTCGTAGACTTTGTTGTTGTCACTAGTTAACTTATTTGTATTCTTCATCCTTTTTTTTCTAGCTAAGCCTTGATGTTTACTTTTATGTATTTTACAATTCTGGCTGACTTGTCCGATTCTAGCTAAGTAGTCATAAGATTCAAAATATTTTTTCTTCACTTTTCTCTCTTCAAACCTAGAGAAAATAGGAGATAGTATTAGTTGATGTTATTACCATATGAAATCATAGGAGGAGGATGAAGGGAGCTTGGAATAAAATATTTTTCTCTTTTTTAAATATATTTTTATTTTATTATTATTATTTCTTATATTTTCTTTTAATTTTCTCTTTGAACCAAATAACAAAAAAAGAGTTGTATTTCTTTTCTTTTATGTTTCTTCCATTTTCTGTCAAATCAAAACATAGCCGAACAGTTGGGTGGAAATATTTAGGATGAGGATAGGGTAATGATCTTAATCCTGTCTATCTATAGAAAAATGGTAAGAAAATTTTAAAAAATTAAGAGAAGAAAATTTTGTGTTTTATAAGTAGCATATTGTTCGAAATTAACTCAAATACATGATAAAGTAAATCCAATGCTTTACACTTATTATTTATTTTACTATTATTTCTCAAAATGCATACATTGGTTTATATAAGAAGTTACACACTTCTAATAAAGGGTAAATGGGACAACGGATAGGATAAGAAGGCTTAAGTTTATCAACCCATTTAAATAGATAGGTCAGAAATTTTTATCCATTTCCTACCTTTCAAAATAAATGAATAAGAAAATTAACCTTATCAGTACCCTAAGTTACTTAGAGTAAATAAATCAGTTCACTTTTATACATTGCCACCCTCGTAATATATAAGAGGCCCGGTTCAAAACCAGACCACGAGCTAGGGAGTTTCCAAAGGAGCACACCATTTTTCCCAGTGAGCCCACATTTTAATGATCTGTGCTGAAAGTCCGAACTAAAAATACATTGTCTAGCGGACTCACAAGTAAGGAAAAGTTGTGTGCTCCTTTGGAAACTCCCCACGCTAAGATATTTCCTTCCAAAAGATCTAACTTAGAAAATTTTTTACTTTGTACAACCATAAAAGAGTTATTATGCAGACTTAACAGAAGATAAAATCTATCAATCCAAGTGAGATGGACACCTCACTTTGTGGGGGACAGGCGAGGGCATCTCAGATATGTTTCTGACTGTGCATGTGGCCGTCAATTTTCGGCCAGCTGAGCTCACACTACCCCTGCCGACGACTGTCTTCTTTAATTGGTATCTCCTTCCTTAGAGACTAGAGGGAGGGTGCCCTAATTCATGGACAAAGGGTGAGAGAATCTATTCATATGTCTACATTTTAGTAGATGAGATCAGGCTATGTGCCCTAAATTTGTTGGGCTCCAGCTGATGTGCTTACGTGCTATCGGACCTGAACTGGGCAGCTTAGCTAGGGCACAGACCCGTTGCCACACTCTATTCTGTATCGAGTCACGCCTAGTGGTTCTAGATAGGATCAATGACTCGGCCAGAGTGTTCGATTTGGGGTGGATGGTGACTTCGTATTACAGTATCCCAGCAAAACTTGGTTGAAGAAATGCTTTTTCCTTTTTTTCATTTTCTCATTTTTTTTTTCTTGAGATAATTGGTTGAAGAAAGGTTACTGGAGATGATGAATGAATTTTCTGACTGATATGTTTTATGATCTTGAGTTTTCCATTTTTATTTATATTCTTTTGTCTGTGGCAATAATTGCGAGTAACGCTAATTAAACATGCAACATGCAAGAAATTTTCTAAATGGAAAATTCTAAATTCACTCACTAATTTTCTAAGGCTGTGTTTGGTTTGAAAAAAAATGGAAAAAAGAAAAAGAAAGAGAAAGGGGAGAAAAAATAAATGGAAATTGGTTTCTATTTAATATATAGTTAGTAAAAAAATATTTTCTTTTATTTTAAATTTTATCTCAAATCAAACAATGGAAAAAAATTTCTTTCTTATTATTTTTTTTTCTTTTCCTTTATTTCCCTCAAATCAAACAGAGCCTAATTATCCTTGCTATATATTACTCTTATAAAGTTTAAAAATAAATATTTTTTCTAAGTATAATGCATTATATTCTTAAGTTACTTTAATTTTTTATTTTTCCTTTATTTTTTCCTCTCTCCTTTCTTGCTATTCCACCCATTCATGATTATGCCGTCACCTATCCGACCCTGCCATTGATTACTGAGTTCATGTTTGAACATTGAGACTTTGAATCAATTCACAAGTTCAAAATAATGAATTAGGTAAATAAAAAATGATTTTAAAGTATGATACATGGTAAACAAATAAAATAAAATATAGTCCCACATTGGTAAAAGAGTTGTTAAATTGTGAGTTTATATAGGATTGTTTATTCAACAATATTCCTTATGTAATAAGAGAAGAAATCTTGAGCACCATGATACCATCCTCGCGCGCACATGCACTTGCATGTGCAAGGGTGAATGGCCGTTTAGGGCACACTTGGCACATATGCATCCTCGCGAGAAGCTTTAGATTTTTGGTGTGGTTTGAGTTGCCTCTCTTTGCCATTTGGGTTCAGACCCGAGTTATTAGCAGTTAGGATTCAAAATGAAAAGATATGACTACTAGATCCAACAGTCATATTTGTTTAAACAGTCATGTCTGTTTAGAATTATGTCAATTAGCCATTAGTTTAAAAATCTATAAATAAGATGTCTGTCTCATTACAAACACAAGTTTTTCTTTTTCAGACAAGGGAATTTTGTTTTTACAAGTCCTACATTCATACACCACAAAACAGATATTGTTATTTAATTTGATTTGCAAGAAGTAATATGATTGCTGCTTCCATCCTATTGCAAAAAATTGTTGTATTCTAGGAGATAGCATTCAATATTAGTCTCAATCATCTTCCAACTCCGATCATCTTCTACTTTCAACTTAAGGACTGTCTGGACTTTCATATTTTAGGTATAAATTATAGTTCTTAATCGCTACATGAGAATATGATTTCTCCATTCTTTGCTTATATATATAGGGATTACTGTAGGTGAGTCGTCAGTTTAGAAAAAGTTAAGTGAGCTAGCAATAAAAATATAGTGATTCAATGATTCATCTCTAAATTTTTTCTAGAGTAAATATCTTACCTCCTTAACTTATTTCGGGTCAAATTTCATAAATTTTTGAGTTTATTTACAAGTATTATTTTAATTGGAATTTGGAGTCAAAATATGTAGATTTTTGTAGTTTGACAGCAGAAAAATTTCCAAAGCTGATCTACTCCAGAGCTACCGGTATATCAATTTCCTATACCAAACAAAATGTTCCAAGTAGTAAATTGATTGATAGCTAGCATAAACCTATTGGTACCTCTAGACAGAATTGAATTTGCAGTCGAATTTGAATTGATTTTGAACTCCAATCACAACCATTGATTTCAATTTCTAACATATCCGAAGGAATGAAAAGCTAAGAGAACTCTTTAAATACTCGATTATCTCTAACTTCAAGGAGGTTCTAGAGGTCCATCTATTGATCTAAATTAAATCCTGGAAATCAATTTAACAATAGAGCCGTCAAGAAGATAATCTTTATTTTAACAAGATTCCTCTTTTTTTTTCATCATTCTCATCAAGATCTTCATTATCGTGTCCAAAGAAAATAATTTTCACATCATGCTCATCAAAAAGAAACTAAGTTCATATAACCACAAAAGATATTTGTTATTTTTACATTATACCTTTAACAAGTAAGTTCTTTCTTATTTTATTTGATATCTCTTGTAATCTCCTGATAGAGAGAAAATTAATTTAAATTGATAGATAGAGGCCCCAATAATTTTATATTTAAACTCATGAACTCTTCTTATTCTATCAAATGTGAAACTATACTCATATACGAACTACTAACATCTCCATATGTTAGGATAGTTGTCTGATCGTCAATGAGACTAAAGAACCACAATGGTTAGATGATACAAAATTCCAGATATATATATAGAGAGAGAAACTTTGATTTTCATTAAGTGATTGTAATAGTGAACCTTATTTTCATATTGTTTGAGAGTAAAATTGTGTATATATTCTTACTTTCGCAATTCCTCAACTATATATATATGAAGTTGTAATTTTTTTTCTAAATTTTTTGAAGTCCTGAGTTTCTATTGGAAACACTTATGCTCTCAATAAAATACTCTCAAGGTAAGCTGTCAAAAAATAGAAGAAATTATTAAGAAGTTCACTGAAAAACCCTAACAACTAGCTTTTGTAGGCATCCAAAACATAATTCTGAAATTGCCCTAGGTGTCTAAGAGCAGTTTACCGGTTTATTTACTCTGAGCATCTGTTGCTGTTTGGAATCAGCCAAACAGTCGACCGATCCATTGCAATGAGAGCATTCAAGCCACTCTCGAGCCATCATCATGGACCAGTACTCCTGATGGCCCAGCAACAATATGTCACCAATCAACAATGTCAGCAGTCAGTTACTTTCGCTAATGATATTGCTGCCACCTATTTACTATTACGGGGTGGCCATGGCTGTCGTTGGTTCGTCACCACCATCGTCCATTGCCACAGCAATTGCCATGACCACCACAGCCACTACCAGCGGCCGATCATCACCGCCACCAATTTACTAATCTCTGTCATTGTTGATCATTCTCAACTACTTGTGTTGGTCGCTGCTTTCACCATCGTATGCTACATATTGTCCGGGGTCTTCACCATCGACCCGTTGTGGATGGTTACCGCCATTAGTCCACCACTGCTTACAATTCATCTGTCTAGCATCCCCTCCTTTCTTTTTCGTACTATGGTTAGTTTCGGTAAATTAATATATCACTCTACTCAAGAAGTTTTGTTAGTATATACCAAGAACGCAAGATTACAGTTATTGGGATAAAAATTATACCTAGCACGGCGAGGCTAAAGTATAGTACGTTGTTTATTCCAAAAAACAAAGTATCAGTTTATATCGATCGAGTTAAAATACGTAAGAAGAAACTTGAACGTGGATAAGGAATTTCATAATGTTTCTAGTTAAGAATAGTCCCACAGAGACAAGAATTATTGTTATTTATAATAAAATCTCATTAGCTAAAAAATTGATCAAAGCTAGCCTTCTTAGAGAGTCATCCATAATTAAATTAAATATGTTTTTTTTTTTTTTTTCCCAATGAGCTTATAACAGGTAGTATCACTTGGCTTCATTTGAGCATCCTACATTTGGTTCTATACATGGTTTTACACTAAAACTTGCATTAATTAATATTCTATCGAACCGATTATGACACCAATTGCAACTCTCATCCTATAAATTTGCAAATCGAATCTCTTCTCAGTTGCATTGTTGCATGCATTATAAGTTGCCACACTAATATTTTACTTTCAAGCATTACGAATTACAACTAAGTAGTTGAGTTATATCTGTTACAAGATGCAACTAAGCCAACCAAACAATTGCAACATTGAACCTTTTCCATTCGAATGGAGTTAGAGAATACAAGTGAACAAATTTTACAGCCAAAAGAAATTGGTAAAATATTCAAGAGCAACAAGTTCACCTTGCTACCGACCATAAGGGTCTTTTCTTGGCCGACAAAGTGACTGACTGAAAATTCAATGTTTGTTAGGAGTTGAGATGACTCAACAATCATAAATATTTTTTATGCGACTTACCAATTAGGACATCCACTGAGATTAAAAAGGTAGCCCTCAATAGAACAATAAAGAAGAGCCAATGGCTCTTATAACATGAAAAAATACCAAAGGCGAGCAATTTGCATCTCTAGTGCCCACTAAGTTCACTCAACATAGATGGTATGGGATTGTATCATTAAAAAGTGACAGATCCAGCATTGGTTCCATCTGCGTTTACTTGATGAAGATGTTAGAATTGACAAAACGATGGATAGTGGTAGCTTTTCCCTTCAAGTTTCAACCACCCAAGCAAGTGGTAAATCAAAAGTTGTTGGCGTAAAGTGAGCATGCTCTTGATTTTACATTGTTTTATGCTTTAAGGTGGGCATCAACAACGTGGGACATCGAATAAAGACTGGTTCGTTGAGGATCGGAGCACCTTCTTGTCGATTGAAAAGATAAAAATTAAACACATAGAATTAGTCCTCCGATAAAGGTGATCAATAAAACAATGTGACCTAGCTAGTTTCACAAATAGGGATGGTAGTTTACATACGCTCTATGGGTTAATTATTGATCCGTCCCATACAAATTTTTGAATTAAAAATAAAATTTTATTTTTCTAACTCAAAAATTTGTATAAATTTGGTAAAAAATTGCGTCCATCCATTATCATTCCTATTCACACAGTTGATATCTCCACTATATGCACGCACCTTTAGGCTGTTGGGAATGTCAATCTCATTGGAAGATTTGTAGAATAAGGTATCATATAATTGAGGAGAATTTTCTAAGTCCATACCGCTGCTCTACATACCATTGTGCACCAGTCGATGATCACTTGCCCTAGCCCATCGTAGTAGCTTGTCCATCTTGAATGTAGATCGGCCACCCGACGCTTCATTCAGCGTTGCTCATGTTCATCAAAACTAAAACCTTCAGTAATTGGATAATATTCCCGCTAAGTTTTGGATTCTAATCAAATCCTATTAATTTTCCACTTTGAATTGAATCCTCGTCAAATTTATATATTTATATATTGCTGTGGGACACTTTTCCAAATAATATCTTCTTTTTTTTTTTTTTTTGAGCAAAAACGGCGGGTAGAAGCCAACCGCGTTCCATTAACAAGATGATAATAGAACTACAATAGTTCAAGGCAAAAATACATAAAAGAAAATATAAAAACTAGCTAGGAGAAAGTAGATAAAGAGTACAAATAAGTATTCAAATGACAACAACGAAATCTAAATAGTACATCACAAGCTCCACATGGTTTTCAGAAATGCCATCAGAAGTCGTCATAAGGTTCCCAGATGCCGACGATCAAGTCTGGATCGGAAAAGTAGGATTATCGCTGACTTCTTCTCCCGACGTCCCACCTGAAAGCTGAACCCGCTCCTCATCCGAAGATATATCTGTCCAAAAAAGGACATCATGAATAATTGCACGTATACATGAGTGTGATGGGCGTGCAGTAGAATTAAATATTCTACTATTTCTTTCACTCCAGACATTCCAACATAATACTGCTGCTAGTGTTCTATTCAAATGTGATTTCTTGCTTCCAACACATAATTTATTCTCAAAACTAGTAGTGGAATAGGCCACTTTTCCAAATAATATATCGTCGGATTAGACTGGAACAAAAGGGGGGGACTCACAATGATGATTCAATATAGTTTTAGACATTTTCCAAAAGGTTAAACGGATAGCTAAACGCCAAGCTTTCTATTTTAATTCATCATCCTCTTCCATTTATCTTCAATTTGAGATTATTTTCGTCACTCAAGACCCTAAAAAATCTGATCCTTACTGAGTCATGAGAGGCCCGCAAAACTATCAGTCGGGGACAACAAGAAAAGAGAGGTGACAATAGAGTCAAATGCCTTATGCACTATTCGCACGGCCTTCGCTATCCATCGGCACTTGCCAAACCCCACAGCAGACCTAAAGCTCCAACAGGATTATGATATCCCTTCTAGACTAGAAGGACACCCAAAGGGAAGATGGACCGTGATGATTCAATATGGAGTAAGACTTTTCTTACTCAAAGGGTTAAGTCGATAGGTAGAAATCACATTTCTATTTAAGTTTATTGTCCTCCTTTGAATTTTTTGATGTCGGGTCATTTTTTAGGTTAATAGTCCTCCTTTGAATTTTTTGATATCGGGTCATTCTTCATTACCCATGATGGTAGCTCATATAAATATCATTGCAAAATAATATCCTTCTAAGCCAAGAAGTTTCTATTCGTCGCAAAATTGTTACTTTCTTCCAAACAAACGAAAGGATTTATAAATTATCACTCTTTTTTACTAAAAAAAGGTGGATTCTTGTATTAGTGATAAAATCCATCAAGATTATAAGGTTCGTGGACTCCGTTGACGATCCGACGTTGATATGAGCTTCGAGATTGTACGCACGCAAGAGTACGAACATTGGGTCTCTCCAAAAAGTGATTTTTACAATACCCCATGACGCCTATTTATAAGCATGAGATAGTTAGATCACCTACCTTATATCTAACGTACCTTATAAATAAGGTCAAATATTTATTTCTTTTTTAAAAAGATTTGGAAATCTCTGGTTCATCGTATCTGGACCTGATCTGATCTTCAAGATTTGTCATAATCTCTGATTTGATGTGTTTAGTTATGATTTAGATATCCAAAATCAAAATTAAGCATGATTTGATAAGATTGGATATCCAAATCTAAATCAAATCCGATTTCTAACCGATTAGATTTTTTAATACAATCCGACGACTAATCTCACATATGGGATTTTTCTTTACTTTTTACCCATCAACAGTTTCATGCGTCACTCTCATTCTTGTACTACTTGTCTCTTTCAATAGTAGGTTGTATTACATCCCTTTCCATTTCCCTTATCATCGTCAATCCTACTTTATTGCCTTTATGAAAACTGGGCCTAACAATGGTTTCAATAGTAAACTCATCCCTAATTCTCTATACTTTCCTACTAAACTTTCCACAAACATTCCTTCCTTCATAATCCTAATCGCCTATACGTAGCTGCCACGATTGTGCCATATGTTTTTAACACCACCTTTACATCCCTTCCATTTGTTATTGGCATTCATGAACGTTGGTGTAATTCTTCGTTCCGAATTGTCTCACATTAGATATGAAAAAAGAGTTAGTGAAATTTCTATAAATCCATAAAGTAGTCGTTACTAGCATATTCCTTTCTGGTGTTCCACCATCCAATTTACAAAAGTGTCTCTCCAATATTGTCACACGTTGAAGTATATATTAATGTGTTACTGTGTCCCTCCAAAATTGCCATAGTAAGGACAGCAGGCTTGAGACCTGACCCGTACTCGAGTTGGCACCCAGGCTGGCAGACTACCAATCTGAACTCTCTAGGGCACAAGGTGCGGGACAAGGCCTAAGCCCTAGCCCGAGGGCAACCGATCTAATAACCAATGCCTATGATTCAAGCATGCCTCCATTATTCATTGTCCTCCGCCTTGATCTCCATTCTTGAGATCTACATAGTTGTAGATCTGATACAAAGAGGAAAGGGTTGTGTAACCCAACCATCAGGCCCTAGAGGGCTTTCGGCAAGGCAACAGCATTCACATCCGACTATATCTCGCAGGTCCTCTAATGTTACACAGACGAATAGACGATTCGGTATGTACTTGTCCCTTATGAACTTCTTGCGTATCTGCAATTATATTTGCCCATATATGCATGTCTACATGTGTTGGCTACGGGCGTGAATTTATTTTAACTACTCGCCATTTCCTCGGTTTTTGCCTGACCCATACCATATTCAAAAATTTAAGATCTCGCCTTGATGACAAAGGCACCATTGTACGATTTTTTTCCAACCTACGACAGATATATAATGGCCATGATGATCGTTTTTTCTTCCTCACCGATGAATTGACATGAAGATTTGGCACCGAGTCTAATGGGACTACCAAAGTAACATCAAATATTTAGGGGGCAGTCAACATTACTCTTAAGCAAGATTTAAAATATCATATCAAAATCACTGTAACCGATAATTTATGTTATCAAAATTGAAAACATCATGCGTATCACATCCGCATATTAAAAATACAACAATATCAGGTCAATGCTATATAGTATATTTTATATTAGTTACCAACATTGAAAATAACACGTCATATAACTCATTATATTACATTATGATACCTAATGCAAACTCAATATCATCTAACAATCGAAAATAAATCAGTGCACTGTAATGATACGTATTTTATGTTTTTTTGCATTATGTTACATAATATTACATTATGTTACATTATTTATTGCTATTTTTTGAATGATTTCCTGATGGTTACTAATTAATTATTTTGATTGTTAGTTGATTGTTGTAATTTCTTTTCTTAATTATTTGTTGTTTGTTTGTTTGATTGCTTGTGCTATTGCTATCTTACTAATTAGTAACTGCTTGCTTTATTGTTTGTTATTGTTGAAAAACCCTTCCGCTGCACAAAAACTCCGAAGTTGTGGTGAGAGTTGAGGAAAATTATTTTGTATTTTTAACTCGCTTCCGCAGGTTGAACGCCTATTTTGGATAGAAATCTGGGTTTTATGCAGCAATATAATTTTTTTTAAAGCTCGCAACCCTCACCACAATTTTAGAGTTTTTGTGTAGTAGAAGGTCCTTTCAAAATGGTATCAGAGCAAGTTAAGATGTGATGGCGCTCGCATTGCTCGTTGGTGCCTGCGTTGACTCTGCTGCGGGCACTGCCCCTAATCTGCCCCCTGCATGCCAACTCCACCGCCTCACCAATACCGGCTATAACTCCTAGGTTTATAAGGGGTCCTGCTCTGCCATCACCGCCATTTTCAAGTGTCATCTTTCCCATCTCCGTCTCGTGTTTTGGTAACTCCATCTGCTACTCCGTCACCAAAATTTAGTATGTCATTTTCGGCTTCTGCTCCGTCGTCACCGCCATGTTTAAAGATGCAGATTTTGTCATCTCTGTCTCCTCTTCTGGTGACTCTGTCTGTTATTTCGTCACTGCCTCTTATAATAGAGATCATGTCTACTGCTCTGTCTCCAAAATTTAGTGTGCGCTCCTGCTCCGTCGTCATTGCCATCTTCAAAGATGCAGGTTTTGCCATCTCCGTCTCCTCCTTCGGTGACTCCGTCTGTTGCTCCGTCACCGTCTCCTGTACCAGAGATCCTGTCTGCTGCTCATTCACATTGTCGTCATCATGATTTTGTTTTCAAACTTAAGTTGGTGTCTTCCAAACCATTTTGAGTTTGTGGAGGAATATTAAAATATCTCACTAATTTAGAATATTTTCCTAAATTAGTATATTTGACAAATCATCTAATTTATTACCATATCTCAGGATATCTTCCTAAATTAGTATATTTGTCAAATATCTCTAATTAGGTTAATTATGCTAATTTAGAATTATATACAATTAGAATTAAATTATATATTCTCTTGTTTTTACCTTTTATACTTGTTTCTTTCATCTATAAAAGGCTGGTCATTATAATGTTTAATATACACCTCAGAATACAAAACTATTCTTCTCTCTCAATTCATAGTTTTATCAATAGCCACCTCCTCTCTGCCAGCTGGGGATGCTCTCGCTATCCGGTATACGAGCTCTTTTATCTTTCCGATTACCTGTTTGAGAGTCAAGTACATCCAGATGTAAGCTATTAGCGGATATTTAAAAAAAAAAAAAATCTTTTTTCTTTTTTGGGGTTTCATTCTAGATTGTCGTTAGTGACGTGGCTAGGATTACTTTAGAAGCATCAAATCCAGAATGCAGGCTAATGAGAGCTAGCACAACACCCCACTGCTCATGGGCCATAGCCATAAAAGAAACATCAAAAACATAATCAATATCTTCTCCTTAAACCTGTTACAGGTTCAACTCTTTCGTTTAGACGGCCACCTTGTTGGCTGCTCCTCTCCTGCAGCCTCAGCTTCATCAAATATTACCAAAAACATTTTGCAGCCTTTTCTCGCAGTACAGGCTGGCAGTTAGCGAAATATTCCAAACGAAACAGTGGGGCATTTGTCCAAAAGCATTCTCCCTGCTTCTCATAAGTCACCACAGGCAACAGGGGACACTGAACACATTGTTCATGTGCCCTTGTGTGCAATCTGAATCAGATGTAGACCTGTGAGGGCCCCAGCTGAGGGTGATGATATGTGCTTCCACTGTATAGTACACGCTACTACTGATCTGAATTGGACCCTGCACACTTCTTTTCTTTTGAGGCCATCATTTTGGACTTCTGTTTGCTTGAGAGTTGAGCCTGTAGTAGGTTTCAAGTTTCAACTTAAGGATGTACAAGATTAGGACTTGTCAATGGAAGATCTCCATCTCCTTAGGACTTGTCATTGGACACAAAAAGGAACACAAGGTTTCTTACTGCCTATTTTTAACATTGGAAAGGATTGGGCATATATCGGCCATGTATATATGGATTTCATAAGAGCATGGTTGCATCTATAAGCCGGTGTTTTAACGTATCCGATAATGTTTAGAAAAGCAATAATAGTAATATAACGTTCTGCCTCTTTTAAGTTATATTGCATATAACGGAATACATAATGTAGGTTGTATAATCTCATATTTATTTAATAAAAGTTACTATTAAACAATACATAGGGAGTAATATTTATAAATTTGAAAATAAATTTGAAAATTCTAAAAAATAATATGAAAATATTTTCTAATAAGCTTCAAAATAATCTTCAAATTTATCTTCATAAATTATATTAAATTCGCAACCATAATTTTAGTTATCACCAAACAAGCAAATAAAATATCAAATTTATTTATTTGAGCTATAGTCATTACTAATATTGTAATTTATATTTGCAATGCTCTTATTTGTAGTTGTTTGTTTCAATTCAACTGAGAGTTCAATAAAATCAAGAAAGGGTAAAAAATTTTAACAACATGAAAGAAATTATAACTGATAAAACTAAAAATTGAGAGAGAAGAATAGTTTTGTATTCTGAGGTGTGTATTAAACGTTACAATGGTCATCCTTGTATAAATGAAGGAGGCAAGTATAAAAGGTAAAGATAAGATAATATATAATTTGATTCTAATTATATATAATCATAAATTAGCATAATTCGCCTAATCAGATATATTCGACAAATATACTAATTTAGAAAGATATCCTGAGATATACTAATAAATTAGAGGATTTGTCAAATATACTAATTTAGAAAAATATCCTAAATTAGTGAGATATTCTAATAGTTATAGAGGAGCACGCTATTTCAACTGTTCGCAGGATAGGAGTTGAAGATAGTGGGGAGTGATTACGCCCTTATAGTTATAGTCGGCCTTGTACTCTTTGTTCCATTTTCGTTTGCATAAAGACTAACATTTTGCACTCTTTTATATTACAGCTTATTTATGGAATACAAAAAGCATTTATCTGTCTTTTGAGAATTTCAAATAAATAAATAAATGGGATAGCTATTGCCCGTATCTAGATGAATTCATTAATCTTGATTCTGATCAATTTGCTTGCTGTCGATCAACTGCAAGAAGTTATAATTAAGAAATGAAGTCTTCAGTTCGCAGTCAGGAGTGTGAATATGGTCATGTCGTAATTTCTTGCACAATAATTTGCAAGGGTTGTGATATTGGATTTTTTTTTTTTTTTTTTTTGGGTCTCACATTGAAGAATGGACTGTGGGTTTGTTCCCCGCGAGCTCGAAAAGGGTTGGCCCATTTTGGGGTGTGTTCACAAAATGGAAAAAAACTTGCACGATGGGCTGGGCTAGCTGGGCCAATGGCCTATTGTCAAGGTGACTTGAATCTTCATTTCTTCGCCTCTTACTTAGAAGACTATAACTATGATTTATTTATAATTTACATGCCAATAGTTTGTAAATTTCTATTTATTTAACTTTCTACTAGTAATGTGCATATGTCATGTATGTGTGCATTTTGGACACGGCTTAAAATAGATGGACTGGGGCAGATAGATTTTTAAATCAAATAGAAAACTGAATATTACAATTAAAATACTATTAAAAAAAAGGAGTTTCAATATGTAACCAATCTTCTATAAATATAGTTGTTACATAAAATCATTTTTTTAAAAAGAAAAAAATTATGAATTAGAAAAAAATAATAACCCAGCTAAGGATTATCTATCAATATTATTAATATTGAAATTGTTAGACTTGTTTCTCATCAATTTATAATTTTAGAAACATTGAAGTACAATATGTAGCAAAAATTTAAAGAAATACATGTTAGGGCTCAAGCATAAGATAATCATCTAATATTATCTGCATTTAGTGTTTAAACCTCAATATAGAAATATAGAAACTACTTCAATATAATTAAGTATGTTTTCAGATAAGATATTGCTAGATTTTCTTTCTAAAATACAATAAGGTGTGGGCCGTTAATGGGGCTCTACCGGGAAAATTATAAAACCACACCCTACCCACTCAGACTGCGGTGGGCCCACATAGTCTTGGCCGAATTCCATCTCTGGGCCGGGTCTCACCCGGCGAAATCGGAATCCCAAAAGCAGGCTTCTGGTCCACCAGTCGTGCTCACTTTTTTTCTATATAATAATAAAAAGAACGCCTTGGAGTTAAGGAACATTGAAGGATAGCTACCTCACCTACTATCCACAGAAAGAGAAAAGGAAAAGGGCAAGTTAGCTTAAATTTTAGTGGGGACCGGCCCTTTCTGCTGCCGAATTCTTCTGAGAGAGAGAAAAAAAAAAATTAGAACGAAAAAAGAGAGATTTTTTAGGCGACAATGTCCGGCATCGCTCGTGGGAGATTGGCGGAGGAGAGGAAGTCATGGCGCAAGAATCACCCTCATGTCCGTACAATCCCTCTCTCGATTGCTCGAATTTTTTGTTTTTTTTGTTTTTAATCTGTTTTGACTTTTTTTCCTTGTGTTTTGAAAAAAATCTAGGGTTTTGTGGCGAAGCCCGAGACTCTGCCCGATGGCTCGGTGAATCTCATGGTTTGGCACTGCACGATCCCTGGGAAGCAAGGGGTATGGCTTGATCTTGATCTTCGAGAGTTCTTGCTTTCTTTTTTAATAATTTCTTTTGCTTTTTTTTTTTTTTTTTTCAGTTCTTTGAGATTGTAGGGAAGTTGTTGTTTTTCATCCACAATCATTAGAAACTGTATCCCCAGATTCCAATTGCTTCAATTTACAAAAGATGGAAAGATTAGAGAAATCAAAATAGTAACTTTTGGCATGCATATATGTTTTATTATAGTTACTGACATCTTACAGACGCAACTACAATTTTATTATAAATTTCTTGAAACAAAAGTTTTATGGAGGTGGTGATGGCACCCAAATTGCAAAGCGTAGCTATACAATAGTGAGATGTCCATTAATTGCACGTAGTAAAATGCCTATGTTTATTGAGGATAAGTGCTGTTTCTGCTGAAGCAAGTTCAGTTTGTATAATGTTTAGATACGTTTCGGTGTAGGTGATTTGTTGTGCATCGTGTATTTGACCAATTTGACTGTCAAAAAGGGCTTCTCTTTTGCCTTCTCATTTAGTTGTACCTACTACAGTAGTTTGTTAGATTCTGTTTGCATGTTATATGTTATGTTCTTGCTCATCATTTCCCTTTATTTTGTTTTATCCGCATCAATGCTTTTTTGTAACTTCCAATGGAGCAATAGATTTATTACTATTTTCCTTTCATGAGTCGACAAGTATGCATTATAGTTTTTGGATATAGTTATGTTTTACAAAAAACCATCTAGTTTTTCCAACCCAACTTAATTTTTATTGATTTAAACTATTTACACTTGCAATTATGCCTCGCCTCACATTCCTTCTAATGTGCATTCTAGGAAGTTTGGCGAATAATTAGAACGTCATTTTTATTGTATATATCACTTGTAACTTTACAACAATAGTAGCAACTAAGCCTTTTTATTCCAAGTACTTGGGGTAGACTATATAAATCAAAAGAGAATCATGCCGGATCAATATAAATCAAAAGAGAATCATGCCGGATCAATCACGTGGAGGATCCTTCTCCGCTCATGTCCATCGAGCAATATGTTTTTATTTAAATATCTAGCATCTATATCTTTTCGTATCAATATCATTTGTAACTTTATTTTGTCTATTATAGTTTAAACTGAAAAAAAGAAGAAGCTCATGTTTCTTCTTAGCAGCTCTCTTTTGTCGCATAATCATCGCCCTTCATCTTAGTGTGCTTTTGCCCTTTCTTACTCTTGAAGTTACCTTTCTGTATAACCTTTGCTCTTATTGAAAACAAAACAAAAATATAACCAGAATTGTTTTAGGATAAGTGATTATGATCTAAGTGCCTATGTACTGATTTTGAAATACATGAAGGTTAGAGCATTTGGGGTACATCTAGAACTGATCAAGAAATATCAACTAAAACTGTAGCTTGCAGGATCCTTGGAGGTGATCTAAATGGGTGATTCATTTTGTGTTTTTAAAAAAATTTAATGACCTTTCTAATGGCATTACATATTTTGAAAAGGACAAACATTTAATATCATTGTCTAGGTGTTTTCAATGTAGTCAAATAGTACTTTTCTTAGGAGTATACATAGATTAGTATGAATGAGATTGCAACACTACAATAGAAAAGGTTTAGTATTTGTGCACCAAGGAAAGTGTACATAGAAATAAGGAGATGTTCCCTATCCAAAAAAGGAGAAGGAAATTATAGTAATTAGGATTGTTTTAGGAGAGGTGATTGTGATGTTAAGTGCCTATGTACTAATTTTGAAATACATGAAATTCAAAGAGTGTCTCGAGTACATATGGCAGAACTGATCAAGAAATATCGAAAGAAACTGCAGCCTACTGAATCCTTGGAGGTGATCTAAATGGGTGATTCATTTTTGGGTTTTTAAAATTTTACTGACCTTTCTAATGGCATAACATATTCTTAAAAGAAGGTCAAACATTTAATATCATTTTCTAGGTGTTTGCGAAATGGTCAAATACTACTTTTGTTAGGAGTATACATAGATTAGTGAAGAGATTGCAACACTAAAATAGAAAAAGTTGTTGGTATCTGTGCACCAAGGAAAGTGTACATAGAAATCAGAAAGAGGTTCCCTATCAAAAAAAGAAAAAGGCAAAGAATTTGAGAGGTTGTCAATATTTATCTTAAGAAGTTGAAACGAAGAATCAGGATGAGTAAGAAAACGTTAGCTAAATATCTGAACTTTTGATTTTGTTGGAAAAAGCAAAAAAGCCAACAAGTTAAATTGAGGTGGAAAACCTAATTAGGCCTCCAAATTCACTGTAGTGTCATACTTCTGCCTATTTATGTTTTAAACAAGATGCAATTGGATGAACTTAACCTAAGAAGTACACCAACATTGTCAAGTCAAATTTGTTGAAAAGCCAAACTTGACTTTAACTTGTTTAATATATTGGTTACTCAGTTTCAGGTCGGATCTAGAGTGTCACTCTTGTTTTCTGAAGCCAGAAAAATTAAGTTTTCTAGGATAATCCTCAAAACTGTAACCCTTATAATAAAAAACAGTTCAATTATTGGGAAAATAAATCTATGACTTTTTAGTTTGGATGCAACTAGGAATCCACTCTAGTCAAATCCAACATCTTAATCTCTAATATGATCGGGAGTTCAGAATTGCTAACTAACAGATCATAGAGTCAGTTTGAGTTAAGCTAGATGGTCATTAGCTGGCTATGGTGCCCCTGTTCTTCTAAGAGAATCACATATCTATTTAGGATACGTATCCGATACAATTCTTGTCCAGTTCTTGTTAGATTCTTGTTTGATTATTCTAAAAGATATTGGTGAATATGCAGTTCTAAGATAGTGTATATATGAATGCTAGATTCATTTCGAGTAAACTATAATAATTGAATTGTAACTATCCACAACATATATATATATATATATATATATATATATATATATATATATATATATATGTGCATTATTTTTTTATATTTAACATATATACGTATTGTATCATATTCGATACTCGTACTCGGATCTGCACAACATAGACAATTGGTTTAGATTGTCAAACTTAGGAGAGGCAAAAGCGTAAGGGAAATTGGACTTTTCATATGAGTCTTTAACCATTGGCCTAATCTTCCATTAGTCCTCCCTAATAGGTTATCTATACAAGAAAGCGGGGTAGATGAACTGATATAAACACAGGTAATATTCAGATACTGAACTCGAACTTAATATTTAATACAAATGATTATGGACTTAAATATCCTACCTAGAAATTAACCGGAAATTATTTAAGATGACTGAAGTATAGAAGAAAAATGAGTTCAACCTTCAAATTTACTCGTATATTTGGGAGAAAGTTGGTGGTGTTGCATTATATAATACTCAATGGACCTTAATCTTTGTGCTGCCACATATATACTTGTATCTTAACCTTGTGAATATTTCAGATAGTTTAGCACTATTCATATCCGTATCTGTAACCATATTTCAAATAGCTCCAAATGGACTCAGAATAAGTGGGCCCCATATTATTAACAAATATCAAGTTTGATGCAGAGCAAAAACAATTTAAAGGTTTTGTGATGGGAATTTGGAGATATTATGGAAGAACTGAGGCTTGATACAAAGAGGATAGGATCACACCCAGGTGCTTCATACACGCACTCTTACACGATCACTTGAAAAAGAATTTAATAGCAACCTAGCAAATATCATGCTAATAAAATAAGGTTTCAAAGGTTTAATATATGTTGAAAATAACACGTTATGAAACCTGTTATATTGCGTTATGTAACTTAACGGAACCCTAGCGCTACGTAACAACTAAAAATAACTCGGTGCATCGTAATAGTACGTTTTTTTTATGTTATTTTATATTATATTACGTAACGTTACGTTAAATTATGTTATGTTACATTATTTACAATTATTTTTTAAAGTAATTTCTATATTGTTGTTGATTATTATTTTATTTATTAGCGAATTGCTGTAATTTTCTTGATTAGTTGTTGGCTTGTTTGATTGCTTTTGAAATTGTTAACTTATTAATCTGCGATTGTTTTCTTGTTCGCTTGTTGTAATTTCTCTCCGGTTGCTGAAATATCTTGTTGATTGTATTGAATTTTTAACTAAACTGAAATCAACAATAACAAATAAATTAAATTGAACATTACAAAATATAAATTACAACAATGATAATAATTGGAATTGAAATAAAAAATTGAAATGTTATTTTTTTTGTTTAAATGATAATTGGAATTACGGTTGGAGACTTAATATAATTTATGAAGATAAATGTAAAAATTATTGTAAAACTTAATATAAAATTTGAATAGCTTATGTTTTACAAAATGGTTTTATATTCTTTTTTTAAATATTTTAAATTTATTTTTGAATTTATAAAAAATATTTTATATAGTTTTATATTTAATTTTAATTAAATAAATAGGAAATTGCATAACCTATGTTATGCATTATGCTATATTCGACATAACCTAATAGAGAGAAAACGTTACGTTATCGTTATCGTTATCGCTATTTTAAACATACTGTTTAATATCTCATCTACTATCAGAAAAATAAGGTTACAAACATAATATATATATATATATATATATATATATATATATAAGAAACCAATTACGTGAACAACATATGCAAATAAATCAAAACAAAACAAAATAAAAATCCTAATATCCAAATAAAACTCTAACTAGAAATCTCAAGTGGACTAAAAACTAAATAAACTAATATTAATCCCTAATTAGTCTTATCTGTTCATTGTCTCCATCAATTTTCTCCAGTTTGGAAATATTCACTACCGGTGAATGCAGCGATGGTACAAATCGAGCAAGTCTAGGTGAAGTTGGCATGTCTCTAAATTAGGTTATCATTTACAGTGAAAGTGCTTTTGAATCAAAATCCATCAGCAAAGTGCCATCTTGATTACACCATGCTTTCTAACGAACAAAGCATTATTGGTAGTTCCCTACAGCTATTGAAATCATCTCTTTTTGTAATATATCATCTACCTCCTCTGTTTGATGCCTCCATTGTGGTGGTAATGACGGTGGCGTAATGGCAGCTGAAAAGCATTGTGCATGTGCCACGATGGATGGATGAAGGGCTTGGTATGGTAGCTAAAAAGGACTGTCGAAATATACCGAGTTAAGTCCTAGCTTTTGAAGATTGGGCAATATCAAGATCAAATGGAATACTCAACTCCTAAGCGTTCCTACCAATCTCCCTTAGAAACTTGTATAGACATGTGCGCCGAGCATGAAGGATCTCTATAATTCCCGTAAAGGAACCTCTCATCAAATATCAGCTTGTCTCCAGTTAAAAATTCCTACTCTTTTTTATGTAAATTTGTAACAAATTTGTAAGTTTAAACACTAAATAGAATTTGCCAATAGATTTTCTCAAGGAACTTATGCTCCATATGAGAAAATGAATTTACAGGTGTACTAGGCTTATCACCAGTAACTATCACATATAGACTCAAAATGCTCTTCATGTACATGGATCTCATCAAGAGTGAGTGTAATAGACTCCTCTAACTCATAAACATTACTAGTAACCTTCAAGGGAATGTGGGCATGCTTTAACAATTCTCAGATCATCATTATTATCAATATGCACAATATCAAAAGTAGATTTTTCGAGTGCACTGATAATCATTTGATTGAGGAACATTGATAAGCATGGTGTTCATAGCCCTCACACTTAGAACGTAACTCTAGCCTTAAAAGTGAATATCCTATCTAAAGGTGCTCAAAATTTTTGATTGGTTGTATCTAATCTTATTTGAAACTTACGGATGCCATTTAGCTTTTCCTTAATCTTAACTAAGTGATTAACGTGCTATTATGGTTTTCCTCAAGTTTTTGTCATATGCAGGAAAATGCAATTTCCAATTATGTAGTGAATTGCAACATATAGTGAAAACCTATTGACAAATAATGATAATAATGAATGTGTCCAAATCCGTGCAAACAAAAGGAATCTAAAATTTAACAGTTTGGAATGTTGAATTATAGGGCAAAACTTAGAAATGTTTGGTATCATTGTACATGGCATAAAGTCAAAATTCTAGGAAGATAGCTGAGAAAAATCATATAATTGCAATGGCTCGAAATTGACTCAAAACCAACTCAAATCGGACTTGAAACGGACTCCAAAATCACCAAATAACCCTTCACGGGTTTGTTTCTTATGCTAATGGGTCAGGTTCATTGTGATTGTTGACCTAACTATAGGTTTCATTGGATTTGTTTCAGCTTTATGTCGGATGTAAACTAGACGGTTCGGGTTGGATATAAACGGTTAAGTTAGATTCAATAAGACTATTATAGTGGATCCTCTTCTAGTCGATCTCGAATAGATCTTGTGTCAATCTCACTTAGACTGAGGCTTCACTGGAGGGGCGAAGGTGGTGGAGAGAGCGAGATTCTAAAAATCATATATTGATTCTTATCGTTTAGAGAGTTTCATGTCGAATAAAAGGATATTGAACAATATATCGGGAATATGAGCTAATATCGAGCTTTCATATTGTATAGATCGACCCTCAAAATGGTATATTGTTGATCATGTGGTAATATTGTTAATTGGATGATATATCATTGATCGTGGCCGATATTTAGAACAATGGGCAAGAGTGCCTCAATGGGATCTCGTTGAGGTTGGACGAAGCCGAAGATGATGGCGACGAGCAGAGCTCGGCGAACTATCGTTTTTGATTGACGACTTTGATATCGGTTTACAGCAGAGCCGATAACTTTAGATTTGGTATATGGTAAAAGTTGTTTGATGGTGATCGGTGATCGAATGTTCCACAATGAAGGTGATCAACGTAGATGTTCGAAGATGATAGGAGACTGTTTGGCTGACAATGGAATTGATCGGGGAGTTAGGGTGCTCGAAAAGCTTGTGGGTGGCTTGGGAGGCTCCGACAAAAGTTGGGCACTCTGTAAGGTTCGGAAAAACTCATTTTTATTTTCTTATTTTCTACTCTCCTTTTTTTCATTTTGTCTCTTTGCAACTAAAAATCTACAACAAAAGATGGAAGATGAAGAAGGGATATAGGATTAAGGTTTGGTGAAAAGATTTTTAAAAAAAATAGGATTATTTGAGCTGTATACCAAATTGATACATAACTGAAAACACAATTTAGGGTTTTTTGGTGAGAATTTGGATATTTTGTAGGAGAACCAAGGTTTGATACAAAGAGGATAAGATTTGGGACTCATACCTAGGCAAATCACACGTCCATTCACACAAATTGCTTGAGGAAAGATTTAATAGCTAATTAGCAAATTACATGCCAATGAACTAGGGTTTCAAAAGTTTAATATCTCATCTATTATCAGAAAAATATTTTTACACGCATATATGTTTAGAAAATTAACTTCATGCACAACACGTCAAAATGAACCAAAACCAAATAAAATAAAAAAAATCCTAATATCTTAAATTACTAATGAAACTAATCCTAAAAAATTGAATAAACTCATCCTAATCCCTAATTAATCCGGTCCATTCATTGTCCCCATCAAAATTTGTTGAGGATCATGTGAAGATAGGCCAAGTATTTGTATTCTTTGTATTCTGCCAAGTAAATTGGTAATTTCTAAACAATGTCAATGCTGAAAAAACTGCAGTTACATGTGTATCTAAGAATTTTTTGGTCTTAATATGCAAACAATTACAAAAAGGCATCCATGTCATTGTTGTTAAGTCTTTTGTAAGGTTTTAGTTATAGGCATGCTGGGTCAGGCTGAGGGTCAACCTAGTCCATTCCACCAGTAGGGTGAGGCTCTGTAAAGTGAAGCCAATTTGAAAAGTCTGACTCAACCTGACAGGTTATAGGTAAGGTTTCACTGAGCCACTTCTGCCTGGCAACCTTGTAATCCCCTCCAACCAGGGACAGTCTCTCTTTTGTTGTTAGGATGGAGTTATAATCTGATAAGAAACCTGATCATGATAGAAGAGAACAAAGCCTTTTGTGTACATCCTGCTTTGAGATTTGTCTCGAGAGTTGTAGTGTCAACTCATAGGTTGGACTGACCATTTCTATTTCAGCCATGTGCATGAATTGGATATCCTCTTATTCTAAAATTTGATCTGGCCCCTCTTGTAATGGGTATGCAAAATGATCCAACCAAGTTTAGGTGATGGGGCTGTTGGGAGGCATGGTTTGGACAAGCAAATAGAGGCAAATCTTTCAGCAACTGAATTTATATTTTCCTCATAGAGCTTATGTATGATTCATCAAACCTCTGAGATGTTTGTATCTGTAACAAACTGTTGCTACTGTAAGATGATGACCAATAGTAAACTTTTTTTTTAAATTTTATTTCTTTGAACCCTTTTGGCAATGTTTCAATTTTCAAATTTCTAAGGAAATTTGCATTTTGTAAGGCCTTAAATTTTGCTCCAATCTATGCATTTTTTTTCTTATTATTATGAACCTCTTTAGTGCATGCCAAACACTTCCAAGGAACAGATGCAATGTTGGTCTCTGATGAAAAGCATGCAATTATGTTCCTTTATTATAGGTGTGGGACTAATTAAGTTTATATCATCGTTATAAAGAATTAAACTATTTGTGCATAATGGAATAGGAAAGTGATGAGTTATAAAGGGGATATATTCACTTCTATTCCATTTGATATGTTCTAATCTAGGTCATAGTAGCCCAAGTAGGATGAATAAAATAGTATTTGTCTAATGTGTTACATTTATCTGACAATTGTTTATTAAATATAATTAAATTTTATAATCTAAATTAGAGAAACTGTAGCTCTACTAAAAAAAAGAAACAAAATATTAAATCTCTTCTCTTTACTCTCATTCTCACCTTATTTGTTCCTTTGGCTTCTCTCTCCACTGGCACTCTCTTCTCTTGTGCCTAATTTTCCTACATTCATCCTTGTCTGCACATTCGGTATTTCTTTTCCTTATATATACATACATATATATATATATATATATATATATATATATATATATATATATATATACACACACTCCTGTTTCCTATCTTCTCCCTCAACTATCATTCTGTTCTCCCATGCTATGCTCACTACTCATTGGCTATTACTAGAATCTTCTAGAATTTTGTGAAAATGGGTTGCCTGATGCGTGGCTGTTAAACCTTTTCTTCAACTAAAGCAATAAAAAATTTTATCACTCATATTATTTTGTTGATGTTGCAGTATGCGCTATAGCCTAGGTAATGCAAAAATTCTATTCAAGTAATGGTTTCACTTACATATTGCCTTTGGTTTTTGCAAAAAGCGGTGTCTGAACTACGCTTCTATCTCACTTCTTGACTTTGATCAAGTAAACAATGCTTCCTCTTAGTTTTTACTTTTCGCTAGCTATGATTTACATATAAGTAGATAGTATCTTATAAGTGTTCTGTAAGTGATACATATAAAGTTAGGATCAAAGCATGCAGAAGCTTTCATTTGATAGTCTTCTGGTTGAGAGTGGCATAGTAATTGATAGTGGGGTTTACTGACCTTATGACTAATAATTACTACAGTAATCTTTAGACTCCTAAATGTTCATGAAGTGTGACTAATTAAGTTTAGATATTTACTATCAGATTCTTGGTGTGCTTTGGTTTGTTGTACGGGCGGGGATATTCAGTACATAGGTGGAAGGTTAATCTGATCAAATACTTGAAGTCATGATATACTCGAAGTATTGCTAGGGTTATCTCAATAATTATGTCTATTAATTTGTTGCATATGGACATATTAGGACGTACTTTGTACATTTGAAGACATTAAAAAAAAATCCAAGTGTGATGTTAATAGAATCTTTCATAGTCCTAATTGCGAGAGGATCGAAGTTCAATCTCCAAACTTTAAAAGCCATAGCGTTAAACCTTGAATACTACAAACAAGCATATTAAGAAAAGGCTAACAACTAATATTAAATACATCAAAAGTGCTTATTGTACAGTTAGTCATCTATTACCTCTTTCTCTTTTAGGTTTGCTGGTTTTGATAAGATCTAGGTTGGGAATGCACCTTAAGTTGGTAAATTTGAACTGAATCACAGTTCAAGGGTGGTGGAATGAGTTAGGTAAAACTGTCTAGATGATATGTACCAACTTTAATTGGGGATTTTTTAACTTTTCCTACCCTTTGCTTATGAGAGAAGAAACATGCTAAAATTAATGAGAAAGTATCACAGTGGAAAAAGGAAGAGAATGTATATGTTTTGTTGCAGGTCAGGCAAAGTTGAAGCATGACTGTAGAAAATAATAATTCGAGACAATAAAGATGCCTAGCATGCCCTGATGTAAGAAACTTTTCGGGATTAACATTTGGAAGGTGATCCTAAACTGCTGGAAGTTTTAGCTTTGAGAAGTATATATAGCCTTAAGGTTCTTATATATCCTAAATAACCAAATGGACTGCTGTTGCTGCGCCAACTTTGCAAGCATTCAACTCTTGGTTGATTGCTGTTTAAGATTCTGTCTTCTCAACTCATGATCTAATATTGAAAGCCTGAATATTTAATGCTGCAAGTTCTAGGTATCCTTTTGTTGACAAGTATATAGCCTAAATAAATGCACTACTATACTGGGCAACACTGCAGTCTAATAACTCTTACATAGCTTTCTTGCTTGTTGCTCAAGTTTCTGTCTTGCCGACTCAGCAGCTCATACTAGATGCCTGAATATTTTTGGCGTTGTAAAACTTGATGCTTTGATATTAACCTCTTGTTGAAAATAATTGTTTGTATTAGACTTTGGACTTTCACTAGCAGATGGCTTTGCATTGATCTTTGCTCATTTGGTCTCTTTGCTTGTTTTTTGTTTATTTCCTGACTTCTCATTCTGAGTTGCATTATAATGTTGGATAACTTATAGGAAGCAAGTAAGGGAGCATGATGGCTGTAGCTACTAGCTTGTGCGCATGTCATGATGGCTGTAGCTACTAGCTTGTGCGCATGTCTAAATTGCTGTGCTAGTTCTGGTGTATATAATTTGGATAGCCATGTGTCAGCTTTTCTTATAGAAACTCTGAAATTTCTGGAATTGTTGGAGATTGTAGTAACTAGTGGGGGAGCATGATGGCTGTAGCTTCCAGCATGCTGTTATATGCGCATGTGCAAGTTGCGATACTACTACTGGTGGGGATAGTTGTTATATGTTAACTTTGGTATTTGGGATAGTTGTTATGTGTTGGCTTTTATTTACTAGGGAATTATCTTTAATACTATATAGAAAAGGAAGTTATGAAGGGTTCATTTACCTTGGAACTAAGGATGATCGTTCATGGAAGTGGAGCATAATTGCTGTGTTCTTTTTTCTCATTTTCGACAATGTTATATTGGTCAGGGCGACATGTAGACATCTCTTTGCCTACAGTAGCAACAATAGTCTTCAAGTCTTTCATCCTAATTCCTTTTCTCCATTGAGTTATTTCAAGGACCTTATCCTGAGTTATAATTTGCAACCACCATGTCTTTATTTGCAGTGTCAGTTGAAGTTTGCCATTACTGACATGTGTCCACTTAGGCATCTTTTCCTTCAACTCTATACCGGTGCATTCATCCTTCTCAATGAAACATGTCTAAACCTTCTCATTGCGTGATGTTTGATATAAATTTAGTTAACTGTGATTTATTTCCATATCTTTTTTCAATGGTTTTCATGCATCATGTGTAATGTAGGATTGGAATTATTGTAGGGATGATTTATGGAACCCTGGTTTTGATATCTGTCTTATAGAAAGTTGATCAAATAGTTTTTCTCACATTCGGCTTGACAGCCTCTACAAGTTTCATTTGTTTTTCCTGCCATCACATCCTTATCTTTTGTGTAGCCTGCTTGGCTTACTGCTGACTTGCTGTTGCTGCTGTGCCTTAGGAGCTAAGGATTTTGTTTCTTATCAGTCAAACTCTGAGTGCAATAATTTACTCTAAAATACTATTAAACTTTTTTTTCCTATAGAATGTATTACCTCCGCCATTTTGTTTTTCAAATAAATGTGTATTTTCAATCTATGTTTTTCTCATTTGAATGTGGACCTACTTTATTTCTTGGTGCAGACTGATTGGGAAGGTGGGTACTTCCCGCTTACACTTCATTTCTCAGAGGATTATCCCAGCAAGCCACCGAAATGCAAGTTTCCGCAAGGTTTTTTCCACCCAAATGTCTACCCTTCCGGAACAGTATGCCTGTCAATTCTGAATGAGGACAGTGTAAGTAGATTTGTCGATGTTTGGAGTAATTACTGGGATAGAGATTCCATTATTAATTCTTCATCCGCAGGGATGGAGACCAGCGATTACTGTGAAACAGATCCTTGTGGGGATACAGGACTTGCTTGATCAGCCTAATCCTGCTGATCCTGCCCAAACTGATGGCTACCACCTCTTTATTCAGGTTTGTCTTCCATCTATATCCGCAATTTTCATCCTCTCTTTTCCCTGTCATTGGCCAGTGTTTTTTTTTTTTTTTTTGGCTTCCCTGCCTTGAATGAGATTGTAATCAACCTCACATTTTCTTCGAGTGTCTCTTGCCTTCGGTGTGTTTTTGACTGCCGTACTTAATTTCTTCTTCCGGACTACTGTCAGGAACCAGCAGAATACAAGAAACGGGTTCGGCAACAAGCCAAGCAGTACCCGCCACTGGTTTAATTGTTTATTGTGTGTGTTATGTTAAATCTGACGAAGCTGCAACTTCCTTGAAACATAAAACCTTTTGGCTTGCCAGTGTGCCTCTTTCTCGGTTGTGATTGCGATACATCTAATATGTGACAAACTTTGTTGCAACTGTTCCGTGTTAAACTCATCCTCAAGTCTACAAATACTTGTTTATACGAAGAGAGTTGGGTGCTCGTGTGTTTCTTTCATATTGATAGCTTGTGAAATGCTTTTGCTTTTTTTATTTCGAAGGATGGGTTGAAGAGAATGCAAAATATTCTCTTCTTCAACGTGGCGAGGGAAATTGTTAAGATGGTATTGATATTTGATGTCAATAAGCTAATGCAGCAGCTGCTAAGAGCCTGTGCTGCCGAGAGCTTTGGGTATGCTCTGATCAACACTTTCTCCGTCTGGTATAATGATGCCAAATGTTTACCATCTTAATGGTCAAATAGTTGGTCTGTCTGGGCAGAGAGTCCAATGGCAAACAGTGCACCCTTAGCGTAGGTTTACTTGGTTGGTATTTTTCCCCATTTGTAATTCTATCCGTAAATTAGATATTCAAGTTATTCTACAGTTTTTTTTTTGTTTATACCTATTCGAAACAGATGGCGACTTGGATTTCTTTCCCTACCAAGGAGATAGTGTCGTAATTAGCAGTGTGGCTATCAATGTTACCATGACACCTTGGTAATTGAGAGTAGCTATCTCTTGGGCATGGTTTTGTCCTTGAAACCGTTAATTCCGTCGCTTGCACATTTAATTTTGCCACGGGAGCAGCCGAATTTTTTCCCGTCGCAGCAAATCATGCACCCAGCTTAGCAAGCTTTGCCAACACAGCAAATCATGCTTCCCAAGCTGCAACCTTTGCCAGCGCAGCAAAACATGTGTCCGATGCGATGCAGCAATCACGCGTCCGGCACAGCAAGCTTTGCTGATACAGCAATCCCGCGTCCGGTTCAGCAAACTCATCTGACCTACAGAAAAAAAAAAAAACGGCCCAACAACTCTTTTAGCCTACGCATGTAATCATGTAGCTAGCGAAAGTGAGCAAGCATAGAAAATTTTTTGAGTTTGGGGTTCCGCGCGCGCACCCGTGGGCAGGGACGCATTGTCCCTTGCACTGCGAACAAGCTCTTCAAGTAGCTCGATCCCGGCTAAACAAATCCGACGGCACAAAATTCGATTTCATTTTTCTTAAAGCTACAAATTTAAATGTTAGCGAGAAATTATGCAAGAACATTAAAACACGGGCCAATAAAAAATCACCATCTGATACAGCAATCATGCATCTAGCTCAGCAAACTCAGGTGACGTAATAAAAAACCGGCACAACAACTCTTTCAGCCAACACTTATATCATGTAGCTGACGAAACTGAGCAAGCATAGAAACATGCTATTAAATTTTTGGGTCGGGGGCTCGCACTCCTGGGCAGGGACACATTGTCCCTTGCATTCGACCCCGGCTAAACAAATCCTACAAAGTACCGAAGGGGCAAAATTTGAATTCATTTCCCTTAAAACTACAAATCCAAATGTTAACAAGAAATTGTGCAATAACATTAAAACACGGGTCAATAAAAAAAATCACCATCTGCATTCTCAAGGCCGAGCAAGATCAAGGAACTCCATTCGTGTTTTATGTCCAAACGTGGATTAAGAACTCTATTTGCGTTTCAATACGAAACACGTTTGTCAGGAACAATTGACGATCGAAGGATCTCATCCGTGTTTCCATTGATAAACGTGGATCAGAAGTTCATCCACATTTCAAACTCCAAATCCAAAACGGGGATTAGATTTGGCCATTTGCAGTTTTAGAAGACAAAACGCGGATCAAAGGTCCTATTCCACATTTTATGAAGCCCAACTGCGGTCGTCCACAACAATCTGCTTTATCAAAAGTCCAAATGCAGTCCGTGTCGAAGAAGACAAAAATGCTTGTGGTCTGCGTTACAACTAGCAGATTAATGAGGTTTAATTATGATTCTACACAATTATAGTAAAAGTCACTTTCTCCAATTCTCCAAATAAATGAAGAACTTTAACCCTTATTCAGCAGAACAATTAACTTCCAGATTACACCTCAATTTCTGCAAATTAATGAAAAAATTTAATCTTCACAATTAAAGTGGTGGTTAAATTCCACTAAATGGGATTTTAATTGATCAACTAAACTAGAATTAGAATCCCATGCTCAGGTCTTAACGTGGGAATATTCTCTATTAAATTATCCATAGACTTGTTCATGACAAACAGAAGTTTTCACTTTTTTGAAGAGCTTTACTCTTTTATACTTTTGATCCAGATATTTTTAACTCTTAAAGAGTCAACAAAGTTATTTATTTTTAACTCCAAGAGTTTGATATTCAAATTGTTAATGAGAAATATGATCATCACTTACTGCTACATCTAAAAACATTAGCAGTAAATAAAGGTAAGAAAGAGTTCTTGCTCTCCTCTCTTCTTATTTTAGGCGAAAAAATTTATAATTTTCTTTTATTTTTGTTTTCTTTTTTATAATTGTGAGCAAGAGAGAAGCAATAGAAAAACAAGTCATTCTAAAGTCTTCAAATGATTCGGAAATGCCTTTCGCAACCGTTCTATATGATTGGGCATGGACAAACAAATTGAAAGTCCAAAAGTGGTGGATGCACTAGGAGTTGACTCACCTGCAAGTAACAGATGCTCATTAGACCCTGATTATACCCCTGCTTCTCACATGCCTGGTGATATTGTTTAACTACTGTTAGTCTTAGTCCCACATCGGTAGGATACAAGTATGAGGGGGGGCTCCTTAGGCTATAAAAGGAGAGCCCCTCCTCCCTTCCATTACACATCATTCAAATAGTCTCTTAAGACATTTGTATCTTCTCCTCTCTTGTAATATAAATTATTTTCTCTGTTCACATGGTATCAGAGCCTGGTTCTGTCTGAGTATGCTCTGTGGTTGCAGCATAGTCTGAACTTCCACATCAGAAAAGAATACTGTTTGGAGACAGTTCTGTCGAAGTATGCTCTGTGGTTGAGTACTGTTCGGGTACTGTTTGAGTACTGTTCGAGTACTGTTCGGGAGTACTGTTCATCGCGATACGGTTAGTAGTTTCTATTCTGTTTCTTGGGTCTTGCTTCTATTTGAGGGTGTTTTACCTTTGGTGGCTGCTATTACATTTGGTTAGAGGATCTAGGGGTCCTCGTTTGCTCCGTTTGTGGTATTTTGGAATTTGTAGTGCTTTGGGATTTTATTGGAATTGTTTATTGCCTGCTTATTGGTTAATCTTCCATGGCTGAATCTAAGAATTCTGATATGTTGTCTATGTCTGCAAAAATTACTACTTTACCATTAAACTGGACAAACTATAGTGATTGGAATAAAACTGTTAGGGTTTATATTTTGGGCATTGAGAAGGAAGCCCATTTAACTGATGATCCCCCTTCTAGTGATGAAAAACAACTTTTAGCTTGGAATAGAGCCGATGCTCGACTCTTCTTTCAAATTCGGAATTCTATTGAACCACGGATTCTGTCTTCTGTTAGTCACTGTAACACGGTCAAAGAAATTATGAATTATCTTGCATTCATGTTATCTGGTAAAGGGAATATTACTCGGACTCACGAAGTATGTAAAGGCTTCTATCGCTCTCAGCAACAGGGTCGTCCCTTGAAGGATTTCTTCTTGGACTTCAAGAGGATGTATGAGGAAATGAAAGTACTCATGTCTCCGCAGGCAGATCTCCCAACCCGTATCAAGAATCTAGAACTTCAGGCTATCATCAGTTTTCTTGAAACTCTTGACCCTTCTTATGAAACTATTCGCTCACAGATTCTATCTAGTCAGGAGCTTCCATCTCTTGAAGATGTGTTCTCACGGGTTCTTCGGGCTGATAGTTTGGTTCGTCCGTCTGTTGATCCAAATGCAAGTGCTTTGGCTGGGCGTGGTCCCTTTGAATACAAGAATTATGGGTCAAAGCAGGGCACTAGTATTCCGTACATGACTTCTGGCAGTATTATCTGCAATTATTGCAAGGAACCTGGTCACATTAAGAAAAATTGTCGAAAATTACAGAATAAACAGCAGCGTGATCAACAGCGTGGTCTTGCTCATGTTGCCCAGACACCTGATCAGTCTGATTCTGACCCATTATCTGCAGGGGCCCTAGCTACACGTACTTTGTCCTCTGGTCTTGCTACTACTTCTACGAAGTGGGTCATTGATTCTGGTGCTACCGACCACATGACAGGTAACCATCATTTATTTTCATCGTATACCCCCTATGCCAGCTCATCCTCCATATTCGTCGCCAATGGTTCCTCGGTCCGTGTCCTTGGATCAGGCACTGTTAAACCAACTACATCCATTTCCCTATCTTCTGTTCTTAATGTTCCCGACCTAACATTTAATCTTCTGTCTCCCACTAAACTGACTCGTCATTTGAATTGTTTTATCTCTCTATTCCCTAACCATTGTTTAATTCAGGATCTTTCGACGAAGCAGATTATTGGTAGAGGCTATGAATCTGGTGGGCATTACATCCTTGATAATCAGGTGTCCCGTTCTGTTGCTTGTTCTAGTGGGTCGTCTTCCTTTGAAGTCCATTGTCGTCTAGGCCATGTGCCCCTTTCATCTCTTAAACGGTTGTATCCTCAATTTTCGTCTGTGTCTACTTTAGATTGTGAGTCGTGTCAGTTTGCCAAACATCATCGTGTTCATTTGGCACCTAGAGTAAATAAACGGGCTACGTCCCCCTTTGAGTTAGTTCATTCTGATGTTTGGGATCCTTGTTCAGTTTTGTCTCAGACTGGTTATCGATATTTTGTCACTTTTGTTGATGATTATTCCCGAAACACTTGGCTTTACTTAATGAAACAGCGTTCTGAATTGTTTGCTCATTTTCGTAATTTCTGTGCTGAAATTCAAACCCAGTTTAATACTCCTGTGAAAATCCTTCGAAGTGATAATGCAAAAGAATATTTTTCCGCCCCATTCACTGATTATATGCATAGTCATGGCATTCTTCACCAATCCTCATGTGTTGATACCCCTGCTCAAAATGGTGTTGCTGAAAGAAAGAACCGCCATCTCTTAGAAACTGCTCGCGCTCTCATGTTTCACTCTTGTATCCCTAAATCTTTTTGGGCTGATGTCGTGTCTACGGCCTGTTTCCTTATCAATCGCATGCCTTCGGCTGTCCTTAGTGGTGACGCTCCATATTCTGTTATGTTTTCTACCACTAGGCTGTATCCTATTGATCCAAAAAATTTTGGCTGTGTCTGCTTTGTTCGAGACGTTCGTCCAAGTGTTAGTAAACTCGATCCCAAGTCCTTGAGGTGTGTCTTTCTTGGTTATTCTAGAGTTCAGAAAGGTTATCGGTGTTACTCTCCTGACCTCAGTCGCTATCTTGTGTCAACCGATGTGACCTTTCATGAGTCTTCTCTTTTCTTCAAGTCTTCGGTATTATCTAAGTCTTCCTCAGTCATTGATGAACCTGATGATGTTCTGGTTTATCGTGTCCCTATCTCACCAGTACAAGCTACTGTTCCGGAACCTGATATCATCGATGAAGCTGATGCTGCCCATGTTCTATCTTTGCCAGTAACTGCTTCACCGACAGATTCCATTCCTGTCCCTAACCCAATTGTATTTGATTCTGCTGCTGACTCATCTGATGACCTGCCTATTGCCCTCCGAAAAGGTACCCGTCCTCATTGCCCTCCCAAAAGATATGCTGATTGTACTTATCTTATCTCCTCCTTTGTGTCCTACCAGCATTTGTCCCCTATTTCCTCTTCCCTTGTGACCACCCTTGAGTCCATCTTTACCCCTGCCACCCTTCACCAAGCCTTGACTCACTCTGGTTGGCGTACAGCGATGGAAGAAGAAATGATGGCCCTTGAAAAGGCTGGTACCTGGACTCTTGTTGATCTACCTTCTGGGAAGAAGGCCATTGGATGTAAATGGGTGTTTGCTATTAAGACTAAGGCTGATGGTTCCTTGGAACGGTTGAAAGCTCTACTTGTTGCCAAAGGTTATGCTCAAACTTATGGAATTGATTATTCCGAGACTTTTTCCCCTGTGGCTAAGCTCACTTCAGTTCGTCTTCTTGTCTCTCTGGCTGCCACCTATCATTGGGATTTGCATCAGTTGGATGTTAAGAATGCCTTCTTGAATGGTGACCTCCTTGAGGAAGTTTATATGGAGCAACCTCCTGGGTTCGTTGCTCAGGGGGAGCATAGGAAAGTATGCTACCTCCGTAAGTCATTGTATGGTCTGAAGCAAAGCCCCCGTGCCTGGTTTGATAGATTTTGTGGTGTGGTCAAGAAGTTTGGGTTAAGCCAAAGCAAGAGTGATCACTCTGTGTTCTATCAGCAGTCCGATGCAGGCATGATTCTTCTAGTAGTGTATGTTGATGATATTGTGATTACTGGAAGTAACATCTCTGGAATCTCAGAACTTAAAGTCTTCCTTAACTCCCACTTCCAGACAAAAGACTTGGGACCATTAAAGTACTTTCTTGGTATTGAGGTTTTGAGAAGCAAGAAGGGCGTCCTTTTAACTCAGAGGAAGTATATTCTTGATCTCTTAAAGGAGACTGGAAAGCTTGGAGCTGCGCCAAGTAGCATTCTCATGATTTTGAATCCGTTCCTGGATCTTAATAATAGTATGTTTGATGAACTTCCTGATGACTTGAAGAAGAGGTTGATCCAGAGAAACTGAAGCCATTTGCATCTCCTGAGAGATATAGAAGACTCATTGGGAAGCTGAATTATCTGACAGTAACTCGTCCTGATATAACCTTCTCGGTCAGTTTACTTAGCCAATTCATGGCATCCCCAACAGTGGCACAGTGGGAAGCCTTAGAGCATATCTTGCACTATTTGAAAGGTTCCCCAGGTCGTGGCATTCTCTATACAGATTATGGGCACACTAAAGTCGAGTGCTTCTGTGATGCGGATCATGCAGGATCTAAAGCCACAAGACGGTCCACTACGGGTTACTGTGTATTTGTTGGTGGAAACTTGATATCATGGAGAAGTAAGAAGCAAGGTGTTGTGTCAAAATCAAGTGCAGAAGCAGAATATAGAGCCATGTCACAATCAGTACAAGAAATTGTGTGGGTATTTCAACTCATGAGGGAAATTGGCATCGCCACGACATTGCCTGCGAAACTATGGTGTGACAATAAAGCAGCACTTCATATAGCATCAAACGCTGTGTTCCATGAGCGTACGAAGCATATTGAAATCGACTATCATTTTATTCGTGACAAGATCAAAGAAAATGTTGTATCTACAGGGCACGTACGATCAAATGATCAGCTAGCAGATCTTCTGACAAAAGCCTTAAATGGGACACGAGTTGAGTATCTTTGTAACAAGTTGGGCATGATTAATATATATGCTCCAACTTGAGGGGGAGTGTTAGTCTTAGTCCCACATCGGTAGGATACAAGTATGAGGGGGACTCCTTAGGCTATAAAAGGAGAGCCCCTCCTCCCTTCCATTACACACCATTCAAATAGTCTCTTAAGACATTTGTATCTTCTCCTCTCTTGTAATATAAATTATTTTCTCTGTTCACAACTACAATTTACTTACCATCTCTCATTATAAAAAGCATCATCAAATTATATAACATTGCAGGTTACTAGAGGCACCTTGAGGAGGCAATTTTCGGCGGACCAGATAAGCAATCTCCCGCGATCTCCGGCGACAAAAAAAAAACACCGGGAAAAACCGCAAGAGGAGATCAACTGGAGAGTGTCTACGGGGAGAAATTACTTGCCTCGGAGAAGGTTCATCACAGGCAAGTAGTGGGACAAGATTAATGGAGGCCATCACCAAGACTACCTCTGCAACTAACTCTGCTTTCCACTGTGTCGGGGCCATGGAGTTAACCACGGGATGGCTGGAGAAAGGTAACAAATAGAAGGAAAGGGACAGCAGTGATGAAGACAAAAACCCAAAGCACTGCCGTCGCAACTAGAGTGAAGTGGTCAAGGAGTCGCCGGTTGCACCAGGGAATGTAGTTGCGAGCGTGACATGTCACTCACAACTTAGTGTGACTGTCCCCTGGCTGAACCCTCCCCGGAAGCTCACGGTGAACCCGGCTACGCTCAACCCAACCAGCAACCCAACCAGTGTCTATACCAGTGAGCAAGTCATGACATTGCTGGCGGAGACCAAGAAAGGGAAATTCGTTTCCGGTGAAGATAGGGAGGGATGGATTGAGCACAAGTCAAGAGATACAATCAAGAAAGAACGCAAGATGGAGAGTAAAACCCCGAAAAAGAGGAGGTTCAACTCATCGACCAATTCAAACAATGGCTGCTGGATTTGTGGGAAGAGAGGGCACTTCAAAGATGAATGCCCGTATATGAGATGCAGGTTCTGTATAGTACTCGATCACGTAATTGCGGAGTGCCCCACGCTCCCTAAGAAGATGAAGGAGGCAAAAGAGACAAGGAGGGTCACAATCAAGATAACTAGTGCAACTGCCAGGGCCACTAGAAATACCATGCTGCAGCCCAGAGGGGAGACAAAGAAGGCAATGAAGCCGCCATAGCGGGAGGTGGCGTTGTACAAAGCCACGCCACCCCGAAGATCGGGGGGTCTGCTGAGTACAACTGCACCACCCCCCAATGTATTTATCCCATTATCGGATCAAGTGGCGCAGGAGTTTGTGCAATTGAATGGCATCATAGGGGGAATTCAACCGGACCATGGGAATCCGACAGTAGAAGAAATGGTGGCTGGCCTTTACAAACTGTCAGCAACATTGAGAAATCATGATTGGAAATTTTTCAAAGAGGGAGGGAGTTACCTAGCCCATTTTCCGATGCCGACGAGGTGGCCTTATGTTAGGACTTCAATACCGTGCAGAGGATATCAAGCGGGCTTCAGAGTGGTCAAGTGGGGGAAGGAGAAGGGGGTGAGACACTAATAGTTCCCCATCTAGAGTATGGATTGTAGTCAAAAGAATTATGTTCAACCATCGGAGCCGGACTGATCTAAGCAAGATCATGATAAAGTATGCACAAGTTTTAGAGATCAGTGAATCTACACTTGATAAATCTGACATATCGGCAGCAAGAATGTACGTGGGGTGTGATGACATAGGTTCCATACCAAACGAAATCAGTGTGATTATCGGATCTAAAAGTTACAAGGTTTTAATCAGTATAGAGGCTAAAATATTGGAGCCACCGGAGGTTACTATAACACAAGAAAGACAGGAATGGGCGGAGAAGAACCTGGAGGGCTTATCGGAACCTATTCGGAGTACGGTGAGTGGTGTACTCACTCCAGTAAGTGTAGAGAACAGAAGTGGAGAATGAAGGGACTCACAAACAACATCTAAAGACCAGGTGACCGCTGGCAAGCGTCCACCCCTGGGGAATCACTTTGGACTATCAAGTTCGACGCCGGTGACTACAAGAATGGAGGCAAAACGGAGGTTCACGTGGGTGAGGGACCACTCCAACTCACCTACGATCGGTGATCCATTGGGTCGAGAGACAGACCAGAAGGTCCTAATCTATGTACCAAAGGATCTAGCATCGGGTTCCAAAGCAGCAAGAGAGATAGAGTCAAAACATAATTTGGCTGAGAAGGGAAAGAGGACTACAACACCCATGAAAGAGGTGCGCAGACAACTAAACACAGAAATGACAACAGAAATGGAAGGGAGGAGAGAAGACTTTCGCCTCAACGAGTGTGGATCCAACTTCCTGTTGATTTCTCATGAAGAAGATGACAAGTTTCTTTTCGATCAGAGAGGAGCAGCTCTCGGGCAGAGAAAAAGCTGGAGGGAGAGCTCTCCAATGGAGACAGGAGAAGCAAAAGAGATGGAGAAAAGGGGGGATGGGGCTCGGGAGGCGGCTAGAGCAAGTAAGGGTAAGGGTAAGTAGAAAGAGTTGGGCCAGAGCGGGTCTGACCCAATTTTGGGCCATGATGAGGATTTAAATAGGCAACATGGGCCTTTAGGAAATACTAATGGTTCTGGGCCAACATTGCAGGCCGAACCCAATAAGCAGTTTGGGGCAGTTTGTGTAGCCCACGGCCTAGCCACTTCAGTCCAGCCCACAAGCCTAGTTACACAGCAACAATTTTCTCTCCTATCCTCACTCTCTGGGTTTGACAGAGAAGTTCTAAAGGAGGCTATGACTAAAACACTCGAGAATTTAATCAGAGGAGAAGGCTCTACTTCCTCACGGCGCCATCAACCGTCACGTCGTCCAAAGAGACTTCGTATAAAGCCTGCAATGAAACCAAAGCCATCAAGTTTAGAGGCTGCGAAGGATTCAATGGCTCCTATTCAGGAGAATGAGAAGACCTCAGAGGAAGTGGAGGAGATAATTCCGGTGGAAGAGGATGCGAAAAGAATTCTGGTTGTTTGGAAAGACTTGTTTTCAGACTTTGTGGAGATCACGGGCATCCCAAATTCTTCACCTACAATCACGCCCACCAGACACAGCAAAAGACTATGCGAGAAGAGAGAGGGCTAGGATTATCAATCCGGGCAGGTAGCACCATTGGCATCAAAGAGAAAAGCATTACATATCAATTTCGATAAAGCTAACTCATTATTTTTATTTGATATTCTTAATTTGTTGCGTAATCAAACCTTACTTGAATTTGCAAAAATTTGTAATATCGATTTGGGAGATACTGAGAGTAGAAAAGTTCAAACTGTTGAATTCATAAAAGATTTAACCTCCAGGGAGGGAAGGGCTATTGGCGAGAATTATTGAGTTCTCGTCGTAACAGGAATGGAGAAGTAACTATAGTTTTTAAGATGAAGATTATTTTTTGGAATGTTAGAGGGTTAGGGGATAGAACGAAAAGGCGCATGATCGCATAAGTACTTCACGATAGTGGAACATATATTTTTTGCTTGGAGGAAACAAAATTGATTGACCTGCCGATTTCGCTTGAGCATGAGATTACCCTCAGAAGAAACTTTGCATATTTAAAAATGAGAGAGGTGCATCGGGGGGATTAGCAATTGGTGTAAACGACAATTATTTTGAAATTTTAGATACCTCTGACGGTGAATTCACCCTGACTATCATTGTTAAGCAGAGAACTAATAGTTGGGTGCAGAGAGTCACTGTAACATATGGACCAAATCATAGGGATAGAAGAGGGGCTCTGTGGAGCGAGATTCGTATTCTTGCTCGATATAACAATCTACCTTGGGTGATTGGAGGGGACTTTAATGTCGTGAAATTCATGGAGGAGCATATGGGGGTGATTTTAATAATCAAGATATGGAAGAATTCAACGACATTATTAGTGAAACATGGCTAATAGAAATCCCTCTCTACGATCGTAGGTTCACCTGGTCTAATATGAGGGAAAATCATTGCCTGACTAAATTGGACAGGATCCTAATTTCGGATGCATGGGAAGCCCGGTTCGGCCTTTCCAGAGTTTATTCGATTTCCAAACCCACGTCGGATCACGTTCCGATCTGCTTAGATTCAGGCATATCTGTACCTAAGAATAATCGATCGTTCCGATTCGAGAAGTGGTGATTGGAATTTGATGAGGTGCATGATCTCATATGCACAAACTGATCACTCCACGTCAGGGGTAGGGATGCAGCGGAGATACTATATGGCAAGTTGAGAAGACTACGACATGTTTAATCTAGATGGGATAAGAGATATCATGGTTTCACGAAAACTAGAAAGAAGGAACTGATGTAAGGAATTGTAGACCTTGAGAGACGAGAAGAGCTCACAACCCTTACCAATGAGGAGATAGCAGCATTGAAAACATACTGAAAAGAAATACAGGAAATATACAAAATCAAGAAGATAAAGTAGTATCAGCGTGCAAAATCTAAATGGCTGAAGGAGGATGATACCAACACAGCCTACTTCCACAGGATAGCAAATATGAGACACATAATAAATGCAATCCATTCACTGAACACCCTCGAGAGAGGAACAATAACTAGAGAAGAACTTAAGACTCATATTCACGAGTACTTTCAACAGATATTTGGTCAATCTGAGAATAAGAGAATCAGATTTCAAAAGAAAATGCGGTCCCCACAACCTAACTTACACACCTTAGAGAATGATTTCTCTGAGGAAGAAATTAAAAGCGCGATTTGAGAGCTGAGTCAGGACAAAGCACCGGGTCCATATGGTTTTTCTATTCTTTTCTTCTGGATATTTTGGTCATCAATCAAACAGGATCTCATCAATCTATTCAGGTAAATGAATAATGAAGGTGCACAACTGGATAGGCTAAATTATTCATTTATAGTCCTTATTCCAAAGAAGAACTCCCATGAATCAATTGGCAAATATCGCCCGATAGCATGACTGAATAGCATGCTCAAAATCATATCTAAGATTTTAGCTTCCTGTCTTACACCACTGCTCCAGAAAATGATAGGGAATACTCAGACGAGTTTCATCGCGGGACGAAACATTCTAAATGGAGTAGCCATTGCACAAGAAGTGATACATCAATGTAAAATTACAGATAGACAGAGATATTTATTAAAGTTGAATTTTGAAAAGCATACGATAAAGTGAAGTGGGAATGCATAATAGAAATCATGAGGAATAGAGGTTTTGGCCCTAGATGGACCAACTGGATTCTCATTTGGCTCCAATCTGCAAAATTCTCTATTCTGGCAAATGGAGATACAGGGAGAGAAATCATCTGTAAGAGGAGTCTGAGATAAGATGGTCATTTATCACCATTAATTTTTATCTTGGTTGCAGAAGAGATTAACCCACTGTTTGTACGCATGAAGGAGGCAGGCAAAATTGAGGAGTTATCCGCCACTAGGTCGGACTCATTCACAAATTTACAATACGCATATGATACCCTAATTCTCGGACACTGCAACATTTTACAAGTATGTGCGGCTAAGTAGATATTCAATTGCTTTGAGGCATGGTCCGATCTAAGAATTAATTATCACAAGAGTTCTCTCACTTTTACTGGTTGAGAGAGCATCACTAGTAAATTGGTTGTGGAGATCTTTAGATGTAAAGAGAGTAAAATTTCAATTTCATATTTGGGTATTCCAATCAGGTCGGGTAAGATTAGGAAATCAAATTAGATTCCAATCATCGAGAGGGTAAACAAGAGGTTGGACAAGTGGAAAGGGGAGGTTATGTCCTTGGGGGGAAGTTAATTCTGCTAAATCCAGTGCTCTCTACTATCCTGATTTACTATAAGTCTTACTTTGTCATCCCACACTGGGTTAGAAAAAGGATCGACATATTGCGGAGTTGCTTTCTTTGGGGGGACTCTGTAGAGCATGGCAGGGAATACCACTTGGTCACCTGGGATCAGGTGTGTAAAGCAAAACAGGAGGGAGGTTTTGGTGTTTTGAACTTAAAGAATTTCAACTTGGCACTAATAACCAAGTGGTGGTGGAGATTATTATCTCAACCTGAAGGGGTACTACAGAAATTGCTACGGAGAAAATACGGGCCACGTAAGGATGCTTGGAGTGGTAAAGAGAGAAACATACACCACACTTCGTGCTTTTGGAAAGGTATTAGAAATGTGAAAGAGATGTTTTGGTAGGGGATAACTTATAAGGTGGGTAAGGGTGATAATATAGTATTTTGAGAGGATACTTGGTGTGACATTATACCCCTTAAATGGCCATTCCCTCTAGCTTATGAAATTAGTCTCAGAAAGCTGGGTATAGTTGCAGACTTCTGGTGTAGAAAAAGATGGCGACTTGGGAATGACGGGAGGATGAGGTGGCAGGATATATGTGACAAGTTACAACACATACAGATCAACGATAACGAGGATTGCCCGGTATAGAAATGGGAAAAATTCGGAGCCTTCTCAGTCAATTCGTTGTATGGCTTTCTCAATGATGGGGGGATTAGATCCAACCAAGCAGTTCATATTTGGAATATAAAATGCCCTCTCAAAATGAAAATATTTTTTTTGACTTTAAATAAGAATGTAATTTTTACCTGAGATAATCTGCAGCGCAGAGGTTAGTAGGGCCCCAGTAAGTGTGTGTTATCTGGATTAGTCATCGAAACAATATTACACATGATGTTAGAGTGCCCTCACTCTAAGGGGATTTGGATGGAAGTGGCTTATCGGCACAACATCCAGCTATGTGGGGACATTTTGTCATCAATGTAGACGATGTTTCAATTCAGGGATAGTAATTCTAATGTGCTTAGGAGCGCCATAACTGCTATAAACATGGAATCTACGGTTGTAGAGGAAAAGAAGAAATTTTACTGATAAGGTTTATAGTATGGACTACTGTATTTACTGTATTACTAATGATGTGTTATTGTGGTTAACAGATTTTGGAGATTAAGGAACGATTTCTCATACCACCCACCTCAGAAACAATTTCACGGAGACTTTGAGGCCACCCCAAGGGATACCAAATCCAGGAGATGGAGAGGAGGAGATGGCTCGAGTGGCTCAGGAGGAGGAGTAGGGATAATGGACATCCACCGACTACAGTCATGGGTTGTACTAGACTATCTTAGCTATGTAGTTTATATTAGACTGTATTATTACCCATTTTGCCGTGGGATGGGATATGTACTTTTTTTTAGTTTGTTTAAGTTTTGTTAAAATCGTTTTAATGAAATGCAGAGGGAAGCAGCTCACCATTTTTATTTTAAAAAAAAGCATCATCAAATTTTGACTATCCGCACATTAACCAACATAGAATCGTCATCAAATCATAGCAATTCCAATTATGCCTACACATTAACCTACACAGAAAGTTCTATTCGCCGCAATAAGCAACTATTTTTACTTGGCCAATGATGATAATAATGATGTCCATTGAAGTCTTGAGGCTCAAGAGCAAAACTCGAAAACCATACAAACCATCTTGGACAAAATACAACTCCAACTCCAATAAATGCTAAATCGAAGACAATTCAGGGCTGGGAATGCCGATAATTCTCTCCTCAGCAAACTTGACAATACTGTCAATAGTTTGAACTCAGGAGCAAAACTAAAAGTCCCTACTGAAGATTTTGAGGTTAAAAGTAAATTCTTAGATGACATTCATTAAATATACTAGCATTAAAAAAAAAAAAGCTACAGCAAGTGGGGATGGTCCGAATATATCCACCTGAATGGGATACGGTACTTACATTCCAAGATTCAAGCCACCACAATTATAAAGGTATAATGGCAAAAGCTCTCCAAACCAATACCTTTACCACTTTTGGTCACTAATCATTAATGTGGTGGGAAATGACGTCCTTATGGTAAGGCTTTTCATCAATACTTTCCATGGCCTTGCTTTTAACTAGTTCCAAAAATTATTAGTAGGCTCCATCAAATCATGGAGCAATCTCGAAACTTGATTTCTCTATCGATTCTATAAGGACGAGACTGAGGTAACGATGCCCACACTTCTGGTCGAAAAGCAGACGGAAGGGGAATATGTCCGCGAGTTCATTGAGCGATTCCAAAATCTTGCTCTTAAATGTTGATTCAATTATGTCGACATAACATGCTAATTATATATATAATGTAACGGGTTCTTTTGCACTCAGGCTTCTTTTGTCGCAAACACCCTTTTGTTTTTCTGAACACCGCACCTACCGTGTATATTTTTGCTTTCTAGCCGTTTGCTCCTTGCCAGATGCGTAGACTTCTACTTAGACTTTCATGCTATATGCACAGCATATTATATTTGTTGGTACCTTCTTCCAGTCTGCTTTCTATTTGTTTGTGTTTGTTTTCATGCTGTGATCTCATGCATCGTGCAGGTCAAATTGCTAGTTACATTATCTATAACATACTTAGTCTGGTGCTTCCGACACTAAACTGAAGAATAAACCAATGCAGCGCTCATCCTCATAAGAATTAGTAGCATTTCCTTATTTGTACGTGACCATACATGACTTCAAATTACCGAAACTGCTCTCCTTAATCAAAGCGATCTGATTAAGGTAGTTCTGGCGTTATGGATTTCATGGATCTTGCACTGCTTCTAGGGAATTTCTAAGCGAGCACACCACTGGTCCTAGTGAGTGCACTTTTCTGAGTTCCGAACAATCTTCAAAGTTCTGGGGATTAGTCCTCCAACTGTTTTAACAACATTCGAGAATTAATTCTAAACCAGAGCAAAGAAAAACAAGGTCGTGAAATTTAATACCAAACTTGTAATTTTTTACAACTTTAGGAGGTGTGCTCATTAATACCAATGGTGGGCTCATTATGGAATTCCATTGCTTCTAAGGTTTCGATTCAGATATATATATCTCAACTCTATTATATTTGTATTTTTGTGCTCTTTTAAAGAGCATTAAAATAACAAGGCAGATATTGACAAAACATTGAGATGACAATGCACACTTGCTACAACAAATTCGGAATTGAGACAGGCATAGGTACTAATGGGATATTGTTGAAGAAAATATAAGTTGAATTCTTCGTCCTTCAACGTTCACGCATATTCTTCTAAGTTTTTCTTCAGCTCATCACATATATTATATTTGATATTAGTTACATGAGCTATATATACATAGTCATGCATATTTGGGCATTTAGATAACATCTATTAGTATTCATATCCATGTGCATATTTTAAGTGGACTGAGCAAGAATACTACCATAAAATCTAACCATTTATCGGGAAGAGTTTTTTTTCTTTTTCTTTCTCTCTCTTTTTCCCAATTCTTTTCTCTCTCTTTTTCCCAGTTCTTTTCTATGATATAACATAGTTTGATTTGGTTCTTGATATGCAGCAATTGGACCCAAGCTTCTTTCACAGATTGAGCTCGCACTACAAGAATTTGAATTTATAGTGACGATTTTTTAGTGACAAGTGTTAAAATTGTCACTGAAAATAAGTATTTGTGACAAAAATCAAAAGTTGTCACAAATATTATGTTTTCAGTGATGGAGATAAATAATTGTCACAAAAACATAATTTTTCGTGACAACAGAGAACACAAAAACATAGTTTTCAATGATGAGAACTAAATATGGCTACTAAAATATAAATTTTCTAGTAACGACAATAAAAACTTGTCACTAAAACACAGTTTTCAATAATGCTAACTAAAACTTATTGTTAACACATAAATATTTTAGTGACAATTAAGAAAAATTATCATTTAACATAATTTTCAGTAATGAGAGCAACAAATCGTTACTAAAACATAATTTTTTTCCTGTGACAACTAAAAAAATTGTCACTAAAATTGAGTATTCAGTAATGAAAACTATATATTGTCATAAAATATAAATTTTTACTGTAACAACTAAAAAATGTGTCACTATCAAATTTGACTTTCTTTCGATATCAAAATAAAGAGAGATGGCTAGAGTTATCTTTTTCCATCTTTTATATATATATATATTATGATTTATGAAAATTACTATTATCTCTAAATTTCAAAGTCCTTGATTCCCTGAGAAGCCCAATCCCATAAACAGGAAAGGCTCATGAAGCCAGAGTAACTCTGGTTACAATAACATCCATTGCAAATGATGTGATCATTAATAAAATCAAATACTTACCAAAATCTTACATATCAAAAATAGCACAACGGAATTAGTGGATCTTACGGGAGCTCTATCTCCGAACAGGGAAACGAAAATTTGGCGCCTACCTCTGCCTTCCAAAAAACTTTGCTCCTATAAATATAACCTCACCCTGCAGGAGCAAGTGGATTTTCAACCAAGATAGAGAAGATAGAGACTTTGTAAGCTCACTATCATCTATCTCAATAAAAGTGCATGTTGAAGCAACTATTATTATTAGGTGTATTTACAGATTTATCCCTTAAATCTTTATAAATTATGATTTAGTCTCCCAAATTTTTATATTTAGGATTTAATCCCCCAAATCCTCTAATTACGACAATTTAATCTCCCTCCCTAACTTCCGTTAGCCCAGTATATTTTTTGACCTGATTTTTCTATTTTACCCCTCTTAAATTCCTTCTTCCCTCTTCCTTTTCTCTTATCCTTCCCTCTTCCTCCTCTCTTCTCCTTTTCTTCATTCTTCCTCCTCTCTTCTCCTTCCTTTTCCTCCCCTCTTCTCCTTTTCTTCATTCTTCCTCCTCTCTTCTCCTTCCTTTTCCTCCCCTCTTCTCCTTTTCTTCATTCTCTCTTCCCTCTTCCTCCTCTCTTCTCCTTCTCTCTTCTTCCTCTCTTCTCCTTTTTTTTATTGGGTTCATTGGTTTCCCCCCTTCTTCTTCTCTTCTATCTCTCTATTCTTCCTCATTTTTCTTCATAGGGGTATTTAAGTCATTTTATTATTTTAAAAAGTAAAAATTAAATTCTACCATTTATTTGGACGGAAAAACTAACGGAGGGACTAAATTATAGTAATTTAGAGGATTTGGGGGACTAAATCCTAAATATGAAGATTTGGGGACTAAATCATAATTTATAAAGATTTAAGAGACAAACCTGTAAATACCCCTTATTATTAAAAATGTAGATGGAGAACTCTCTTGATTGAACCTCGTAAACTCTTATATCTCTACTTCATTCTCTTTCTCACTCTTCGATACTCGGTTTGCATTGGATTCGGTCCGGACAATCCAGTGGACGAATTTCTGCACAAACAACTAACTACCTTGTTTATTTACTAAATTAAGTTATTATTAACAACAAATTACCTTCTATCAAATTACCTTCTATCTTGCAAAAAAAAGGGGGAAAAATGATATAGTTGTCATCAGGGTCAAATTTATTTTTTTTCTGTCATTTCCTTTTTTTTTTTTTACAATAAATTTAATGAATGGATATTTAAGGAATCTACAAAACATATCCTGATAAGTGTTCCACTCCCTCCATCAGTATTATTCCCAAGCCTCAATCAACAGATCTTTATAACAAAGTTGAAGAGAGTGAGTGGCACACCAAGTAGTAGTAATTCCACATGCCTCTTGAAAGCACCAACGATTCTCTGTAGCCTCTCATATTGCAACACGAAAACCATGATATATATCAAAAAGCGGAGGGAGGGTGGAAAAATAAAAGGAAAGAAAGAAGCTACGTGTTCTGATGATACTTGCCCCATAGATAGCTTCGTCAATTTATCCCTTTTTTTTTGGCTATTACAGATCCTAAATTACTGTATCCTTTTGTATCTATATCTGAAATCGTTCCTCATTGCAAGCTCCATAAGCTGCTGAAGATGGAAGTTTCCTTACCACAATAGCTTTATCAATTGGAGGAAAGCGTGGGCATATTAATTTCCCAAAGTTAAAAATAGACTGCTCAAACATTTTACAGGTACAACGCTTGTCTATCTTAAAACCCGTATCCAATCAAAAATCCGAAATTAATCCGTATCCTATTTTAGACTCGCTATTCAAGACCGAGTCGTTCTCGTTGTGAACGAACTGATCAAATAAAAATTCTTAAAATCAACACACAAAAACAAGCAGAGAGCCCAGCTGTCAAACACGAGTAATATTAACTTGACCTTTCAGAAATTATCTTAATAAGTCGGCACCGGAATGCAAAGACCTTCTCTTCAATGGTCCCCTCCCAGAGCCAATAAACAACATAAGATTTCAATTTTTCACCTTAAAAAAATAACAATTAATAGTATTGTGCATTGATGAATACAATATGGCTTGAATCTTGCCCCAATACGCAGCGATGATTGTCAAATAATATCCAAATTAATTCATTAATGTTGATATTATTACCACTGATCATGGGAACCGATTAAGAATAATAATTTTACATACTTATATAGATTATTATAAAATAAAAAAGAACACAAGGAAAGAGAAAAAAGTTTGGTAGTGATAATAATGATAGCCTCACCCTAACGCCACATTGATGCCACGGTGAGCACGCGACCCATCCAACCGAACCTGAGCCCGCCGTCTTCCTCTTTGTACGAAAAACCCGGGTTCGCCTTCATCGAACTGAACCGCAAATTTACCGGTTCGGAAACAGCCGACCCAATGGGAACCGGTTTGAACCCGGCCATGCTCATGCGAGCCCGCCACTTGCCCATCACCTCCGGCCTCTCGACCCGGTCCGCTCCTTCACGGGCTATGGAGTTAGCAGCTTTGCGTGCCAGTCCTGCCTCGACCCGAACCCGGTCTGAGTTATTCCGGTTCATGGTGGCATCGAGCGAGTCGAGGATCCAACCGTAGTGGTTGCAGGCCTCGGTAAACCGGGCGGCGAATGGAGCGGTGTTGGCGTTCATATCTTGCTCGACTACAGTCACCACACTCGGCTGAAGAGACTTCACTCGCCGTAGCAACTGGTCGCGGGGATTCGCCGGAGACACGCTCTCGTCGGCGATTCTCGACAGAACGAATGCGAAATTAACTGCCAATGCCTCGTCCGGCTCGCACCCGAGGACGGCGCGGTCGAGCTCTGCCGTCTTTCGGTTCACTACGTTGAACCGGACCGTGATGCCGAACCGTTCGGCCAGCCGTGTGATCTTGTCGCCGATCACCTTGAGGTTGTTGACAGTGCTGATTGTGTTGAAAGGGAAGGTTGGGTCGCATACCGCCGTAATCTTAACGAACAGAATTTGGACGGGCAATCGCTGACGTGCTCGCTCAGCGATGGCGTTGATCAGCGATGCGTACTGCCCGCCCTGGCCCAAATCGAAATCAACGATGTGCAACGTCGAGTGATCTCTGGTGGCATCAAGAATGGCGAAATTGGCAGCCATGAGGCCGAGCTTGAAGCAGGGAGAGACATCATAGAGCATCTGACACGAGGTCTGGTGCTCCAAACTGCAGAGATCGGCAATAGGGGAGGTAACAGTCACCGGCGGTGGGTTGATACGCTGCAAGAGAGCACAGACCATCATTGCGGCCAGCCTCTGATCAGGATCGCCGCAAGGATTCGCCGTCCGCTTTAAAGCAGCGAGATTTGCTCTGGCAGTCTCAAGGTTGCCTTCGGAGATGGCCGTCGCAGTGTCGAGGAGCATCTGCTTCGACGGACTCGAAGGAGTCGGGGAGCAGGAGGCGGAAGATGACGTCGATGATGACGGTGATGACGTCGGGGAAGGAGAGAGAGGGTTGTGAGCTGCAGGCGGAGGCGGCGGGGACGGAGACGGCGAGATGAGCTGCTGCATCGCCTCGCTCCACTCGCTTGTGGTCACCGCTGAACCTGTGACGCTCACACAATCCTCGTCATCGTCGAGAAGCAGCTGCCTCTCCAACTCTTGGAGCTGGTTCTTGATCGTCGCCGATTTCTTCTCGAACTCGACAGCTGGCGGAGCGAGGAAAGAGAAATCTGAAGGTTTCAGCCGCGGCTGTGGTTGTGGCCGCGGCTGTGGTTGTGGCCGCGGCTGCGGCTGCGGCTGCGGTTGCGGTTGCTGCTGGGCTCTGATGAAATTGAAATTGATTCCCGAGGAAGAGGAGAGCGAGGAGGAAGACGAACAGGAGAGATCGATCGGAGAGATGGGCGAGGGGAGCACCGTCCGCTGCTTAACCGATCGGAGATAGAGCGCGCGCTGTATCTGCTGCTCGCGCTCGAGCTCCGTCAGCGACCGCTTCAGAAGGCCGCTGCTGCCCCCTCCGCCGTCGGATCGCTGCTGCTGCTGGTAAGGGAACTGAACAGTGGATCCCACGCCGTAACCGTAGGACCCGCGGAGATCGCGGCCGGGGTAACCGGCAGCCATGGCGATTTTTCAAATCTCTCTCTTTTTTAATCAGAATCAAAGAGTCTGAAATCTAAGAGGGAACTCAATCTCTCATCATTTCCTTTCCCCTCTCGCACTGAAATTCTAAAGAGCAGACGAGCTTTTATATTTGGGATTCTATTCCGCCGAACCCCGAAATAAAAGGCACTTCTTTTTTTAACCTCTTTTTTCAATCTTTTGATATCTTTTTTATGATAAGTTACTTGCCTTGCTCTCTCTCTCTCTCTCTCTCTCTCTCTTATTTATATAGATAATTATATAATAATAACGAAGAGAGGGAGAGCAGGGGATGGGGAGAGAATGGGCGAAGGGTTTAGTTCTTTAGCTCCTTTTTTCCCGGGGTAAATGAACTAGTACGTGCACCTTGCCCGACTGGTGACTTATCAGCGGGGTGTTGCAGGTAAAGTGACCGGCAGGTGTCAGTTGCCGCTGCTGGTTTCAAATTTGGGAAAGTGGGGGCGACGTTGGCGAGGCCATCGCCACTCGAAACGAATTGCCCTTGGCCTACCTTTCTCTTTATAAGCCGGTAACGCGAAAGGACGAAGTTGCCCTCGTAAAGTATTAGGCACTGGCATCTGCCGACTGGGGGTAGATTTGGGTATCAGATAAAATAATTTGGGTGGGAGGGTTGCGTGAGGGGGTGAGGTTGGAAATTGGTTAGCTTAACCGAACTATCAAACCACCTAACACCAGCCTTCGGCTCAATCTCTGGGCCCCTGAGGGGGTGCCACGTGTCCATCCACCCACAGAGAGGAGCGGAACGTTCTTGTGCTGTGATGTGCCTGCCCTGGGCTCGGCTTCGGTGGGCGGGGCCCACATATGGGAGGGACTCGTGCTTCTGGACTTCTGATGAGCACACCCATGCACGCAGGGCTGCACACGTCGGTTGTATTCGTAAAAGATTGCGAGCTGGGCCTTTCGGTCAATCCTCAGCGTCCAGATGGGCTCCTGTTGATGCCCAGATGTTGATTAAGATATCGAATTATTGTTTGCTTAAAAAAAACAGCGAAAGGTATGCTCCTCTTCAACTAATATTTGCATATGCTAGACACATAAATCTTTTCACTTTACGGGAGATTCTTTTAATTCTAAAAGACTTAATGTTTGAATTTGATTAGTAATGAATAATAATAATAATAATAATAATAATAATAATAATAATAATAATAATAATAATAATAAGGGGTATTTACAGATTTGTCCCTTAAATCTTTATAAATTATAATTTAGTTCCCCACATCTTCATATTTAGGATTTAGTCCCCAAATTCTCTAAATTACTACAATTTAGTCTCCCTCCCTAACTTCCGTTAGCCCAGTTTATTTTTTGACCTGATTTTTTCATTTTAACCCTCTTTAATTTCTTCTTCTCTCTTTCTCCTCTCTTCCCCTTCCCTCTTCCTCCTCTCTTATCATTTTCTTCATTCATTCTCCTCTCTTCTCATTCCCTCTTCCTCTTCACTTCTCGTTTTCCCTTCCTCCTCTATTCTCATTTTCTTCATTGGGTTTATTGACTTCCTCCTCCCTTCTTCTTCTCTTCTATCTCTCTATTCTTTCCCCATTTTTTTTTCATAGGAGTATTTAAGTCATTTCATTATTTAAAAAAAGTAAAAATTAAATTTTGCCGTTTATTTGGACGGAAAAACTAACGGAGGGACTAAATTGTAGCAACTTAGAGGATTTGGAGAACTAAATCCTAAATATGAAGATTTGGGGGACTAAATCATAATTTATAACGATTTAAGGGACAAACCTGTAAATACCCCTAATAATAATAATAATAGTATTTATATATTTTTCCCAAATATGAAAATAAAGCTGAACAGTCTATCATTTTCTAAAGTTGACAACTAACAAAAATATGCACTACTCTATTCTCTATGGAGAGTAAAAATTGAAATCAGAACTATAACTTGGCTATAATTAATGAGACAAAAAAGACATATCAGTTTGAAAGTGGCTAACAAAATTAGAGATTTATATGCTAAAGATAAAATCAGCGAGTTTTTCTAAATATCCAAGAAAACGGCGAGGAGCATGAAATAAGACTTCCAAAAATGGAATAAAAATCTTTCAAAAAGAGAGAGAAGAAACTCTCTTAAAAGGGGATGAGGAAGAGATATTGGTTTTGTGGATCCATGATGAACCAGCAAGCGAGGGCAGGGGCTGCTGATATATGCGTGTATATGTGTTGGCTAATTGGGTCCTAGTATCTGTCGCATAGCTTTTGCAAGTTGGGGAGTAAACTTGTCTTAAAGTATGAGAGCTAGCCAAGGAGATATTTTTCAAAGATGACACAGCTAACAATACCCAAGAGCCATTAGTTCTCAGATTTCTGATTTTGTCTCACACTCATCATGATTTAGTCGCGAATGGCCTTTGATATTTTAATAGGAAAAACTAAGTTAAGTATTAAATTTCTATTAAACTATTAACTAAGTTCGGTTTGGTTTTTGTCTAAAGTAGAGTGCTATGCTATCTTTCCTCCTTTCAGAGTGCCACTGGTCTAGTGGGGGATGCCATCCACTCCTTCGAAATATCCGGTTTTTGGTTTCATCATTCATACATGTTCTACTTCAACATACTTGGAGGGAAGGAAATATATGTGCTGATTTTATAGTAAGCGAAGACTCATGTTTGGTATCTAAGATTGTACGGTAGAAAAACTTTCCTCATCAACTTGTTAATTTACGAAAAACTATAGTTTTAGTACTAGCACGTGTTCTAGCAAAAAGAAAAAAGAGTGTTATGCTATCAATCATGTATGCGTCCTAGGTTAAAAGGGATTTACATAGTGACTTTTTTTTTTTTTTTGGTTATAAAGCTTAACTTTGTTTCATTAGTTTCTGACTTATATTCTCTTACATGATTACGTGAAATTTGTGAAATTTTAGAAATCAAACGAGAAAAAAAAAAAAAAACTTGTAAGTTTAAATCGAAGTTCAACATTAAAATTAATAAATGGTGCATAAGAAGATTGCCAATGATTTTCCATATGTAAATTGGGATATGTTTACAATTGAAGAGAAAAATTGATGGATGCGTAAATTAGGCAATGACGAGGGAAATTTATGAAGTATTAGTGCGTGAATTTAGGTTTAAAAGCGAACTTTGGACTAAAGTTGAAAATTAGGATATGATATTGATTAGCAAAAATAATAAATAAATATCAACTAACATTTAAAGTTAGAATGAGATCTTTATCCACCCGATAAATAGAGGTTCGGTCGGCACAAGTGTTTCAAAGTGTAAATCAAACTGGGCATAATGAATGTTTATATAGTTTATATAGTTTAAAATTCCATTCATCCTAATAAAGTTTTCTCTAAGCGTCACGTTTAGTGGCACATAGATGGTTTTTTATTTTATTTTATTTTATTTTATTTTATTTATTTTTTGCTTTCTTTGTAGACGCGGGTGCAGAATTGATGATAGGAAACAAAGATATAGGTAATGATTTGGTATATGTCATATGTAAACATGAAAAAAAAAAAAAGATAAATGGTAATTGAAATTTGTTTAATAGAATTAAATTAACTTAACTTATTAAGTGTAAGTATTCCAAAATTAATATATGCACATGTATATGATGACAACATCAATGCTTTAACTTGTAATAAGTGAAATTACAATAATAGAAATAATACAACTTGCATTACTGCATTTAGATTGAGAATAGCAAATAGTAAATAAAACTGTAAAAATTTTCAAATTTCATTTTTTTATTTTTGAGCACTATGAGAAGTATTACATTTATCAATATTATAATTGGAGTTACAAATTTTTACAGAAAAGTATCATACGTATGCACTTTTTTTTATAATAGAAATTACACACTTAGGTACAATTTAGGTTACAAAGTATCCAATAACAAGCATACCAAGAACAAGCTATTGTTTGAATTTTATAGATGAGGGGTAACATATCTTTTACTTTTATTCATAATTATACTTTGGTTTTGATAATTTTAAAATGCCAAGTTGATAGCCTATATTCTTTTTATCAGAATGGGTTCGAGCCCCCCCCCCCCCCCCCCCAACAGAGAGAGAGAGAGAGGGAGGGAGAGAGAGAGAGAGCTTCAATCATGGAACAAAATTGACACTAGTGATATAAATATATGCTCATCGATACCTTATTCTATCCACAAGCAACCAATAAATACTTGTTTGTGACCAAAAATTCATGTGCACCAAATTAAAATCTTAGGTGGAGAAGAGGATTGGATAACTATTAAACAAAATAATTCAATAATAATATTAAAAAGCACATTACATAAAGAATATTTCGTTTCCTAATCAAACATTAGTGGCTGTTACTTGAATCAATTTACTTCTACAATCGTATTTTCTTTCACACCAGATCAACCGACGCAAGGGCCCCTCCATGAGTCCCATGATTTGTTCAGTCTCACCCATATTGCCATATTGGTGCTTTCTTTGGGTCTAGATACGAGTTCATGGACCAATTAACTTTGTTTTTTGACTGGTTTTGCGGCAGCGACGAATCTTCAGTCTTTCAGACCAAATGTTTACAGGAAAAAAGTAGGAGAATGTTATCCAACTCACAACTGAGAATGCTGCTTTGAATAATGAGACTGACGTCTTATTCTTTTTTTCCTGGGCATTTTTTTTTTCCTGTATAGCATCTCTCCAGCAAGAATAATTGGAGGCTTCAGCAAATGATTCAGGTTCATGAGAATCGGTCCGCGGGCATCGCGATAAGTCCTCTGTCCTACTACAGGTGCCGCGACAACCTTTACCAAGTCCGAACGATTGTCGATCACCAGATCCGCTGGTCTGCTATATTCACCCTAGCCCACAAGCACAAATCTTCGGCGCGAAAGAGGCACACTGGACGGGCGTGCTTCGACTGTGTCTCTTGGGCACAGTTGAATGTAGATATCATGAACGCGAGGTGCAGGATACCAGGCCGAGAAATCCGGGCAAGCACTCCCCGGAGGTGCCGATCGCTAGCGCATCCAGGGAGATATGTACGGAAATAAAATTATTAAGATGCTTGCTTCTCTCATAAAATTTTAAAATTATCAAGAGTTCATGGACCAATTCGGACCGTCACAAAGTACAAATCTTGCATCCATTTAGTTTGATTAACGTATACAAATTGATTTCTTGACAACATAAGTGTTAAAATTGGATCCACTAGCCATCGAATTTAAGGAGCTGTTTGGTTGAACAAAAACGTTGCATTTGCTGCGGCTGGTTTGGCCACACGTTGCATTTGCTGCAAATATTTGCAGCAAAACTGTAGCGAAATGATGGGAAAACGTTGCATTTGCTGCGGCTGGTTTGGCCACAGCATTTGCTGCAGCATTTTGCTACAGTTTTGCTGCAAATATTACATTTTGCAGATTTTTAACGTAAAAAATTATAGCAAAAACAAACAGAGAGAAATGAGTGGGTCCCATACGGAAAATACATTTCCAATTCTATTTTCAAGTAGTCTTGTTCAAGTTCAACCAAGCCGTTCCTAAGTTTGAATTTGATTAAGAAATGTATAATCTTATACATTATGATCATTGTCACTGTGATAAATCTTAGCAAGCTAAATAATAAGGGGGTTTTTACATATCTGTCCCTTAAATCTTTAAAAATTAGAATTTAGTTTTCCAAATCTTCATATTTATGATTTAATCCCCAAATCCTTTAAATTACCACAATTTAGTTTCCTAGCCATATTTTTTGTCTGAATTTCTTTTTATATCCATGAGTTACTTTTCTTTAGTCCTCTCTTTCCTTTTTCTCCTCTCTTCCTCTTCATATTTAGATTTCCCTCTCCATTCTTCTCTTCTCTCTTTCCTTCCAGTTAATCTCTAAAGTAAAGTAACTCAGAGGAACTCAATAAGAAGAGAGAGGAGAAGAATGGAGAGGTGAACCCAATAAGAAGAAAATAGAGAAGGAAGAGGAATGAGAGGACTAAAGTGAAGTAATTCGGAGGTATAATGAAAAATTTAGACCAAGAATTTAGCTGGGGGGCTAAATTGTGGTAAGTTAAAGGATTTGAGGACTGGGGGGCCAAATTCTAATTTTTAAAGATTTAAGGAACAGATATGTAAAAAATCCAAATAATAAATATTCCGAGCTAGATCTCATTATTTTTAGTCTATTTTTTCATTTGTATTTCTCAAATTATGGTTATGTGAACGGTGATCCAACGACGTACGCGTCGAACCCTAACCCTAACTAGGAAACTGACACTATATAATTAATCTAGTTGCATTATTGGGTGGGTGCATTACGTGACCCTACAACCTTTGCACATGACACCTTTAACCTGACTCCGAGGCGGAGGCGAGGGAGTTGCCACATTGTGGGAGACCAGTGGCCTTAGATCCAGTGAGGCAACTGCCTGCCCACAACTTAGGTCATTTCACATTCAATTCAAGTCAAAACCAACTGCCCACCTTCGCATATCTTTTGCCTGTGGACTGTATTTTGCTAGCTGAGGCCTACAGCTCTACGCTGCTTTCAATGGGTACAGCTACTGACATTTGATGTGCAAACAACATTCTCTTTTGACCTTTGCGAACTGATCGAATAATTGGATTCTCAATCAGATGGCAAAGCACTTGTTTTCTCGATCACAATCATTTACCAACATGGGTTAATTACACTCAGACTCCCTGTAGTATGGAATATGTAACACTTAGACCTCCTGACTCCCTGGACCAGGGGTCTGAATATAATTAAAGCACGGTGATTTAGATATTTCAGGGGGTCTAAGTGAGAGTTTTAAACTTCAGGGGGTTTAAGTATTACATGCCCCATACTATAGGGCGTCTGAGTGTAATTAACCCTACCAACATCTATATAACCATTTTTGTTTTGGAAAAATGCCTATGTAACTGTTGCTTGTTCCAAATACACCAATGTATTAATTAGCACTTTGGTAGTTGCTTTCTACTTGTAATTAATTCTCTCATGTAACTACTGATCGATTACCATCTTGGTTGTCATGGTAGTAGGCCTGTCCAAACAAGCCACCTGGCCTGCGTGCTCGGAATCGGATCTAGCTGGCCTCCTTGGCCCGTGCAGGCCGAGTCCGAGTAGCCCTGAAAAAGCCCCTTTGGGTTCTATTTTTTCAATTAAAAAATAATTTAAAAAATAATTAATAAATAAAATTTCTTAAATTCGAAAAAAAAAAATTATATTTCTCTTCAAGTTTTCCTATACAAACTTTGTAATATTATGCTTTCGTAGAATTAATAAATTAGTTGGTTTTTCGGTGTTATATTTTACATATCACAAATATATTCATTTAATTTAAAAGAAAACATTCAGAACAATTTACTATTGTCTTTTTTGATTAATATAATTAATTTTCAGCCAAAAGATCCAATTTCAAATCCTACCCAATAACAATATTTAATAAAGAAAATTATAGGTTTCGGACCAACCGGCTCGGGTTTTGGAGGCCATGGCCTAAAATCCACAAATATCTTTTTTAATAAAAAAAAAATATCATGTAAGAAATAGTGATCATAGTCTACTAGCTTTGCTGCTGATTATTTTTCTTATCCAAAAATATTAAATTATGACGTCTTCAATACCTTTCTGACCTTCACATTACACAATATTATCGTTTTACTTATGGCGCATTTCTTAAACCTAAATGTTCGCATCTCAAGGACTCCTTCGTTCAACTTTTGAAAGCAAATTATTATTATTATTTTTTTTTAAGCATAAGAAATGACATTTATGTCATTACTCTTATGTACTAATTAGTTGTGATAAATAATTTTGTTTGTTTGTTTTTTTTGGGCATGATATATATATTTATGTTGTTCCTCTTTATTTTCCCTCCTCTTCTATTTATGTTTGTGTCGGATATAAACTCTCTTAAAATATCTCTGTGATATTTTTTTAATTACGTCCGTTTGTCTTTTTCCTTATTGGGACCAATTTTTGAAACAATTATGATGGAAACTATTTTGCACTGATCATTGTTGACAAAAAAAAAAAAAAAAATTCAAATTCTCCATACATGAACATCAATTAAAGTGAAAGTTACATCTCATTAATGAGTGGTTTAAAATGGGTTACACCTCATTTAATTGAAAATTGAAATGGGGGTTATACCTCTATTATCTCCAAGTTAATGAGGGTTTAAATTTCAAAACTCCTATAAAAACCAAGAAGTCTAAAGAAGAAAAAAGAGGACCCGAATGAGTTGATCCACACACCTGTATAAGAGAATTCACCTCTAGTACAAGAAGAATGGAGATTCTCATCTTATAAAGAGTTCTACTCTTTTTTAATTCAGAGATTTCTATCTCTACATATTTTTATCTCTTAAAGAGTTCTACTTTTACATCTCCAAATCCATGCAAGACTATTTTAACTCCAAGAGTTCGGTGTTAAAATTATTAATAGGGAATATGATCATCTCTCACCGCTATATTGGAGAATTTTAATCTAATATGGATAATATGTGGATCATCAATTAAAAAGAGATCCATATTTTAAGTTTAAAATGGCTAACACATTGATCATCAAAGGGAGATCTATATTTCAAGCCTAAATTGGTTAATACGTGGATCATCTATCATAGAGAGATCCGCGTCTCGAAAGTAAAGAAAGACTAAAACACGATCTTCACAGAGTCGCGTTTTATCTCAGATAGCCAAAACGCGGATATTCAGCCAAAGAGATCCGCGAATTGGACTAATAAGAGTGGGCCCCACAAAGTTGTGTTTTAAAAGAATAATCCGCACAAATGCTTAAAGTAGCATTAAAATGCGGATCTAATCCGCTACTCAAGTGAGAGTTCATGCTATGGCCCACGAAAGCACATAAAAACCAAAGACAACCCATTTTCAATAGAAGGGCGGGCCCAACTAATAAACTAAAATGCAGATCATCAATTAAAGAGAGATCTGCAATTTTAGTTAAGTTTTTAGTTCATGACTAGAACTAAATATAATTCGCACAAACTCCAAAGGGTCGTGATTCTATTTTAAAACCTCAAGGAGAAAAAACCATCTCCAGCAGCACTGAAATGTGGGTTCAAGTATATCATGCAAATAGCGAACGGGCCATCACAGCAAAACCACGAATCTAAAGTTTGAGATCTGTCTTCTAGTTATGATTTAAAGGAAACGCGAATCTAAAACTTGAGATTTGCGTTTTGCATTTCAGTTACGATCCAGAGGATTAAATGACGTTAGTTGTAAATTCTAGAGATTTAATACAAATCTACCATATCAAAAGACGAGAAATTAATTCTCAGATCGTGGAGGCCAACGGTTGAACGGTTATATCAACTCAAAAGTCTCCAAATTTCTATAAATAACAGAAGTTTAAGTAAAAAAAGGGATCCAGAGATCAATATTATAGAGAAAGTTCTTTTCCATCCAAGTGCTGGTGCTATTAAATGTCTGAAACTCTTACCAACTAAAATATTATACGAAGTGTCAATAGAGAAAAAATCGTTTTTCACAGCTACTTTAAAGTCCAGCTCTAAACAAAGAGAGAATTAGATTTTTTTTTTTTTCCATATTCTGTAAACAGAAAATTGTTGAAATTGTAATTTTTTATTGAAAAAAGCTCAATAGAGAATTATTTACGATTTTATGGCATAAAATCACGATAGTTGCGGAAAAGGCAGTTTATTTAATTACACTCCAATAGTTGGTCATCGGCATTTTGGACCTTTAAATAATCAAGTACTTATCAAGGAATGCGAAACAAATTATAACCTCCATAAAACTTAGCTTGAATCTGTAGTATATTCCCACTTCTCATAGTAGTATTTAGTTAATGAAAAAGGATAAAGAAATTTGGAAATAAAGTTACAAAATTTATTTATTTTCCTTGAAACGTCCTTTCAAATGTACCTAGTTTTTTTATCGTCTGCACGATGATGGGATATATTCTGCTCATGTCAAGTGACGCTATAGAATAGTATTAGCACGATCCTTACAAAAAATACTTTGCTTGTTTTTGCCTTCGTAAAAAGAGACTATATGTATGGAGACTAAAAGAACCAACGATGATAATTTCTGAGTCCAAGAGAAAGTCGTCAAAGATGGATGCACATGAATCTTAGGTATACAAGCCGTTTGGATAGAAAAATCAAAATAGGAATTTCCGTCATAATTTATGAGAGAGTTTATTAATTTTAAACTTTCGGTTTAGTTTTTGAACTCCAATGATATTAGTCAATAATCTGTTATTATCACTGCTGTTTAAATTAAATTGCATATTTTTTTTTTTTCATAAAAACCTAAAAATACCCTCTTCTTCTTAGTTTAGAGTGACTATCTAATTCAGATAGCCCTGAATTTTGCTTTGAAATTTCTGCTAGAAAATAAAATACATGCACGACGCTCAACATGCATCTCTCCCTTCGCAACGCTGACATGAAAGAGCTTGTTGTAGATGACATCATCAACATAAAGATCATCACTTTTGTTAAGGGATGATAATAGACACATCTATTGGTCAATTTTTTACCCGTCATATATAAAATTTTGAATTATAAATGAAAATTTGATTTTTCTAATTCAAAAATTTATATTGAAATGGCCAAAATTTGTTCCGTGGATGCGTCCTTCCTACCTTTGTTTAAAAATGCGATCTCATTCTCACTTACCGTCTCAATGAAAATATGAAATAAATAAAAATCAAAGATCAGTCGGTATTTAGCTATAAATTTCGATTAGGAAGGTACAATCTCAAGAAAAGAAATTGTTAAAAGGAATCATACCTCGAGGACATACATCTGCAGCGTCCCAGATGCTCATGATGCCCACATGAGCACGGCCTGAAGAGACCGCCACAGCGGCAACCTGCTTGTTTGGCTACATACGCTAGCTGCAGGTAGACGTGCTGATCTGTAGGGCTCATCAATTGGACTGATAGAGCCATAGGGGAAAATTTCTGACGGCATTTTACAATTTTCAGTGTGAGAATGTACACAAGTGTGAGAATTACACATCCATGTCCGTATAAAGCTCTTGTTGAACCGACAAAATTGTAGAAAAGGAAATGTCAGCTCTGGGGTTGTGAAGAATATGAACTTGCGCTCGTCGTCAGCTCTGAGCAAATGCAAGCAGTTCATGCATTGAGATCATAACGAGATGACAGAATTGTTGACACCCTTCTCCTTCGATATGTTTGAAAACATGTATCCAAACTCAGCAGCTCCTACCACCCACATTCGATAAGTTCTTGATAAAGTTGAGAAAAACATATATTTATTATTATATCTTGGAACATCATCGGCTCCCGCCATCTAATATATTTTCAAATTATTCTTATTTTTCCTTTTTCCTCTCTTACATTGCTCATTATAGACTCTCGTTGCCTTCTCTCCAGCCACCCAACCCTGCTGTCGCGTCCTCTTGATGGCCTAACCTTGCCACCAACAACTTCCTCTGCAGTAGACCACTCCTACCTCTCTCAAAAATCTTCTAAAAAAGTAAAATTTTAACTATTTCTAATTTAATTTTCGAATTCTTTTTATTTTTTGTGAAATTATTAGAATTTGAGTTCTTTCTATTTTTAGAATATTGAGAATTTTTAGCGTTTAAATTTCACTATTTTTAGAATATTGAAAATAATTAGGATTTTAATACGAGAGAAATTAAGAAAAATAAAGTATAACAGAAGAAAGAAGAAAAGATTTCAAGTTCTCTCATTTCGTTTCCTCTTATCTTTTCAAATATATATAACTTTAACAAAATGGAAAAAAAAATTTGGTTCATTATAGACATCCTAACAAATGTTTTCAGTAATTTTAACTAGAAAAGCTTTTCATATCTAACTTTGTAATTTATACTTTCTTGATGAATGAAAAATATATTTAGGCAGTTTAACAGTTAAACTCTAAGATTTACCGAGTATAAATTAACATAGACTATTAAGCGAAAATATCGGAATTTTTTTTTTTAGAGAAATCCATCTAAAATGATTTGCTATATAATTTGAAAATTGTAAGTGGAAATAAGTTGTCATATTTGTTGCATAATGATTTTCTATGATTTTTCATCAAACGGAACAACCCTACACAAACCAAACAACCCCTAAAACACGGGAAATTCTAGTTACGCACAACAATTTACTCTTGACATCCTGATTGCTTTTTACACCAAACTCTTATTTTGAAATACCACTAATTTACTCTCTGCACCCAATTTTTTTTTTTATAATTTTAACCCTCCTCCTCCTCTTCTAACTCTTATATTGTCCAATACCAAATTTTTCCAAAATTTTCCGAGTCGGATATTAATTCCCAAACTAAAAATATGTTGGTCGGGTATCAATACCGGACCAAAGATCATTTAGTCGGTTATTAAAACCCGATCAGCAGTCGTCGTCTCCCTCACAAAAGTATTATAAGTAATAATAAATTGCAAACAAATACACATAAAAACTAAGAATAATTTTAAATTGTACCTTAAATTTGTCATTCGACACCAATTGCATGTTGGAATTTTCTATTTGAATAGAAAAAAACTCAAATTCAAACTTTAAATCCTAATTTCACTTATCACAATGAATTTGAATAATTTAAAATTCTTTCAAATTATTTTAGGAAGGTGAATGTAAAAAATTTAAAAGATTAAGAAATCAAATCAATGAGTGTGGAAGATGTATTCTTTAAAAAAATTAAATCCCACTGAATTTTTTTTTTTTAGGGTTTTAGAGAAAAACAGAGAATGAAGACGATGAGTTGTATTTTTAAACTTTAAGAAATCTTAATTTGAGATTTAAAAGAGTAATTTAGTAAAAAAAATAAATGGTAAACTTGTAATTATATTACAAGTTTTAAAACTGTGTGTGAAAAGTAAATTTCCGTGTGCAAATAGAATTTCCCCTAAAACACTCTATCAAGTTTATCAATATGGTTGATTAATTTTCAACAAAACATGTAAAATCTAAATAAAAATAAAGAAAAAAAAACTTCTATAATAAGAAGCCCCGATAGAAACATATAAAGGAATTTTAGGTTTTTCTAAAACAATTTACAGTAATTGATCTAATAATCCCTGATATAATAAGCTTTCCTGCCCAAAACCCTTTCAATCCCCTTGCCCTCGTCTGCTCTTCGACCGTCCCCTTTCTTCGATCATCAAACCAAAACCCCAAAAAACAATTAAGAATCGAAAATAAAAAATAAAAAAAAAGATGGCAAGTGACGATGTGAAGAAGAACAAGAAGAGGAAGAAGAAGGCGAGAAAGGACAAGTGGGGCCAGCCTCTTCCCTCTGCCGACGCCATCGAACAACCGCAAGAAGGAGAAGGAGAAGAAGAAGAGCAGCAGCAGCAAGGAGAAGAAGAAGAAGTGAAAGGATCTTGCAATCTTGGGAGCGGCTACGAGCCCAACAAGGTGGTGGTCAGCGGGATGCCCTATTCGACGACGGAGGACCAAATCAGAGACTTTTTCAGAGATATCGGCCCCGTTCATCAGCTCCAGCTCTCGAGATTTCCCGATTCAGGAAATTTTCGAGGCCTCGCTTTCGTAACGTTTGAGGTAAAAACTATTTCCTCTTTCTTTGTTTGTTGTGAACTTGTGATGATTAATTTTTTGGGAATTGCTCGGTTTAGGGTACACGGTTAAAAATCAAACTTGAAATGTTAAATTTATTAACATACTTGGATTAAACTTGTTCTTGCAACAACAACATCGAACATAATAGTTGTAATGATACACAGATTGGGGACATTATTGCTCTATATTTCTGAGTTGAGTAAGTGAATTGTTTTCCCAGACTTATTTAGTTAGAGTTCCCAATGTAAAACCAGTTAAATACTAGCATATTGCATGACACAAAAATGGATTCAATACAAAATCTTGTATTGATAAATGACAAAGGTTTAATTGCAACAGCTGCCCTTGTAGTATTGGGGATTGAGAATGTATCACAAATATCCCACATATAGAATTTTTTTTTTCAGAGAGTTGTTGCATTTATACTCCCTAGTAAGGGTCTCTCTGTGAACTTTTTTATAAGGAAGTATTAGTTATACACCTCTAATAGTATAAGAGTGGTATCTGTAACTAACCCAAGGACAAAATTAGCCTATTTCTTTTCCTACTTTAATTCCTAGAAATTTGCTTAGGTTGTGCTGATTTGATTTTCATGATATACTAACATGTGTAGTAAACTCTTCTATCCTATGATGATACAGTATGAATACACATTTTAACTCTTAATTAGGAATGAGAATGGGACGGGTCCAAAAGCCAATCCTTAACTTGTCATATTTAAATTTTTAGATTAAAAAAAATAAAATTTTAATTTTTAACTCAAAATTTTATATAAGACGGACCAAGGGCTGAGCCTTGGACTGCCCATTCTCATCCCTACTCTTAATGAGTATGTAGCTAATTAGTTACAATAGTTATACCATATTACCTTGAAGCCTCACCTATTTGCACATGGAAATTAGTTTGTTTGCGAGATTATTCAAAGTTTACTTACTAGATCATAGCATATTTTGTGTGTATATACTGGGTTGATATCAAAGATTTAAATTCAAGACATAAGCCACTTCAGATTTATACTCATAACAGTTATATTGACCACATGAAGCCTCGAGTTTAAAATACACCTTCAACTTGTGTAAAGTGCAGCCGTTAACTTGTTAATTCTAGTTCAATGTTTTTTTGTTTCATGTGGAGAACATTGGGTTGATATAAGTGGATGTGTGAAGCTAACTTGTCTTTTAGAATCTTACTGAGACGTCCAAAATCATATAGACTTGTGTTACTCTGATGGAGATCAGGATTTAATTTGGAAATAGATTTGATTTGGATCTTATTAGAATTTAAATTTTATTAGGATATTTGATTAGATTAGGAGTTTGGTTTCTATTAGAATTCTGTTTGTTAGGATTTCCCTATATATATGGGTTTGTATGAAAATTGAGAGATGAATAATATTTTGAAAAAATTCTTGAGAAATCTCTGGCGTGGAGTTCGCTAAAATTAAAATATTTCCTCGTGGATTCGTGGAGAGTGGGCATGGGCCTGGGTGGTTTCCAAGTTTTCCCCAATCTATCTTTTCTTTCCCAATTTCTCTAAAAAAATCCTAATTTTCAAAACTCTAATCCTAATTTCGGCTCTGTCCTGGATCAAATTTGGTATCAGAGCCTAGATTTTCTTCTCCATCACCATCTTCTTCTTCTACATCTCTATTCTCTTTTATTTCAGTTTATTTTTTTATTTTGAAAAAAATCTGAAAAAAAAACAGATCTAAAAAAAAGATCTGAAAAAAAAACAGATCTGAAGAAAAAACTTCTTTTGTCCTATCTTTTTCTACCCCCAACCTATTTTTTTTTTCCAACTCAATCCAAACTCCCACCTGAACAACCTCTCCCCCAGATCAAATCCAACCCAAGCTCCCCAAGTTTAGCCCCTCTTTTCATTCGGCTCCATCTCCTCTTCCACATCTTCTTTTCCCTTATCCCCTTATCCGGATCCACTCCTCTCTCCCTTCTCCGGCGAATCCACTGCAATAATAACTGCATAGTAAGCATAGCAGCACAACAGTATTAGCAGGAACTGCGATATTAACTGTAGAACTGCAGCAGCAGCAGTTTACTGCTGTTGGACAGCAGTAGGACAGCAGCAATAGCTGCAGAACAGCAGTGGCAGCAGCCAGTAGAAGCAGAACAACAGACCAGTGCAGCAGTGAAGGGAAAAGTGGTGATTTGGAGCCCGTTCGGAGTCCAGTTCGAGTCAGATTCGAAACCTTGTTTTCCGGGATTTGTTTTCAACAATTGTGACAGGATTTCAGGGCTCTTCAGCAGGCGAACCAACTTCGGATAACTCCAAGGAACCACTATAAGTGCACGAACTTCTTCGGTATTTGGGTAATCTCTAAACTAACCCATTTTCTTCAACAAAATTTTGCAATTATTTTGTGAAATTCTGCATAAAATTGTTAGTTAGAATTACTAATAATTATTTGCCAATACATTACTTGCGTGCATACACACATTTTAGGATCCATTTCCTTGCATTTTAGAAACTAAATCTTAGAAAGTTTTATTTGATCATATAGTGCATGCATATAGAATTTGCCTAAGTCTAGGAAATTGCATTGCATACGCTTGTTTGATTGTATACTTCTTCGTACCAGTAAAATGACTACCCCAAGTTCTAGTAATGTGGATGAAAAGTTAGAAATCATGATGAAACAATTAAAAACTATCACTGAATAAATGGAACAGTTTAAAATTGTTAATAAACGACTGGATGCACTATAACAACAATTGGATGAACAAAATAATCAAATTTATAAGAATGAATATAACGAAAGGAATTACAATCAGTATAGAGGACCAACAGATCGAAATGAAAGGAATAGAGATGAGAGTGTCTCTAGAACTAGACGTGTTGAAGATAACATCACATGTAAGATAAAAGTAGAAGCTCCTACATTCGACGGCACTCACAACCCTAAAGTTTTTAGTGACTGGCTCGCAAATATGGATTATTATTTTGATTGGTATGACATGCCTGAAGAGCATAAAATACGATTTGTTCGGATGTGATTGACAGGGCCCGCTAGGAAATATTGGACATCGGTAGAAAGAGAATATGACAGATATTTGGATGCGATAGAGACTTGGAATGACATGAAAGTTAGACTTAAAGGGAGGTATCTTCCAGTGACATTTAGGAGTCACCTTTTAGATATGTTATACAGTTTTCGCCAGGGAAGCATGACGGTCAAAGAGTACATGACTCAATTTAATGAATTGACACTTCGGTGTGATTTGCGAGAGGACCGACACTAGGCGATATCTAGATTTCGTTCTGGACTACGCGCAGACATACAACGAGCCATGCATATCCATTCTCGGAATATAAGTTCTCTTGCTTAAACTTGTCAATTAGCAGAAGATATAGAATGCTCTCTCAAATTTTCTACTGACCGCAAGTTTACTCCCAGAGCCGGGGAGCAATCCAGACATCATTCTGAAGATAATAAGAGACCTAACACCCAATTCAACAAAGACTTTAAGGGTAAAACCGTAATGGGTGAGTCATCTAAACAGGGTACGAAAGGCGTAGAGTGTTTTAAGTTTCACGAGTATGGCCACAAAGCTTCACAGTGTCCCACTAGAGCTTTACTCGTAGAAGGAGAACATAATAGTGATGATGATGATCTTGAGAAAGAAGTATATGAACCAGTAGGAAACGCTAGTGAGTCAAACGAGGAAATAGTTATTTCAAATGTGTGCTTAGGCGTCGTTAGGTGTCTTTACACTAAAATGAAAGATGAAGATTGGCATAGATCTAGCATTTTCACCACGTACATCACACACGAAGGAAAGAGTTATCGAGTAATAATTGACGGGGGTAGTTGTGTCAATATAATATCAAGAACAACTGTTAAGAAAATGTGTCTCAAAGCTGAACCCCATCCATAACCATACAATGTAATATGGGTAGATAAAACTGCTCAATCTATTACCCAGTATTGTTTAGTGCCTATCCAGATGTCAAGCTATCAGGACCAGATTTGGTGTGATGTGTTAGATATGACCGCCGCACATATCTTGCTTGGTAGGCCATGATTATATTACTTAGATATGACGAGTTTTGACAAGTTAAACACATATACATTCAAATTTAATGGAAAGAAAATTATTTTGAAACCCGCGCCGCCTAAGTCTAGTGATGAGAGTCCAAAGAGCGAAAAGTCACTGGCCAGGTACATAAAAAGTCTCTTCACTTAGTAAGTCGATCACAGTTCCTCAAGGAGAGTTTAGAGGAGGGACTAGTGTATGCGGTAATTATTTTAGGAGAGTTTTCTAGTCCACCTATCATTTACCACCCTGAGATTCATCAGATTCTCACTAATTTTCGGGATATCATGCCCGATGAGTTACCTGATGAACTTCCTCCCCTTCGGGACATTCAGCATGCCATTGACTTCGTGCCAGGGTCCAGTTTGCCCAATTTACCTCATTATAGAATGAATCATGTTGAGCACGCTAAGTTGAGAAGACAGGTCGATGAGTTATTGCGGAAAGGCTTTATTAAAGAGAGTCCTTGTGCTGTTCCCGCTCTACTCACACCTAAAAAAGACGGTAGCCGGAGGATATGCGTTGACAGTCGCGCCATCAAAAGAATTACTGTCAAGTATAGGTTTTCCATTCCTAGACTTGATGACTTATTAGATATGATGGCCGGCTCTCAAATCTTTACGAAGATAGATTTTCGAAGCGGATATCATCAGATTCGTATCCGTAAAGGTGATGAATGGAAAACTGCTTTTAAAATTAAGAACGGATTGTTTGAATGGCTGGTCATGCTTTTTAGTTTATCTAACGCACCTAACACATTTATGAGATTTATGACCCAGATATTATGTCTTTTCTTAGGCAAGTTCGTTGTTGTCTATTTTGATGACATTCTCGTTTTTAGTCAAACCCAAGAGGAGCATTTTTCTCATTTGACACAAGTTTTAGAGACTCTCCGTAAGGAGAAACTATTTGTCAATTTGAACAAATGTGCGTTCGTAGCTTCCTCTGTTCACTTTCTTGGGTTCGTCTCTAAAAACGGAGTAGCAGTAGACCCTAACAAAGTTAAGGCCATAAGAGAATGGCCTACTCGTACGTTCCATGAAGTTGAGAGCTTCCATGGTCTGGCCACATTTTATAGGAGGTTTGTTAGGGGATTTAGTACTATTATGGCTCCGATCACTGATTGTCTTAAAAAAGGGGAGTTTTAATGGACTAAATCTGCTACTCATGCTTTTGAGGAGATTAAGGAGAAGTTGACTACTGCTCCGGTCCTTCATTTTCCAGATTTTTCGAAAGTTTTTGAGATAGTATGTGGCGCATCAGGCGTAGGTATAGGAGGTATTTTGAGCCAAGAAAATCATCCTATCGCCTTTTTTAGAAAAAAATTGAATGAGACGAAACAGCGCTACGATGTTTATGATAGAGTTTTATGCAGTAGTGCAATGTTTGCATCATTGGCGTCACTATTTGCTACCAAAAGAGTTCGTTCTATACTCAGACCATCAAGCTCTACGCTATATCAATTCCCAAAAAAGAATAGGATATCAACACATCAAGTGGCTTGAGTTTATTCAGTACAATTTTGTAGTCAAACACTGTGTCGGAACTGAAAATAAAACCGCTGATGCATTAAGTAGGAAACTTTGCATTTTACAGACGATGAGTGCAAAAGTTATCGGATTTGAGCAAATCATTCAAGCCTATCCTATTTGTCGGGGCTTTGGTGACATCTATTCATCTCTGACATAGGATCCTCATGTTATAGTAGATGCCTTCACTATTGTTGATGGTTTTTTATTTCGAGGTATCCGTCTATATATTCCCAATACTTTTTTGCGCGATCATTTGATTTGGAAAATGCATGCAGGAGGGATCGCTGGTCATTTCGGTCGAGATAAAACTATCATTCTTGTAGAGGACCGATTTTATTGGCCAAGCATTAAACGTGATGTTGCGCGAGTTGTGTCGCATTGTCGAGTTTGTCAGGTAGCTAAGGATAGAAAGTAGAATACAAGACCCTACACACCATTACCCATACCCTTTGCACCTTGGGAGCATTTTGGCATGGATTTCATTTTAGGACTCCCTCGCACGCTTAGGAAATATGATGCAATATTAGTCGTGGTGGATAGATTTTCCAAAATGGCACATTTTATCCCTTTCCACAAGACTTCGGATGCCTCACATGTTGCACACTTATTCTTTAAAGAGGTAGTTTGTTTGCATGACCTTCGTAAGTCAATTGTTTCTGACAGAGATGTTCGGTTCACAAGTCATTTTTGGCGAACTCTCTGGAAGAAAATGGGTACCACACTTAAGTTCTCCACTGCTTATCATCCACAGACATGGTCAGACAGAAGTTGTCAATCGTAACTTAGGTGACTTGCTTCGATGTTTAGTAGGTGACTATTTAACCACGTGAGATCTTGTTTTGCTTGTAGCGGAGTTTGCATATAATAATTCAGTCAATAGGTCTACTGGGATGAGTCCATTTGTTACAGGTTATAAATCTAGAAAACCTATAGACCTTCTTCCTCTCCCCATAGGTGATAGGCTTAGTGCCTCAGCCGAGTCTTTTGCACAGCATTTGCATGATTTGCATGATCATATTCGTCGACAAATAGTAATTAGTAATAATAACTACAAGTCTGCAGCAGACTCGCACAAAAAATTGCAGGAATTTGCAGTTGATGATGAGGTGATGGTTAGAGTGCGTACAGAGAGGTTCCCTACAGGAACCTTGAAGAAGTTTTATGCTCGACGTATGGGTAATTACCGAGTTCTAAAGAGGATTGGTTCTAATACTTATGAGCTTGCAATTCCCTACAATCTTGGGATCAATCCGGTTTTCAATGTCGAGGACCTGACTCCATACCGTGCTCCATTTGATTATCCAGCAGTTATTCCAGATCTACCATCATCTGCTTCACCAGGACATCGATATTTTCCCGTACGTACACCGCCTCCTCCTGCTTCACGAAAGCATCATATATATCAGATTGAAGACATTCTGGCTGATGAGATTGTTTTGACTGCTGATGGTGGATATCAGCGTTATTTGTTGCGCTGACGTGGACGTCCAGACTCAGATTGCACTTGGTTGCGCACCGAAAAAGTCCAGCATTTCGATCCGTATTTGCTCGATAATTATCTTATTCGTTATTCACCAGAGATTCATGTTTTGAAGTCGGGGAGAATTGATGGAGGTCAGGATTTAATTTGGAAATAGATTTGATTTGATTTGATTTGGATCTTATTAGGATTTGGATTTTATTAGGATATTTGATTAGATTAGGAGTTTGGATTCTATTAGGATTCTGTTTATTAGGGTTTTCCTATATATATGGGTTTGTATGAAGTATTGAGAGATGAATAATATTTTGAAAAAATTCTTGAGAAATCTCTGGCGTAGAGTTCGCTAAAATCAAAATATTTCCTCGTGGATTCGTGGAGAGTGGGCGTAGATCTGGGTGGATTCTCAAATTAAGTTTTCCCAATTTATCTTTTCTTCCCTAATTCCTCTAAGAAAACCCTAATTTTCAAAACCCTAACCCTAATTTCGCCTCTGTCCTGCGTCATACTCCCAACAAATTTAGTTCCACACCGTGTAGAGGTAAATAAACACACCATTGTCCCGCATGCTAAGTTGAGGATTTGCACCTTGCTCACAACGGGTGCGTGGTGCTTGGTTAATTTTTTGTTATCAAATCTTGCAAGTTCCTTTGGGATTTGTTATACTTTGTGTATGCTTGTAATCCTCACTTTCGAGCTTGTCTTAATCCTTGTTATCACATTTTGCATAAAGTATTGTTTGCCTCTATGTAATGAGTGATTAAATACTTTTGGAGAATTAAAAGAGTGGAATTATGATATAAGAAGTCACAATAAGACTAAACTCCAGAAGAAAAAAAGTTGGATTCATGAATGTAGATGGATAAATCCAACATTTCTCCACATGAATTTAAATGTTGATGTAAAAGTGAATAATTTAGGCTGTCATGTCATTATCTAAAGGTGTCTTTTTGGACCTAGACCTTTAACTTGGTGATCATATGTCCTACCATTGTAGATAAGAAATCTCTTACAACTTAAGTCTGGAACTTTGAGTAATTATATACAGATTCAAGTTACAGACACACAACACGGGTTTTAGTTGCGTGCATCAGATTTGCACGTCTCAATCTAGTGCGTTTTTTAGCTTCTTTGAGTCCTCAAGAAATTAGCAATTTTTATATCAAGTAACCGTACGCACCAAACCTAATTAGGTGAGTCCTTTACTTCAATACTACCTTCCATTTGGTTATGAGCGCATTAAGAGTTAGACCTATATACAGTTGCAGGTTTTATACTAGTGACACTAACATCATGTGAAGGGGCTACTAGGAAGCAAATCCGTAATGCTTTACTTAATGTTATCTGAATCACTTATCTTACTGATAATGTAGTTGAACCTTTCCTTGGTGTCCTTAATCCAAGTTTTCTTTTATTTGGTTAAAGTTGACGGAACTGCCACAAGCTTTCACAAGACTTAGGGGTGGCAATGAGTCGGATTTGGGTTGGATCTACAAGGCCCATTTATGAATCGACTGAAAAGTTGTAGGATCTTATTAAGATCTATGATGCACTTGAGGATTCAAACCCATCAACTTATTAAATAACTTGATAACCTGGTCCAAACCCAACAATATTGAGGAATTCACATGTAGGTCATGGATAGTCTGATAACCTAGCAACCTAAAATTGGTAATGAACTACATGAACTTCTACATGTTTTTTCACAAAACTACATAACCTTGTTGTCTTTGATCAAATCTTATGACCTACATGTGATTACCATTTGTATGAAATATCCAATTCTTTGAAAATTGTGCTGTGTGTTGCTGTGAATTTTTTACTTTAGTTTTGGGAGGACAATGACAATGAACAAGGCTAAGATGAATAGAAGGGAAAATTGACTCTTATAGCTTCGTTGGATTTAGGGATAAAAGGCCTACAAAGAAGAAAAATTATGCTGTTCATGGTGGATTGGATCAAAATAAAAAATTTTACAAAGCAAGTGAAGCTTTGCTGAAAAAAAGGGCGTAGAAAGATGGGAAATAGCGTTACAACCATCATTACCAGAGTTATGGTAGTTTCCTTGAAAGAGGGAAGTTCATGGTAATCTAATGTAATTTGCAATTTTCCAGGATAGTTTAGTTCTACAAACACGAACATATCATTGCAACCTGTGGAAATTGGCTTTTCTATTATGGTGGTTTCAATTGACGTATTCCTCATGTCTTGCAATGACTGTTTAACACTAGTCTTTTTGAAAAACCTTGAGTCAAGAGTGCTTGCTGTATATTATTTAGTCCTAACAAAGTTAGTTGCAAGTAGCCACATTTGTAATTGTTCCCTGTATTATCATCTGTTATGCAGCAGACATGTATTTGAAATGTCTATTACATGCTTTAGTTATGGCTTTAGCTGTAGTAGCTTAGCTATTATAGCATGTAAGGATAGTGGGAGTGTGTTTAGTCCAAAGTGAAATATCAGCTATAAGTTTTACCTTCATTGTTCAATGATAATTATATGTTTTATTTGGTAGTATTCCAACTGACGGTTGCTAAGTAGGCAGATGCATACCACAGGTGGTTTGGGCCTTATAGAACTGCTTGTGGCCTAAGGCCTCATCTTTGTTGGAGATCCAATTTGCAGCATTTTGGTCTTCTACAACTGGAGGCTATCCTCTGTATGATAAACCTTAAATGTAGTGTCATGAGCTTCATACTCGGTCGCATTGTTTTTTATAGGAAATACCAACTGAGAAGTTTTGGGTATTGTCACTCATTTTGAGAAGTTTATGGTCGCATTGTTTTTTTTGTAGGAAATACCAACTGAGAAGTTCTGGAGCCCGGTGATAACAACACCGTTTTCATTTCCTTCCTCATTGTGCGCTCCATAAAATTACGAGTTCCATACTCTATGTTTGAGTAGAAAATTTTAGAATCTGAAAAATCAGATAAATCATTATATATTTTGAGGCACTTGGTATCTATCTATTAAACTTTCATATTGCATATGGTTTGGTATGATTAGGAATATAATTTAAACAACCAACTAATTGAGAATATTAACATCATTAACTTTCACCTTTCTTTTACATGGTTGACTACTAACATCAAACGAGTTCCTCAAGATTTGTTGTGAGAACAATAAATTTATGAAGGAAATTTTCAATATAATGGAAATTATTGAGAAAGCCTAGTTACCTTATAAAATGACCGAACTATTTTAAATCCAAATGTTGCATCAACATTTTCTAAATCTTTATTAAGAGAATTGCGGTTGAAAAAAGGTTTTTCTTTATATGAATTAGTCCTTCAAGCCTTTTAAATTTTGATAGCGATATTTGCATATTAATCTCTCAAATCTACTAAGTTATGCTATATTAGTTCTTCTGTTAGATTGTTCTTCAAATTAGTGAACATGTTTTGTCTTTAACCTAACTATAGGTGGTCAATTACTAAATTAACCCTTTTAAGGGTGGGAATGAGCAGGTCTAGGGCTGAATTCACATATGACTAGTTTGTTGGCAGTGAAAATTTCCAAGTAAAATGGGGTTTCCACAACAGAACGCGGAGCTAACTTCGTAGCTCCGCATTTGGCTATTTTTAGCCTCGCGTTTAAGAGAAACGCGGAGCTATTCATATCTCCGCATTCTGGTTTCCTAGCTCTGCGTTAACTCCGCGTGAGCAGATAACCAGAATCATAAATTGATTGAGATTAAGATTTAGGTTTATCCAAATACCCAAATTAAGTCCAATCAGAATCCTAAATCAAGAGATTTAAATCAAAACTAAGATATTTGATTGGAATCCTTGATGAATACAAATTCTATTTAGATAGAAACTCTCATATGGACCTAAGGCTATAAATACCCTCTTGAGGAAGCCTTGGAGGATCTTTTTGAAGTTTTTGTAAAGTTCGAGTTACGCGTAAGAGTCTTGAACGGATCAAGACCAGAGAAGATCATCCAAAGTCGGCCGACATCTTCTTCATCAAGAGTAAGAAGACCATCGACGTCAGATCGTCCAAAGGAACTACTTGATAGATCCCATCGCCACATAGATCCCACAAATCATTGTAAAAAAGAGCGATAGATTATAAATCCTCTCGTTTGTTCTTTTTCTTTTGTTTATTTTCGTTGTAATCCAAGTTGTATTCAATGGAAGGAAATCAAATTTCTGCTGCGAACAAACTGGCGACCTTAAAGGGAGACATCTCTTTCACCAAAGAAGAGATCGTGGCGCAATCTGACGTCGAGAGGATCGGATCCGACGTGAACATGCTAGTCGTGGAGATCGACCAACAGAGGTACGAGGAGTATCTCTCCTCTGAATCAGGTAACCTGACTGAAACGCGATGCTATCATCGCGCGCACTCCAATACCCGAGGATCGGGTAATCGGGAATCCACCGATAAATGGGGACCCTTGGAGACCGGGGCCATAGAGCCGTCGTTTGGGCAGGAAACCCTAGTAGAGGATGGCCTCTTTACTGCCGAAAAAAGCTCGGGAACTGGATTGACCAGAACCCAACTACGAAATAGAAATCGGAGAGCTAGGCGAAAGGCCCTCAAAGCCCGCATTGAACGCGAGGCTAACTTCACAAAATGCGAGGCTTTAATCGCAAGACCAGCCAAGATCGCGATAAATGCAAAACTAAAACTTGCGATAAACGCAAGATTTCTAACACACGTTAATCGCGAGGATAAAGTTTCCTTAGAGCCAGCGTGTGATTCTCCACGCGAGGCTACTACTGACTTTAGCGATAAATGCGAAACCAGTACAACTTGCGATAAACGCAAGATTTCTGACACTCGCGTTAATCGCGAGGATAAAGTTTCCTTAGAGCCAGCGTGTGATTCTCCATGCGAGGCTACTACTGAGTTTAGCGATAAACACGAAGTCAGTACAACTTGCGATAAACGCAAGATTTCTAACACTCGCGTTAATCGCGAAGATAAAATTTCCTTAGAGCCAGCGTGTGATTCTCCACGCGAGGCTAATACTGAACTTAGCGATAAACGCGAAGCCAGTAATACTTGCATTAATCGCAAGACTCCTCAGCTCCGCGTAAATCGCGAAGATGATTGGCAAATTTGCGTTAATCGTAAAAATCGCGCTAAACGCGAAGTTATGACTTGCGTTAATCGCAAGAGTAAGCCAGCGTGCATGAATTTTCTTCCACGCAGGGCTAAAATTCCAGAAGATAAACTTATGCAAAGACGTCAAGCCAGCGTAAAACGCGAGGCTAGCGCATCCAAACGCGAGGCTATTTCTCAGCCCCGCGTATCAAAATGCGAAGCTACTTCTCAGCTCCACGTATCAAAATGCGAAGTTACTGCTCAGCTCCGCGTAAATCAATCCGAATATAAAATCAGGGTTGATCATTGCATTGTTGGAGCAGAACCTGACTCCAATGGTTCCAAGAAGCTCCAGTGGGCTCTTAGACCCTCTCAATGGATGAGTGGGCCTCACGACTCCATATCTAAGGCCACTGATCTCAGGGAGTATCTAACCAAGAAAAGAAATATGAACCAAGTCCAATCTGAACCTACTTGTCATTGCCAGTAGCTTATGACAGCAGTATCCGCTGTAGTGGATAATTGTTGTTGCAACAAGAACGGGGTATCGGTGTTCGACCGATTAATTGAGTCAGACAAAAATCCTGCTAAGAAAACAAAAGTTACTCCCCGAGAAGAATGGAGAATTGTAACTTGTAATATGGTTGGTAAGGGTAAGAAAATCATAGAAAGAAATGATAATTTAGAATCAAGTGATGAAGAAGCTCATCATTTTACCCGACTTAAGTCAGGCGCTATCCCGACCCGAAACTATAAGAAACCTGTGAAAGGTTCTTATGACGACGATAGTGATAACTCGGCCATAGCCTCTCCTCGTTCTTCAGTATCGTCTAAATTACAGAAGTCAACATCATATATGATGAATAGATTTGACGATATCGACCAAAAATTTGAGGCCCAAGAACAAATGATTCGGGAGCAACAAAAGACAATCGAGGATCTTAAAATGATGCTCTCAAAAGTGGTCGAAAATACTCAAAAAATTGTCGAGGATAACGCCAAGAAGGGAAAAGAAACTTCGTTCAACAAAATGAACGAGGAAGATAAAGAAGAAAAAGTCCACTCGAAACATGAGGACGAGAATAAATATTCTTTTCATGACCCTCATGAAGAGAAAATCGAGAAGTTACAAAGCCAACTCGAAGCACTAATGCACAAGGAGTTGAAAGAATCAGGGGTCTCAAGACCATACCTGCCTGAATGGGATTTGGCACCATATCCTGAAAAATACAAATCGCTCAAATTGGAGCCATATGACGGGAAAGGATCTCCCAGTCAACATATTTATTACTTTTTGTCTCAAGCAGGACATTTAATAGGTAATGACCCAGTAATGATCAAGGTATTTGCAAGTACCTTGCGAGGGCCTGCCTTCACTTGGTTTATGCAGTTGCCCCCAGGTACTATTAATACCTGGTTTGATGTTGAGAAGCAATTTCTCGCACGTTTCTTTGAGGATGATACCGAAATTTCGGTTCATTCCTTTCTTGCAACTAAACAAGGAGAACAAGAAACGGTCAAAGATTTTATAGAAAGGTTTCGGGAGAAGTCCGTGCATTGCAAATACGGAATGGTCCATAAAACTCTGGTGGAGACGTGTCGGCATAATCTCAAGACCAACGTGCTCTTAAAAATGGGAGCCGTAGAGTCTAAAACTTGGAAGGATTTGCTCAAATAAGGAGAGCAAGCTGAAAACTTGATCCGCAGAGTTGAAGAGTCTCGTTGATCAAGAAATACTGGAAATAATAGGCCGTATACGCAAAATAATAATGAGAATAAAGGGAAAGCAGCAATGGCGTCAGAGGCCGCTCCACAGAAGACAAATCCTCTGAGCCCAAAGTCTCAAAATCAAAAGGGCACGAGACAAAATAGGCCCCAACAAGAGAAGGCCTATACCTTTAAGGCAGAACAAACGCCTACACTCTTTCATCTGCTCCTTGGGAACAGAAATTAGAAAACCGGAGGACGCTGGTAAAACCAACGACCCCAACTATTGTCTCTACCACAGGAATGTCGGACACCCTACTAGGGATTGTTATCATCTGAAGAACATGATCCAAGCATTGATAGAAGCTGGAGTTTTGACGCTGAAAGAGGAGCAAAAGAAGGTTACTGCCAATATGACAATCCTAGTGGTCGGAACCCATGAGTTTCCCGCAGGGGTGACCCCAATACCAGAGGGAAAGCTGGTCATGAAAAATCATGACCCACATCAAAAGGCCCAGAAAGGATTTGTCCCTGTAACAACTCAAAGGGGGGAAGTCATGTGGGTCCACCCTGATTTACTACAGGATGAACAGTGGACTAGCGCAGGGGGTTAAAAGAAAAAGCGGACTAGCAATACTATTTCCGTGAAAATAAAAGATGAATACATAATTGCAAGGGCCTTTACAGTCTCTGAAGAAGAGCCCGAAACTATGACCACTCATCAGGATGGGGCGGGCCCTTCCGGCACTCGATCTGGTAAAACATATCTCAAGGACTACACCAGAGTAGACCCGAAGAATATATACGGGGAGCTCGTGAAGCCTGCAAAACAAAAGGGACTTCGTTTCCAGAAAAATCCTATAAGAGACGAAGAATCCAAGGAGGCTGCATTTAAGTTTGATATAATAGCTCAGCTGGCAAATATTCCAGCTCGAGTCACGCTTTACGAGTTGTTACGATTGTCGAAATCAACTCGCGAGGCGTTAAGAGAGGTCTTGGCAGACTCTGAGTCATTCCTAACTCAGATTGTCGAGTTAGCTAACCAAGAACAGGACTCTTGCCCCCGCTGTCATCAAGTGAAGAGACAGGTCCCCCAGATTACTCTCTCCAAAGGATATGCAAGTAAGAAATATAAAGTATAACAGGCCTTTATATTTCACCGGATATGTCGGATCCACAAAGGTGGACCGTATTCAAATCGATCCGGGGTCTGCATTAAGCGTTATTCCCAGAAAACTGATGCAGCTATTGGGAATCTCTCCTCATCGTTTGACGCCGACAAATACTACTATATACGGATTTAACGCTAATGACAACTGTCCTCTTGGCAAAATTCGACTTCGATGTCAAATCGGAGATTTGAGGACAGAAGTTACATGCTATGTTATAGACGCAGATACGTCTTATAATATCTTACTGGGGCGACCATGAATACACGCCTATATGATAGTCCCATCGACTCTCCATCAGTGCATGAAATACTGCGATGATTAAGGAGAAGTTTAGACATTAGTTGCAGATAGGCAGTCATTTAAAGAATTAGAGAACTACTTCACGGATGCCATGCTCTACAAGCCAGCACACGAAGTCTCCAACAATAACTGCAAAAAGCCTCAAGAACCCGAAGATAGCGGCAACGAGGCTGATACTGAGTACGAATCTCTGGAAGAGGATAACGGGGGTGATTACGAAATTAACCATCGCATAAATCTTAAAATGAATTTTGATAATAATGTAGCCAATGTAACAGAGGATGAGTGGATTATTAATGAAAATATAAAATTAGTTTACGAGCCTGTTGTAGCTATAGAGTCTGAGCCTTCTTGTACATCCACCGAGGCAGATGACCTATCGGAACTTGAAGTTTTGGCGGCATATCACTTGCCAATAAGGTCATCTCTCATCTCTCGGTCTAAAATAACAAAAGGACGAGATCACTTCTTTGAAGTACCGCCGCGACATGTATCGCATAAATCGCTTGTCTTTGGCAAAGTGATCACATCGCCTAACCAAAAACAAAGTAGTGAAAGTGATGAACAAATATCATCTCAATTTCACTTATATGAACAGAAATCCCGACAGATGATGGAAAACATGGGTTATAATTTTACCCAAAAATCGGAATTGAAGTTTGGAAAAGGGCGACGAAATTTCATACTCTCGTTTAGACCAAGAGGGAAGAACCCAGACTATTATCAGAAAACTAGAAGGGGGATGGGCTATGTATCTACTCCTCCCTCATCACCGTACAAATACGAAGAGGATTCTTCTGCAGATGAAGATTTACATCCACTCGACCATGATTCGGATCTAAGTACCGGCGCCTGGTTTCAATCTCAACAGTAAACATGGTTTCAGCCGCACCGGAAAGCGATGAGGAACCAATTGATGTTCAAGATGATTCCTGGGCAAAACACATGGACACTTTTTGGGATGTCCGCTTTGAACAGCGTGACCCGCTTACAGAGGATAAACTAGTACAAGTTAATATGAGAACGAAAGAGAACCCGAAATCCATTTTTATAAGCGACACACTGACTCCCTTGGAAAATGAGGAACTTATATCCCTTATCAAGGAGTATATAGATGTGTTCGCATGGAGCTATGAAGATATGCCCGGTGTTGATCCTCATATTGCCATACACCGGCTAAATATCAAAGAAGATGCCAAGCCAGTTAAGCAACAACAGAGCCGTTTTCAGTCGGAGTTGATGGAGGCGATAGTTGCCGAGATTAATAAACTTATAAAATCGGGATTTATCCGTGAAAAACAGCATTCCGATTGGGTGGCTAATATAGTGCCGGTTCGTAAGAAGAACGGGAAGATCCGGATATGCATCGATTTTCGCGATCTAAATGTTGCATGCCCTAAGGATGAGTTCCCACTCCCGATTACCGACGTAATGATTGATAACACCTGCAGTTACTAGAGGATGTCTTTTATGGATGACTTCTCAGGCTATAATCAGATCAAAATGTACCTAGACGATGAAAAGCAACGGCTTTTAGGACGCTGCTGGGGGTGTACTATTATACAGTAATGCCTTTTGGACTAAAGAACGCTGGTGCCACCTACCAACATGCAATGAGCATTATATTTAAAGAACATCTGCGCAAAACGGTAGAGTGTTACGTAGATGACTTAGCGGTTAAAAGTAAGAATAAAGATCATCTTCATGACTTAAGAACAGTCTTCGATTTTATGCGAAAACATCACTTGAAGATGAACCCTGCCAAGTCTTTCATGGGGGTGCGCAGCGGGAAATTCCTTGGGTTCATAGTTACCTCAGAAGGAATTTTCCTTGATCCTGGAAAAGTAAAAACGATCAACGGGATGCCCCCTCCTCGCAATCTTAAAGAATTGAGGGGGTTACAAGGAAAACTGGCCTATATCCGGCGCTTTATCTCCAACCTATCAGGGCGATGCCAACCATTCTCCAGACTTATGAAAAAAGGGGTTTTTTTCGTATGGGATGAGGCATGTCAACAGGTGTTTGACGATCTCAAAGAATACTTTACCAAACCTCCTGTTCTTATGGCATCGGTTCCTGGGCAACCGTTCCTCATATATGTAAGGGCCATGGATAATGCGTTGGGAGCGTTACTTGCTCAGTATAATGAGCACGACTATGAACACGCCCTTTATTACTTAAGCCGGACAATGATCGGGGCCGAGCATCGGTATACCCCGATTGAAAAAGAATGTTTAGCTCTAGTGTTCGCTGTTCAAAAAATGCGACACTATCTTTCAGGGCAAACAATACATGTCATCTCATGGGTTAATCCCTTGAAAATCCTGATGACAAAAGCGGGATCCTTAAACGGCCGATTGGCGAAATGGACATTATTGCTATCGCCATATGATATACACTTCGTTCCTCAAAAAGCCATGAAGAGACAAGCGATCATCGATTTCCTAGCAGACCATCCAATTTGGTCCAACTTTAAACAGATATCAGAGGTTAACACAACTAGCAAAGAACAAGCATGATAGATGTTCTTTGATGGTGCTGTCAGGCGATCTGCTGCTTGAGTGGGGGTTGTGCTGATATCCCCGCATAAACATATACTGCCTAATGGCTACTCACTAATAGAGCCGTGTACGAATAATGTGGCGGAATACAACGCACTCATTATTGGTTTAAAAATGGCTCTGCAACTGGGGGTGAACCATTTAGAGGCATATGTAGACTCTAAGCTCATCGTCAATCAGATGACAGGCGAATATGAAGTCAGACATGAAGCCCTCATCCCTTATCATCAGCTAGCCATTGAGCTAGCATGATATTTTGAATAGTTTTATATCTATTATATATCTCGGAACGAGAACGTCTATGCGGATGCTCTTGCCGCAATAGCTGCAGCATTAGCAATCCCACCGGGTGCGGCTAAAAATATCACTATTGGTAGCAGAGAACTTCTCCATTCAGATACTGTATTTCAAACCAAAGAGGTGTGTCAGACAAGCTCAACTCTGGAACCCCGTGATTGGCGAATTCCGTTTGTAGATTATGCCTTATATGGGATGCTGCCAGAGGATCCAAAGGAAGCCACCTCGATAAAGAGGAAGGCCCCGAGATTTTACTATAATCATATACTTCAAACTTTATACAGAAAGTCAAGTGATGGTCTCTTGCTACGCTGCATATCGAAAGTGGAAGCCGATGAAGTGCTGAGAGAAACACATGATGGAGTGTGTGGAGCTCATCAGTCCGGTCCAAAACTAGGAGACCGCATAAGAAGGTTAGGATACTACTGGCCGAAGATGATTACAGAGGCAATGGCATACGCTAAACGGTGCCATGAATGTCAAGTACACGCTAATTTTATTCATCAACCCCAGAATACTTGCACAGTACCATTGCTAGTTGGCCATTTGAAGTATGGAGAATGGATATCATGGGGCCAATAACTCCTCCGTCATCCAGAGAACATCGATTTATTCTCGCAATAACCGATTATTTTTCAAGGTGGGCCGAAGCCGTGCCTATGAGAGAGGTAAAAACGACGGATGTGATTAAGTTCATTAAGTATCATGTCATTTACCGCTTCGGCATCCCCCGAAGAATCATTCACGATAATGGACCGCAGTTCATTAGCCAGGGATTCTTAAGATTCTGTGATAAGTTCATAATCAAGGACATTGCTTCAACACCATACAATCCCGCGGCAAATGGATTGGCCGAGGCCTTTAATAAGACTATTATTAAACTCCTTCGGAAGTTCGTCTCTTCCAACAAACGGGACTTGGATAAAAAGTTAGGAGAGTGTTTGTGGGCTTATCGCACCACCATTCGCACTCCAACAAAAGCTACCCCTTTCTCCGTGGTTTATGCAAGTGAGACCGTCTTGCCTCTTGAAATCCAAATACCATCATTAAGAGTAGCCCTAGCCACAAAGATGACGACAGAAGAGCGCCATCAAAAAAGATTGCGAGAATTAGAAGCGTTGAATGAAAAATATCTCCGGACTCAATAACAAATTGAGTTGTATCAAGCCCGAATTTCGCAAGCGTTCAATAAGAACGTTAAGCCAAGGACCTTTAAATAAGGAGACTTGGTTTTAGCTATTAAAAGGCCAATGATTCTAGCCCACAAGACTAAGGGTAAATTTGAACCCAAGTGGGAAGGACCGTTCATTGTGGAGACGGTGTACTCTAGTGGAGCTTATCGCTTAATTAACCAGAATGGTGATAGAATGATGATACCGATCAACGGCAAATTTTTGAAGAAATACCATGCCTAATGAACCAAAATGGTGATAGAGTGACTATCACAACTGGTTCATATCCCTAGAAGTATAACCATCCACTTGTTCAAGTTACGTATATGAGCACTTGAACTTCTCCATCAAACTAAGGTATGTCAATTAGGCGCCTCTGTCGAAATCTGATGATCATGACCCGATCATTTTGGCATGTGCAAGTTCAAGTTACGCATAAGAGGCTTGAACTGCCTCCATCAAACTAAGGCATGTGCAATTAAGCGCCTCTATCTAAGTTAATGATCCTGATCCGATTATCCTGGTGTAAATAGTTAAACACTTTCACTAAACTATCACTTTGCTCTAATGTTGAGATTTACCGTGTACAATAATTTTGATCCGGTATTAATCTAAGTTACGCAAATGAGTTTTAGATTATTTTACCAAGACTATGAGCTATTATTTGTTGCGAAAGGAAAATTTGTAGCCAACAGATAAAACAATCAAAAGAATTATCTTTATTCATAAATCAAAAGAATAAAGTTATAAAAGAACGAAAGAATTCAAAAATTGTTGAGTTCTTTTACAAAGAATAATAAATAAATAAAAAGGGAGTTATAGTTCTCCCAAAAGTTTCAACTTATTTGTTGTCTCATCAATGACTCGACGACGAGTCTCCTCCACGGAGTGTTGAGCTTGCCGGCGCAAATCATCGTCATTTATTACGAGTTGCTGGGTCAACCGCTGACGAGATTCTTCAATAACACGGCCTCTTATTATGCCCTCCTGTTCGAGCTGTCCTTATTGAAGAACCAACTCTTCCCGTCTTCTGACGGATTTCCCTAGCCGAGACTCGCTGGCTTCTAAAATAGCTTGGGCCTTAGTGATAGTCTCTCGGACTCTTAGCATGGCGGCCTGGCTCCCCTCAATCTCAAAGTCCACCATCTCTAGCCCCCTAAGAATTGACTCCTTGCCGGCCTGTAGTTTCGCCAACTCCCGCGACCATCCTTCTTCCTGTCGCCTCAACTCCTCTTGACGAGCTATTAGCTCTGTTCGAAGCCGCGCTAACTCGATCTCAGTGATCGCTTCCACGTCCGCTTGGCGAACTGTGTTTAGCGTATTCACCTGCTCTTCTAAAGCTTCTAGGTGGGCCCGATAAGGAGCTGCTCGGTCACATCCCCCGATCCTTTCAATATTGTCCAAATAACTGGACAACATTGGACGTCCAAGATTAAGGAAATGTCTTCCGTCCAGGATCATCCTGATACATCTCCTTAGTAGCCGCATAAAATCGTTGACACTGTGATTGAAGAACTCCTCAAGAAGATTAGCAGTGTCTAAATTCAAAGCAGGCAGTACTAGGGAACACGTCGTCAGGGGAGGAGTAGTTTCTGTTGAAGTCAAGGAAGAAGAAGCCCGTCCCTGTACCAGATTCATAACATGAGGGGCCAGTAGTGCCAATAAAGATTTGGCAGAACTGGGAACCCGAGGCGAAATATCGCTGGTGCAAGTCATTCGAGCAGCACCACTGGCAGGAGTCGATGATGGAGTATCTTCACCCGAAACTCCTCCTGTGGCAGAAGTGGCTTCAAACGAGAACTTCAAATTTTCCTCATTTCCTGTTGGCAGATGACTTGGAACGGGGGGAGTCACCAGTGTCTCGACAGCCATTATCGTCGACGGCGTCAGTATTGCTGGTTGAGGAGTAAAGGGCGCACCAATAACCACTGAAAAAACTTCTTCGAAGCAGACCACTGGTGTTGGAGATGGCAGAGTGGGAGATAATGAGGCCTCTCTTGCTGTAGCAGCAACGACGACCTCTGTCCTATCATCGCTCTCAAGTTCGTCGATTGAAGGAGCTGAAGCAGGAACAGAGAGAGGAGCTGGCATAAAATAATCCACGCCAAACTCCTCTGCTGAACTACCCAGACCACCCACTGAGCCGGTGGTGCAAGAATAGTCGACCAGCTCCTCGGACTCCACCCTGGTAGTTGAGTGCATAGAGGAGTGGAGTTGACTACCTGCATCTCAGAAAGCAAACAAGGAGTGTTATATAAAATATATAAAAATGAATAGAAGATAGAATAAAAAAATCTGAGAGAACCATATCAGGGGATACAAGTCCTGTGGTTGGACTTGAAGGAGGAGCCGTCGTTGTCTCTAAGAGTACACCCGTCTCGCCACCCGACGGTTGCGTCGTAGCTTGCTCACCAAAATCTTCAGTTGATAGGCGAGCCGGAGCATCAGGAGCGTTAGGGGCTTCACTGGGCATATTCTCCTCTATCGACCCAGAGGGCAGAGTTGAGGCCAGTAAGTCCGTGGCAAAATGGACAGCTGCCTCTTGGGGGACTACTAGAGTTTCCGGGGCCAACTTCTTTTTCTTTTTGGCAGGCCCTTCTCTCGGGGCTCCGCGACGTTTGACGGTCGGACTCCGGGAACGAGTGACTACGGGTTGGGGAGCACCTCCAACATCAGCGTCGTCATCATCACCATCATCGTCATCATCATCAGAGTCGCCAACATCTGATGGATCGGCAGCCGCACCAAGAAATTCGTCCATTCCTTTTACCCTTACTCTTTTAGCACCCTTGCGGCGAGAGTAAAAGGTTTCTATTGCTTTGCAACAACTCCGGTTGATGCAGAAGTTGGGCACGTCAGTGTTGGCGATACTGTACCACGTGCTGAAACTCAGCGTCATGCTCAGATCGGGCGACTTCTGAGGCAAGACGAATTCAGCCCCGGTCCCACCTGCTACAAAGTGGAACCAGCCGTGGACACCTTCGTACAAATTCCCCTCATAGGCCAGCTTCTTGTTTGGGTTACCCACATAGAGCTGAGAGTACCCAAACTGATGAGCGAAGCGGCTCGGGGTGTACGGGTGGTGTCTTGACGATACACCAAGTGTCCGAGTCGGATATTGAGGAGCCACCAGAATGCCCCTGAGGATAAGACGGTAAAGTTGTTTGTTCCCGAAATATCCTTGAATTTCGATCCGTACTCTCCTCCAGGGAAGTCGGGGAAGCACCGGAAGATTTCATAATTCTGGTGTTGGCGGAGTGTCTTTCGGATTTGAGACATATAATGACTCTTCCATGAGGAGCGCTCGTAAAACTCCAAAAGGAAGGCCTTGTTACCGGAGAGATGTTCAGCCGCTCTCATCAATAAGGGACAGTGCATGACAAGCCACGCCATTAAGTAGGTATAAGGCATCTTCACCCTCGGATTTGGAGTTTTCGCCTTGGCAGTTTCCTTTAACTTGATTTTACCTTTCCCTTTCCCCTTGTCGGCGGGAGTAAAACCATTACAGAGCGCTCGTAGTCCTCTCTGTAGGTTGCACACTATGGCGGAAAGGATTCCAAAAAGTTGGCCGTATGCAAGTAGAACCGCTAGGGTATACCACGTTCATTGCAATCGCCTCTTTTGGCAATGACGGCATGATGCATCAGGAACCCAGCAATAAGACCTCTATTGGATACTGGGAACTGAGCTTGTTAGTGGAAACTCTTGAAGACGGTGCCTTGATTGAATCCACTTTCGTTGGATTCAGCTGTATAGAATATAGCACGAGTCTTGGCGATACGACGATCAATCTCCTTGACGTCGACAGGAGCATAGCCGTAAACTGTTGCTGAATTTTCTTTGGAGTTCAGGTTTGCAAAAAGGTAATCGGCCCACTTCTTATGACCGATACCCTGATTACGCACACCTGTCATGTCGGCGCAGATGCGATAATGGCACATCATTTTCCAGTAAGTGGCGTAGATGCGCTCATCCCTCGCTTTCAGCATATTTAGCTCTTCGGTGATAGGGATGTACACTTCATAAGGGACTTCGCCCATTGACAATCCAGACATCTCAAACATCTCGTGGATAGTAAATCCTAGCTCACCCACTGGTGTAAAGAAGGTGCCGGTTTCGGGATTGTACATCTCCAGGAGACTGAAGAAATGGTAGGAGCTCTAGGGAATCCCAAATTGAACGTTTCTGATGGCTTTGTATAAGCCAATCTCCTTCAGAACTGGTTCATGGGAGTCTATTATGTACTGGACGAGGCGGGCCCACCACATATTGCCAGAAGAATAAACCCAGCCAGGCATCCTAAAGTCGGTGGCTGGGTATTGGCCTCCTTACACCATGAACTCACTTAGAAAAGTTCGTGCGCGAATTGGGACCTCTCCTACTGGGTGCTCCTTGGTGATTTTTCCTGGAAGCAATCCACTGATGCATCTTGTGGGGCCATCTTGGTAAGCCCCATGTGCGCCCAACTTGCCCGTAGAGACGCAGTCGTACTCCTGGCTCAGCTCCCACTCTAATTCACGGTGCATGGCTAGCCTTTAAAGATAGACCAGAGGATAGCTGTGCTCCATGCTGGGTAGGAATATTAGCAGGTCGCCAGACTGGTAGAGCCACATGCACTTCTCTTCAAAGAGGATTTGGTCTGAATGCCCCATTACATCTCCAAAGAGAAATGCGGGCTTCTCCAACACTTCTCGGTTGGTGGCCTCGAAGGCAGCATCAGTTATGATCTCCCGTGCAGTAGCAGGATGATACCTAATCAGCTTCTCCCTGCGCTCCCTCAGGCCCGACTTGTATGCAGTAAGGATGGTGGTAAAACGAAATTGGACCGTCAGATTCGCACCCCCAGCGAATCCAAAATAATACCTATGGGGGAGAGCATCCACCGAATACCCCACTGCAAAAGAAGAATTAAGAGTTAGAAAAAGATTTGAGAAATCTGGAAAAATCTTCTAAGTATAAAAACGCGAAGCTAAAAATAGCTCCGCGCGAAGCTAAAAATTAGTCCGCGCGAAGCTAAAACGCTAACCTCGCATTTATAAACGCAAAGCTAAAATTCATAGGCTCGCGTTGAAACGCGACAGCTAGTCAGAATAGCCCCGCGTTTCCAACGCGAGGATAACGCGATTGCTTCGCATAGAAGAAGCCAGAGGCCTTTCTTCTTCTCCAAGCCGTACGGCCGGAAAACGGCGATCTTGTCGGTAAAGAAGTAATTGGCCGGTTAAAACTGAGCCAAATCACTCTAAAATCATTCTAAAGAGTCCAAAAGTTTAGATTTTTACCTCCAATGGGTGCTGTATGAACTGGTTCGCCGCTGTGCCCGCTTCCTCGGCTGCTGCTGCCGCTGCTAGCGCCAGCCGCCAACGGAGAGGTGGCGCGTGACGAGGTGTTCCTCCTGGGTGCCATTGATCTCGAAATTTTAGAGAAAATCAAACGAAAATAGGTGAAAATCCGGTCGGGTGCTAGGGGTTTAGATCGCTTGAGCTCTGGTCGTTTGGAGTTCTTGAATTCTCAAATGAAGTGAGGAAGAAGAAGAGTTAAATATTCTATTTAAATGAAAAAACCCGCCCCTTGGTATTCGGCGCAAGAATCGGAGCAATTAATGAGCAGTTACCCATTGAAACGCGAAGCTACTAGCTCCGTGCAAGTATACAAAACGTGAAGATAACTTGGTGTTTGAACTCTGCGTTTCAGTTTGAAGATCCAAAGTATTTCAAAATTTGCTAAAATACTAAGCTATTTTGAAAACTTTGGAGGGGGTTCTGTTGGCAGTGAAAATTTCCAAGTAAAATGGGGTTTTCCACAACAGAACGCGGAGTTAACTTCGTAGCTTCGCGTTTGGCTATTTTTAGCCTAGCGTTTGAGAGAAATGCGGAGCTATTCATATCTCCGCGTTCTGGTTTCCTATCTCCGTGTTAACTCTCTGTGAGCAGATAACCAGAATCATAAATTGATTGAGATTAAAATTTGGGCTTATCCAAATACCCAAATTAAGTCCAATCAGAACTTTAAATCAAGAGATTTAAATCAAAACTAAGATATTTGATTGGAATTCTTGATGAATACAAATTCTATTTAGATAGAAATTCTCATATAGACATAATGCTATAAGTACCCTCTTGAGGAAGCTTTGGGGATCTTTTTGAAGTTTTTGTAATGTTCGAGTTACGCGTGAGAGTTTTGAACGAATCAAGATCAGAGAAGATCATCCAAAATCGGCCGGCATCTTCTTCATCAAGAGCAAGAAGATCATGGACGTCTGATCGTCTAAAGGAACTACTTGATAGATCCCATCGCCACATAGATCCCACAAATCATTGTAAAAGAGAGCGATAGATTATAAATCCTCTCGTTTGTTCTTTTTCTTTTGTTCACTTTCGTTGTAATCCAAGTTGTATTCAATGGAAGGAAAACAAATTTCTGCTGCGAACATAGTCTAGACCCCTTTTTTTGTTGAGCACAAGCCTAGTCAATTTATTAACAGGGCTTGATGCATTGGGCTTGGGGGAAATTTGGATCGGTGAAAAATACACTGTCATGCAAGAAGTAAATAAGTAAAAGGACAACATAGTGCACGAGGCTCCCATATTATAGGGTTTGGAGCGTGTTTGATATACGCAATCTTACCTCTCCTTTGTAGCAAGGCTGTTTCAAGGGTTCAAACCCATGACGCTCAGTCGATATGGAACAAGCTTACCATTGCTCCAAGGCCTTTCTTTCATGCAAGAAGTAAATAATACAAAAAAAAACTATTATAATAAATTGTGTAGAAAATGACAAACAAGTGGAAAAGTTTGAACCAAATGATGGATTTGACGGAAAATATGGATTTCTGACAATGAAATCCATGCTCCAAATCAAACCCAAAATACAAAACAAACAGCCTTCGAGAGTAGCCTTTGTGGCGTTGATAGTAAGAGTAGTACTATTAGTATCATAACCCTGTTCTTATTTGGGCTCAGTGAGTGTGCTGCGTGGCAGCAACAACCGCTAGGTAGTGGTCCGTCTGGGTTAACCTCTAAACTAAATTTCCAATTTCACATGAGATAATAAATGCAACATAAAATCTCAAATCTAAACTCTACTTTGATCACAATCACATCTAATAAATACCAATATGGTTGAAATACGAGTATACATTAAGTACGAGTTATATGAAAATGATTATAACCTAAGATACAAGAATACATAAAGACAAGTTTAATACGAAGTTATGAAAATACATATTTATAAGTATCTTATAGGAATATGAGAAACTTACATATGGTATAATACAAAAGTATAGAAATTCGATAATGGGTGAATAAGTATGAGTATACAAGTGCAAATAAGAAATTCTAATATATGTTTACACAAGTATAATGTGAGAATATGTAAATACATATTCAGTAGTACGATACAAATCACATTTATACAGGAATATTACGTATTACGTAAATATAAAAATGCTTGTATTTATAATTTGCAATATTATAACAAATGAAAAATAATTTTTCAAGCATGTTATTTTTATTTTTTCTAACACAAAATTTTTAATCTTATAGTTAAAATATAGTTTTTTGTTAATTAAACCAGGTTAGCTCTTTAAACATACATGATACATGTCATCTTTTCCATTGTAAAACATGAACTAAGTAATTAATTAATTAATTAATTATCCTTTAAAACTATAACCACATACCAAAAGAAAAGAACAAAAAGAAAGGGACAACACTAGGCCAATAAATTGGTATGCGCCAATATGTAAATTTATGTAACTTCATGCTTTAGTTCATCCATGTTGCAGTCACTTAATGCAAAGGAAGACTAACAAATTTCACTGTTCATTTGTGGGCAAGATAAATGATAATATCAAGATGAATCAACTAAATTGCAATATGACTGGCCCCATCAATAGATTTAAATGTGCTTCCATATCCTTCTTCAAGAAAGCAACAATCTCCTCTTTCCCACTCCATCCATTTAAATATATGCATATGCATGGGCCAAGTTGTGGATGCAAAATAAAGGAAGCTCAAGTTGCCCGTTAATCATGCACACCTTTTCTTTTTTTCCCTCAAAGAATAAGGAAGTCATGTACATAGAGGGTGCTAAATTGAAGAAGTGCGAAAAGTTGGTGTGTATAAAAACAAATATTAAAGAGATGGTGATTGCTTGAAGTGCACTGCAAAAGGATTGAAGGCTCAGGGAGCTACAGTGAAATATACCATCTAATTCAAGCAAGGAAAAAAACCTAAAAATACAGCAGTGATTCATAGTACAGTTCCTAATCTGCAAACCTAATAAGTTATAATTCCTAGCATAATACTTTCCCTAGTTAACTAGTTTAAGCATAAAATCATAGCTTTGATACTAATTCATAATTAATTAAGGTTTTAGTGCAAGAGAGTTACCTTACTTGGTTAGGGTTGATAAGCCTTTAGGCTAACTTCACTTCTCTTCTTCTTATTGAAGAGAGAGAGAGAGAGAGAGAGAGAGAGATGAATGAAAAATGAAGGAGGGTTGAAATGAAAGAGAGACGAATGAAAAATGAAGGAGGGTTGAAATGAAAATTGGAATGAGAGGGAGTGGGGGCATGTGATAGGCATGGGAATAATTTCCCCCATCAAGGGGCGGCCAAACATCATGGCCATGCAAGAACAACATGGGGGAGAGCACGGCTAGGACTATAATTAGGGTGATGGGTACAGGGAATGGTGTACCTAAGGCGACAACATAGTGGAGTTGCCTATGGAATTGCCCTAAATCTCAATATAGAGTGTTATAGAACGAGAAAAATTGAGCCATATTGAACAAGATTCGCCCCGTATTGACCCAAGCCTCGCGCACCGCGAGGCTGGCCCCTAGCCTAGTGCGCAGCGAGGCTGGCCACCAGCCTGGCGTCCAGAGGAATTTTGCATATTATACAAATTCTAATCAGATTATAATTGATTTTTGGTGCAGAATTAAGACCAGATACGACGAATCTTAGGACCAAATCTTATCAAAAGAAAATTCAAATATTTGATGAAGATTACAAGAAGATTCTATTTTTATCTATATGGAAACTCTCTTAACTTCTTGGGTCTTATAAATACCCATGCAAAGGGACTCAGAAAGGATCTTTGGTAAGATCTCTCTCGCGTAAGAGTCTGAAACTTCTTCCAGCAGCAAAAGAGAAGAGCCGATCCTAGAAATCTCTAGCGTTACCAATCATCTACGTCGGATCGTCAAGGAGGAACGGATCACGCCTCATAACTGTTTAGATTCCACGATTTCTATAAAAGAGAGTAACGAATTATAAGTCCTCTCGTTTGTTTTTTTTTGTTCTTTTCATTGTAGTCGATTGTAATCGATCAAAAGGAATTATGTAATAATATCAATGGCAATGGAAAGAGATCCGATTTTTCCCGAAAACAGACTGGCGATCACAATGGGAGAAATCTTATACACTGAAGAGGAGATGGTGATCCAATTTGACGTCAACAAAATTGGAGAAACGGTGGAGATGATGGTAATCGAAGTCGACCAATAGAAATACGAGGACTACATATCCTCAAACTTGTCGAGTCCAACCAAAAAGAGATCCGCGCGGTAAGGACACAAAAGAGTCATGAACTCAAAATGTTCAAAATCACTTGAACAAAAGGATGACTTTATGGTTTTGAATAACACTTGGAGTCTTGGATTTTCAAACCCTAGTTCATTGCAACAAACAGTGTCCCTTCCAATTTTTAGAGAACTTGCCACGTTTGACGCCAAAAGAGAACCTATTGCTGCATAAAGACGGATTCGAATCCGCAACCAAAATCGGAGGGCACGCCGTAGTTCACTCAAAGTCCGTTTTTAAAGCTAGGCTAAATCTCAGCGTAACGTTAACAAAGAACGACATGCCAAAATCCAGCCTAGTGTAAGCGAAGATGAATGCCAGGCTCAATTCCAACCTAGCATGAGCAAAATTGAATGCCAGGCTAATTTGCAGCCTAGCGTAAACAAGACTAGATGCTAACCTAGCATAAGTAAAATTGAAAATCAAACTAAGTCTAAGTTAGTAAGCGAGACTAATTCAACTAAGCCAGTGTGTGAGGCTAGATCAGTGCGCCAGCCTAAGCTAGTGCGCTAGGCTCGTCCAGCACGCGAGGCTCATCCAATGCGCGAGGCTCACTCAGCGCATGAGGCTCACCTAGTACGCGAGGCTAAAGTTAAGTCTCAGTCCCGCATGAGAACTGTAGAACGTGAGGGTACCAAACAATATTACGCAAAACATGGCAGAACCAATACTGGACATCGAACCAACCTATGGCCTGACAGATACGATCCCTGTGACTTCTCAGAGTCACATACATAGACAAATAGACTGTGCGAGAAGTAGGGCCCGTTGTCAAAAGAATGAAATTTATCATCTAAACAATGAAGGCGGCTTCACTCGAAGGCCACAATGGCCAAGGGGAGAGGAAACAGAAATTCTCACCAATCCTATCATATTAGGGGCAAGAGTATGAACATCAATAGACCCATAGCCACAAAAACAAAGGGAAGAGAAAATCAAATCCTCGACAACTTACTGTTCGTCGCAAAATTCTTACTTCCTTCCATTGAATAACTTAATTACAATGAAAGAGAACAAAAGAAAACAAACAAGAGGATTTATAGATTATCACTCTCTTTTACAATGAATTGTGGGTTTTATGTGGCGATGGGATCTATCAAGTAGTTTTTTTGATGATCTGACATGTAAATCTTCTTCTCGATGATGATGACGGCTGGTCCTACCTTCTTTCTCTGCTGGTCCAATGAATTCAAGGTTTTCACGCGTAACTTGATCTCTAGAACGATCCATAAAGCTTAAAGATCTATTAAAGATCTATTAAAGATGGATGATCTCAAAAAGATTGAAGATCTGATGAGGATCGATGATCATGATGATCATGGATTCCTAAAGTCTCCTCAAAGAGGGCATTTATAGATTTTAGTTGATTATGAGAGTTTCTATAGGAATAGAAATAGAAGGTTTTTGTATTCATCAAGAATTCTAATCAAATATTTTAGTCTTGATTTAAAATCTCTTGAATTTGAATCATGATTGGACTCAATTTGGGTATTGGATAAGCCCAAATCTCAATTATAATCAATTTAAGATTCTGATTGGACTCAATTTGGGTATTTGATAAGCCCAAATTTCAATCACAATCAGTTTAGGATTCTAAGAAATCTGCTCATGCGAAGTTAAATACTCTAAACGCGGAGACTGAGCTTCGCGTTTTACCTCTTCACGCGAAGCTAGGCTTCTGCCCACAAAGCTAACTAATAGCTTCGCGTTCTGTGAGCTATTTTCCTTTCTTTTATTTAGAAATTTTCACCACAAACACTTACCATACTGAGAAAAATAGTATGGCTAGTCCAACGCAAACGGCGATTGGTAAAAACATATCAAAACCGTTGATAGTTGGAAGTTTGCTAAAAATTCCATGACGTATTTGTCACAATAGCCCATAGCACAAAAGGCAATGGGAAGGGGAAACATTTGGCCTGCAAGCCCAAGCAAACTCCTCGACAACTCATCATGTTGAGAGGAATAACATGGTTAGCCCAACGCAAACGACGATTGGTAAGGGCATCCTAAATCCGTTGATAATTGGGGGTTTGTTAAAAATCTCACGATAAATTTTGTCATAGTATTGTCTTATAAGAATATATCATTGCCCAAAGCAACGAAAGTAAAGGGAAGAGAATAAGTTTCACGTTAACCTATCATCAATGTTTAAAATAACGATAACGGTAACGTAACATTTTGTCTCTGTTAGGTTATGTCGCATATAACGTAACGCATAACGGAGGTTATGTAATTTTCTACTTATTTAATAAAAATAAATACTATGTAAAATAATTTCTATAAATTAAAATATAAGTTTAATATATCTAAAAAAATATAAAACCGTTTTATAATCATAATCTATTCTAATTTTATATTAAATTTTACAATAGATCATTTATCTTCATAAATTATATTACGTCTGCAACCGTAATTCCAGTCATCATTTAAACAAGAAAATAATATTCTAATTTTTCATTTCAATTCCAGTTATTATTATTATTGTTGTAATTTATATTTTGTAATATTTAATTTATTTTATTTGTAATTATTAATTTCAGTTCAATTAAAAATTCAATACAACCAATAAGTAAAATATTTTAGCAATCGGATATCAATTACAAGCAAACAAGGAAATAGTCGCAAATTAACAATTCCACAAGCAATCAAACAAGCCAAGAACTAGTTAAGTAATAAAATTACAGCAATTAACTAATAATCAATGTAATAATCAACAACAATATAGAAATTACTAAAAAGATAATTGTAATAACGTAACATAACGTAATTTAACGTAACGTTACGTAATATAACGTAAAATAACATAAAAAACATACTGTTACGGTGCATTGAGTTATTTCCGGTTGTTACGTAGCGCTGGGACTCCGTTAGCTTACGTAACGCAATATAACGGGTTTCATAACGCGTTATTTTCAACATTGCCTATTATGCTAGGGAATAAAGCATGAATTGTCCAATACTACGATAGCAAAGGGAAGAGAATAAGTTTCTCGCCAAGTCTGCATACTGAGCTAAAAAGTATGAACAACCCAATGCTTCAAAATCAAAGGGAAGAGGAATTCAAATCCTCGCCAACACATCATGCTAAGGTAAAAAGTATGAATCACTCAAAGCCGCAAAGATAAAGGGGAGAGGAAATCCAATCCTCGCCAACCCATTATGTTGAAGTAAAAAGTATCAACAACCCAATGCTTCAAAAGTAAAGGGAAGAGGAATTTAAATTCTCGATATTCCATCATGCTGAAGTAAAAAACATAAACAACCTATAGCCGCAAGGGCAAAGAGGAAAGGAAATTAAATTTGCGATAACTCATGCTGAGGTAAAAGTATGAACCTCTCGATGTCGATAAGGCAAAAAGAAGAGGAAATTAAAATCCTCACCAACCTATTATGATAAAGAGTAATGTGCGAATAGTCCAGCGCCTTTGAGGAAAGGGGCAAGAGGAGGCTAAGATTGTCGACTGATCTTGTCATACTGGTAGAAACAATTCAATGCCGAAAAGGCAATGGGAAGAGGGAATGGTTGGCATTTAAGCCCAAATAAAATCTTTGACAATTCATCATGCTGAGGGGAGTAGCATGATTAGCCCAATGCAAATGACGATTGGTAAAAACATGTCAAATCCGTTGATAGTTGGGGATTTGCTAAAAATCCCGTAAAACTGTCATGTTAAGATCTTAATTCTAACAACGAGATTCAAACCATCTCACTTTAATATAACCGAATATGTCATGTTAAGCTCTTGGCTCTGATAGCGAGATCTGAACTATCTCACCCATATCACTTCAAAACAATCAAACCTGTTATGTTAAGATCTGACCTTTGACAGTGAGATTTGAACTATCGCACACGCTACATACAATTTACTTCGTGACTCTAATCCGGGCATCTCAGCAAGTTTAACAGTACGCCTCTACCGAAATCCTATGGGTACGTTTAACAGTATACATCTGCCCATGGTTCTTCGACTCTAACTTAGTCATCTCGGTATGTTTAACAATACACTTCTGCCGAAACTTAATAGGTACGTTTAACAGTACACCTTTGCCCATGATTCTTCGACCCTAATTTGGTTATCTCGGTATATTTAACAGTACATATCTACCGAAACCCCATGGTACGTTTAATAGTACACCTCTGCCTATGGTTTTTCGACCCTAATCCGGTCATTCGGTATGTTTAATAGTATATCTCTGCTGAAACCCTATGGGTATATTTAACAGTACACCTCTGTCCATGGTTCTTCGACCCTAACTCGATTATCTTGGCAAGTTTAACAGTACACGTCAGTCATACCTTTGTTTATGAGTCCGTGATCCTGACATGATCACCGATTTTGTCTGTTATCCGGGCAAATCACCTCATAAGCATATCAGCCATACTTTTGTTTACGGTTCCATGGTCCTGACCCGATCATCTCTTCATAGGCATGTCAGTCATACTTCTGTCTATGACTATGTGATCCTGACCCGATCACCGATTCTGTCTGTCATCCAAACGAATCACATTTTAGGCATGTCAGTCATAACTCTGTCTATAGTTCTATGATCCTGACGCGATCATCCCTTCATATGCACTTCACCTATATCTCTGTCTATGACTGTGATTCTGACCCGATCACCGATTCTGTCTATTATCCAGGAGAATCACCCCATAGGCATGTCGGTCATATCTCTGTCTACGGTTCCATGGGGCCGACTCGATTATTCATTCATACGCACGTCAGCCATACCTTTGTTTATGACTTAATGATCCTAATCCGATCATTCTGGCTCTGTCCGTCAGCCAGACTAGTCACTTTTTGATCCTAACCTGATCATCCTGGTTTTGTCTGTTAGCTGAATGAGTCACTCTTTTGTTCTAGTCCGACCTTTGGCTTTGCTTGTCAGCCAAACGAGCCACCCGTTTAATCCCAATTCGATCATTCTGGCTCTGCTTATCAATCAAGCGAGTCACTCTTTCATCTTAAATCAACCACCTCGGCTCTGTCTGTCAACCTGACAAGTAACTCCGTAAAATAATTTTTACCATACATGACTACCAAAACTCTTCGGCTGCTAAGATGTTCCCACATCGTTAGTAAACTACCATTTTCCATTAAATCCATTCATCAATTTCAAAATAAAATCTCATGAGTATGATTAACAGTATACTTCTGTCCATAGTTTTTCGATCCTAATCCGATCATCCTGACTCTGCTTGTCAGCCAAACGAGTCACTCTTTGATCTTAAACTGATCATTTTGGCATGTGCAACAATGTGGCTCTACTAACCAGTTTTGTCTGTCAGCCAGACAAGCTACTTTATGATGCTAAAATGATCATTATTTAATAGGCATGTCAGCCATACCTCTGTCTATGATCTTGTAATTCTGATCCGATCACCAAGGCTTTGCCTGTTATTCAGGCGAGTCAATCTCATAATAATCAACAAAACTTAGTTTGCTATGACAAAATCATATTCTTAGCAAGTTTCATCTCCCCAATTTCACCCACTCATCACCACAAATATGTTATACAAAAGACCAAACTGAAACAATGATTTAAATGAAACTAAAATATTTTATTCATTGTTTGCAAGACAAAATGAAGAACTCTTCTTAAAGAGGCCTCTTACTCAAATAGACGGACTGGATTAATGGTGCAAATCTCAAGGCGAAGTTGGCCGCCCAAATACGCGAAGTTATTGCGTGATGAACACAAATACGCGGCTAGCAAAGCCTTGCGTCCAAGAAGCTTAAATAAATTGGAAGCTGAAGAAAAATCCAAAATATTTTAAAATTTCGCAAAACAAATGGAGGAGCAAAATTTTGAAAATTTTGGAGGGGGTCTTATAAAACAAGAAAAATTAAGTCAGATTGAACAAGATTCACCCCGCATTGATCCAAGTCTCGTGCACCGCGAGGCTGGCACAGCAAGACTGGCCCCCAGCCTAGCGTGCAGCGATGCTGCCAGCCTAGCGTGCAGCGATGCTGGCCACTAGCCTCGTGTTCAGAGGGGCTATTTTGCATATTTTACATATTCTAATCAGATTATAATTGATTTTTGGTGCAGAATCAAGACCAGATATGACGAATTTTGGGATCAAATCTTATCAAAAGGAAACTCAAATATTTAATAAAAATTACAAGGAGATTCTATTTTTATCTACATGGAAACTCCCATAACCTCTTGGGACCCATAAATACCCATGCAAAGGGACTCAGAAAGGACCTTTGGCAAGATCTCTCTCGTGTAAGAGACTGAAGCTTCTTCCAGTAGTAAAAGAGAAGAACCGGTTCTAGAAATCTCCACCGTCACCAATCATCTACGTCAGATCGTCAACGAGGAATAAATCACGCCTCATAGCTGTCTAGATCTCACGACTTCTGTAAAAGAGAGCAACGAACTATAAGTCCTCTCGTTTATTTTCTTTTGTTATTTTCATTGTAGTCGATTGTAATCGATCAAAAGGAATTTTGTAATAATTTTAATAGCAATGGAATGAGACCCGATTTTCCCCGAAAACAAGTATATATGAACGATTCGAATCGTTGATTGTAATTTGCATGCTCTAAATAGATGGCATATAAAAAATCATGCGATTTATTTGTTCTATTATTGAAAAACTGGTTATTTTGTGCATATCCAATATACGGTCAAAATGTACCTAAAATACATGATTTTTTGTTTATCATTTTTTAAACATGGATATCGCAATTAATAGTTTGGATTTTCTACAGACACTATTTATGTTGAGATTTAGGGTGCTTTCTTAGAACTCTCTTATGGCGTCGCTTTAGGTATAGGTGTGTGTGTATGTATGTGTATATAAACATAATTTATACATGAATGCATAGAAATGTATGTGTAATTTATGCGTAGGGGCATAATAAAAATCTTCACATCAAAAATTTAGTCATCAAGTCAAAGTCCAAGATCAGGTCTTGGTTAAAGAAGGTTTCGCACAATAAAATAATATTACTTTTATGGGTTAGAAAATCACCAAAAATATCGAAACATAAGATGAAAGTGCTTGTCAAAATTTTGGGTTCATCCAGTAATCAGAATACAAAATGTATTATATTTACTTAATATCAATCGGATTATGGAACCGATCGAGAGAATGAATGTGAAAGTTTGGGGTGTTATGGAAAGCAAACATGAAGAGAGGAGAATGCGGTGGGAATGATAGTTAGAAGAGGATTTAAATTTTTAATTTTTTAGATGAATAAAGACAAAGTTATAGAAACTGAATTTTTAAAAAATTATTTTATAAATAAAATCATTGTGTGGTTGTTTCTTTTCTTTTTTTTTTTTCTTTTTTTTTAAAGACACTATTTTCTTTTGTTTGGTTTCACATTTTTTTAAAAATTCAAAACGTCATAAATTACTTAAGTCTCATCCAGATTTCTCCTTTTTTATTTTCTTAATTGGGCATCTTCTCTCTTATGATTTCGCTTGGTAATATAGGAGATGAGGGAGGAAAGGTTTTGCTTGGTAATGTAGGAGATGAGGGAGGAAAGGTTTCCTTTTTACTCTATTTTTGGTTATGTGTGCACGTGTGTGCATGGGTGCGTGCATGCTGATGGCGGGCCATGCAAGTATATATGTATCCCAGATGGGATAATTTACTATGGGTGTGGTTTCATGTACTTTGTTTTATGTGAAAACTCAGGAAGAAAATTTGCACAGATCACAAATTCAAATTCATCATGTCTTATAAAATGAAGGAAATCCAGAAGGTAGAGACAATTATTCCAGCTGTAGGAGTAAGTTGAAGTCCATAATGGATTTCACTTATCATCATGGCAGAAGGATGCATAGAGGGTGACTGCAAAAACAGTAGGAGACATGGGAGATTTATTTGAGCTTGGAGAATCTTTCTTTGTCAAATTAGTAGCTGTTGTCCTGGTGTTAGTCCTTGTAGCAGTCCTACAGTGATCAGTTTTGTCCTACTAGTTTGGGAAGGTTTCTTCGTGGTGGTCCTAAGAGATGGATCCTTGGAAACTCAAGGAGAGTTGACAAAGTAGTAAATTGAGAGAAGTAATAGTTCAAGTCCTCACTTGACCAGACTGATCTGATGTTTATGGCTTTTGTAATTTCTTAATGCAATACTTCTCCTTCTATCACAAGTTTAGTTCTTCTGATACTTGCCATTCTTTATATGGGACTTGCTATTCCGGTAACTTGATTTTTCATCTCAGCTGCTGTCGCAATGGAAATCTTTTTCATTGCAACTGATCAGTGTGTTCTGATGTTCTCTTAGACAGAAAAAGCTGCGACAAGTTCTCTTAACCTTGATGGAACAAAAATGTGAGACTTCACGCAACACACCTGGATATTTCATCTTTTTATTTTTCAGTTCTTGCATGCCCCTGCTTACTGATTCTGTTCCTTGAACTGTCTGTTGGTTTCCAGGGGAAATAGGTTTGTAAAGATCGAAAGATGCAGAGGGGATCCACAAAGGAAGAGGAAAAGTGAGTTTCTGACCGAACCCACAAAAGTCGTAGGGTGTTTCTCTGCATACATTGGCAATCTGTCATGGGACGTGAGTGAAGATGATATAAGGGAATGCTTTCAAGAATCCAAGATTGCTTCTATTAGGTTCGCCTTTGACAAGAGAACAGGAGCGTTTCGGGGCTTTGGTCACGTTGATTTTGAAGATGACGAGTCACTGGAGGAAGCTATGAAGCAAAACCAAGTAGAACTCCATGGGAGACCAATGAGAATAGCATATGCGGTGAGTAACAGGAACTAAATCTGCACAAATAGTTGATGATTATTAGGAACTTGCAGCAAGTTCTGCTGAGAAATTTGTGCTTTTCTCCGTATGTGTTTGATAAATTTACATATTCCTTTCGTCGATATTTATTTGAACCCTAAAGAAGTGCAACTACCTTGTGGTTGAGTTATTGTAGTGGTGCTCAGGTCTTTTCTTTCTTAACCCTGTTTTTTATCAGGAATGTTTGCTGGCATCAATCCCCACTTGATTTGACTCTGTTATCGGGTCATCTGTGTTTTAGTGTGCTGACTCCCAGCATGTGTGGGCTTAGTTGACATATTTGTTTTATATTTTTATGTTTCAACTCTTGTAAACAAATATTTCATGCATTTTTTTGCTGGTTAAGCTAGAGAAAGAAAATAAGCAAAAAGAACGGGGCAACATTATAGCTGCATCCAAACGTAAATTTGACTTCCTTGTGTGCAACTCCAGGTTCATGCAAATTTGGGATGATTATTGTTTCTTGCAGGTCAGTGGCAACAGATAATGTACAGTGGCAACTCCACTGAGGTAAGTATTTCACCAAAACGAATGTGTACAAATCGAATTTTGACGACTTGTCTAAGGAGCTTTTTAAATAATCTTAGGTGCTCAAAGAGAATCATCCATCAAAGTCTTATCCTTTCTTTTTGGGAAGGACAACACTGCCGTAGGAGAGATTGACATACTGATGTTATGTGCTACTGGAATAAGACTAAGTGCAGTCTTAAAGCGATGTACGAGTGTTTCATCTCAGTGAGCTCTTTACTTCTCTCTTTTTTCTAAACCCTGATATCTGGGCTTGCAGGCAATTCCCACTAGCTGTTAGGGGCTCAAAAGGCCGGGTTTTGCTCCATAGACCTAGATGCCTGAACGCGTGATATATCAGTTTTTTTTTTAATTAATTACAGTCTCAAAGTAGTTTAGGCTCGTACTGGTGAACTGATGAGAGAGACCGTGTGCCTCATCACGTGAAGAAGACATCAGAGGACTTTGAGGTTCACTTAGTGAGTGGCATGATGGATCAATTGCAGGGAGAGGAGCTAGAGGCGGGTGCCCAGAGCTCAGACAACACTTGCCAAACGTAGGGAGCTATGTTCTCATTATTGACTACTTGATTCAAGACTATGATATCCATAGCAAGGGAGTTTCCAAAGGAGCCCACCAATTTTCCTAATGAACCCACTAGATAGTTCTTTCCCATTTGGACTTTTAGTTGGAAAGTGGGCTCACTAGGAAAAATGGTGTGCTCTTTTGGAAACTCCCCATGGCCGTTATCTTGATATTAAGTCTACCGAGAGACAATTGATTTGCTGACACTACTGCTTTCGATATGGTTTTGGGGATAGAAATTTGACGCCTAGTGACCAATGCAACCAAAACGAGGGAGAAAGAGATGAAGGTGCTCATATTTGAAACCTTGCCAGAAAGGAGGTACCTGGCATAAGAAGGGCAAAGGTATCGATCTTGATATCGACTCTTGCATACATGGCTTTGGCTAGTGAGAATGTGAGATCATCTCTCTTCATGAAATGACAGACACGGTGGCAATCAACTCGATGGAGCGACTTGGTTCAGCTCAAGATATGTAGATCCAATATAGTAAGAAAAGAATCCGAGGAACATGATCAAGGCTCGCCTGAAACTAGGAGATAAAGGCTCATTGTGATAGAGAGAATATAGTCATAGCCCTAAGAACAGAGGAGAACGACAATTGTAGAATGGGTTCAACGGTGAGAGTGACAGTTGGCTAGAAACCCTCCTTAGGATATGAGAAAGAGATAGTGGTGATAGTTCTATTTTTGTCTGATCACCAGTGAGTTATAGATATATGAGTTATTTTTTTTATTATTATTTCTATGTTGTATTCCATAAACATAACTGGTACTAGAAATCAATGTCGACACTTTTTTAAGATACTATTAATCCTTCAACGATGGAAATGAAAATGACAAGTCTAACATGTGAATACAAATTCAAAAAAAAAGTCTGATGCTTCCCACTTTTTTATTTTTTTTAATATTAGACCTAACTCCCAAATTAATTAAAAAAGTGATTTACAAAGAATTAATTTAGAAAATCTAGAATTCTTAATTCGATTAATACTTGGTTAGAACAGATCAATCTCCTAATTTGATTAATAATCAAGCATCCATTACACATTTATAATTTAATCAGAGAATTAAAGCTTTACAAGATTTTTAAATTACAATTTTGGGGTATTTACTGGTTTGTCCCTCAAATCTTTATATATTATGATTTTGCCCCCTAAATCTTCATATTTAGAATTTTGCCCCCAAAATCTCATAAGTTACAACAATTTTGCCCTCCTATCTAACATAGTTAAATATTTGACCATTTTACCCCTCTTTTCCTCTTCTATTTTCCTCCTCTCTTCTTCTTCTCTCTTCCTTTTCTTTTCTCCATTTCTTCATTATTTCTCCTCTCTTCTTTCAGTATTTAACTGTGTTAGGGAAGAGAGGAGAAGAGAGAAGGAAGAGAGGAGAAAGAAGAGAGGAGAAATAATGAAGAAAGGAGAAGAAGGGAGGAAGGGAGAAGAAGAAGAGATGAGGAAAAAAAAAGAGGAAAAGAGGGGTAAAATGGTCAAATATTTAACTGTGTTAGGAAAAGTTAGAGAGGTGGATAAAATTGTTGTAACTTATGAGATTTGGGGGGCAAAATTCTAAATATGAAGATTTGGGGAGCAAAATCATAATATATAAATATTTGAGGGACAAACCAGTAAATACCCCTACAATTTTTTTCATAACAATATTAGTGAAGCACACAATAAATAGAAACGAGAAGTAAAAGGAAAAGGAATCAAATTATTATTATTATTGTAGTCAGGCCAGACTATGAACGTGGACCGGATCCAGATCTCATCCCCTACCCAATTCGGAAGCGGGTCAAAACCCGGATGCGGGTCGATTCATGTTTCCCGATAAATTAAATTATAGGTAAATTACATTCAGTAAATTGACACCACGCCACAATTAAAGCGATCGATCAGGCAGTAGAAAGAGAAAAAAGTCCGGGAAAATCAACCGCAACAGCTAACGAAACACAGAGCCCCTATCAGCCCCATCAAGTTCTGGAGAGAGAGAGAGAAGGAAAAAAGGGCAAATCTTGAAGAGAGAGATTCGTTTCATCCTCTCATAATATGGATCTGTCACTGTAAAATCTCTACCCCCAGATCAGTCTTCAATTATGGAGGCCTCGAAGCCTAAATCTCCGTCGACGATCCCTCGCCCTAATCTCTTCTCTCAGACCCCGCCTCGTCCTCTCCCTTCGTCGTCTTCCTCCTCCTCATCATCGTCGAAGGTGATCTACAGCGATCGCTTCATTCCGAGCCGGATCGGATCCAACTTCGACCTGTTCGACCTCGCCGCCGCCTCCCCCTCTTCTGCCGGTGGTAGCGGGAAGGAGGAAGGGTCCAGCACTTACTCCGCCCTCCTGCGCAGCGTGCTCTTCGGGCCTGATCACGTGCCGCCGCCGCCGCCGACCCCTGATAGATCAGCGAGTTTCGGTGGGAGAGGCGGCAGCTCGTCCAGCTCTCCTGCTTCTTCGTCGGGCCCTTTCTCGACTCCTAGCCGGAATATTTTTAGGTTCAAAGCCGAGGTGCCGAGGTTCTCGAACACGCCGGTGGGGTTCGAGGATGCCCTGCCAGGGGTTGTGCATAGCCAGCCCAAGGCCCCCAGAAAGGTCCCCAGATCGCCCTATAAGGTTAGATGAAGTGTTCAATTCTTTACAAAAATGGATTTTTTTTTTAAATGGATTTTTTTTCCCCAAAAAAATGTCTTTTTTATTTGTTTTGATTTTGTTTTGTGGGGATTTAGGTATTGGATGCACCGGCATTGCAGGATGATTTCTACTTGAATCTAGTAGATTGGTCTTCGCACAATGTGCTAGCAGTGGGATTGGGGAATTGTGTTTACTTATGGAATGCATGCAGTAGCAAGGTGACTTCTTTTAGCTTCGATGCAATCTAGTTTATGCTACTGAGTTGATGAGTTCATAGTTTGATTATGAATTGCATTGGTTATAGGTGACAAAGCTGTGCGATCTGGGTGTTGATGACAGCGTTTGTTCTGTTGGATGGGCGCAACGGGGTACTCACTTGGCGGTGGGAACCAATTTAGGGAAGGTTCAGGTGAGCTCTTTTACCATTTAATACAGGCCTGTTTTCGTGATTGTAAAAAGTTTTGATTCTGAATATATTGCGAATGGAGTGTAATTATTACGAATTGAATGTGTAATTGATAAAAATAAAAAATTAGTAAAGCCGTCATGATCTGGTCCGGAGTTTTGACTAGTAAAGTTGTATGGCATGCTATAAGTAGGAAGTAGCCCCTTTTCATTTGGAATCGTGGTGTTGTGAATCTGAAGTTTAGCCTGTAGCTGTTTTAATTGTTTTGCCTACACTATTGCATATATCGTTAAAATTGAAAAATGGTGTTCTTTTCCTTTTCAATTGTTGTAACTATCAAGAAATGCCATCAAAAGATAGAAATTGACATGGAGCTGCTTGCACCCTGAGTTGTTTTTTATAAATGATTTTGAGAAATGCTTTTGGATTGGTATTTTTATAAAGTATTCCTTCCATATGAGCCTTTGCAGTATCCTTCTTCGTATTTAACAATTAAACAAATCTTCTTAATTGATTTGCACTTGTTTAACTTCTGATAGCCTTGTTATATTTCACAATAGTTACATGATTTTTGGGGGGATGTACTCCAGGTACATTATTTTTTCTTAATGTGGACATGTATTTTCACGTCTAATTAAGAAAATATTATCATATGCTACCTTCACCAAGGTATATATTTCCACTATGATCACCTACTACTTAAATGATGCTCAGATTTTACTTTTGTTCCATTTATGATGTATAGAGGGAAGCATGCCCTTAGCATAGTCTCATGTGTTACTCTGGTATGCATTGAAAATTATATGATGTGACCTCACTCGTATATAATGAATTTTATTCTTCAATTTCATAGATCTGGGATGCATCTCGTTGTCGAAGGATACGGACCATGGAGGGCCATCGCCTGCGAGTTGGATCCCTAGCATGGAGTTCATCCATGCTATCTTCGGGCAGTAGGGACAAGTCAATTCTTCAACGTGATATTCGTGCTCAAGAGGATTATGTTAGCAAACTAACAGGACATAAGTCGGAGGTAATCAGTTCTCTTCTTATTGATAAATGGTTTTAATTCCCTGCACTACATAGGACCAAGACATGCTGCTACTATGGCACCCTCATCCATTTTTGTTTTTCTTTTTTTTTTTTTGAAGCCAAACAGCGGATTAAGATCCTTCGTGTTCCATTAGCGATGGTTAATAGAACAAATTAGCAAAATATATTAAAAATAAAGCTAAGAAGCAAATCCTACACGAAATAGTCACTCTGGATCACAAAAAGACATAAGAATGAGAAAAAGACACCTGTGTCTTCTGCCTGGACTACCCCACCTGTCATTGGCCCTCCTGAGCTCTCCCTTCCATCCCCGGGCTGTAGTCTTGAAGGTCAACGGTATCATTCTCTGAAATGATGCAAAACCAAGCTGACCTGCCCATAATAAACCATAATAATATATCAGTGTAAGCTCTATGCATGCATCCATCCACAGTGTGTTATGTGTGTTTGAAAATCCTATCATTTCTCTCCTTCCAAATATTCCAGTAGATCGCTGCTATGACAATGGCAGCTAATCCTTGTCCATTTTTCTTAAACTATATGTGTGTGTGCGCGTGCATGCTTTTGTGTTTGTGCATCCTCCTTTTTATTGTCTGACATCAGTTACATTCCTTCCCTTGACACGTGATGTGTGTATATAGGTTTGTGGCTTGAAGTGGTCTTATGATAACCGCGAGCTTGCATCTGGTGGAAACGATAATAGAGTATGTTCCCTTTCTCTTTTTTCTTGTTTTGGTGGTCAAGGTTAAGCTTATCTCTATGTTTATTGTCACAATATAATAGTACCTTCCTCGAATAATAGCTGTCTGACAAATATGATTCTTGTTTCAGCTTTTTGTTTGGAATCAACACTCTACGCAACCTGTATTGAAGTATTGCGAGCATACAGCAGCTGTAAAAGCTATTGCATGGTCTCCACATCTCCATGGACTTCTTGCTTCCGGTGGGGGCACCGCAGACCGGTGCATTCGTTTCTGGAATACCACCACTAATACTCATCTGAGCTGCGTGGACACTGGAAGTCAGGTAGCTAACTTGTCATTTATAAGTTATATTCTGATGTTTTTGTGGTTAATATGGTAACCTATGTTGTGTACTTTCTTCTCTTTTCCCCTGCTTTGCGAGCCTTCTGCATAACATTTATTTTAAAGTATAAACGTAAATGCATTTTGAGAGAGCTATTAGATCGTGATGTTCATAATTATTTTTTTTAGAAGTTCCGTATATGCTCAATTTTAGAATAAAGATATATTCTTTTACCTATCTTTCTTGCAGGTTTGTAATCTTGTATGGTCAAAGAATGTTAACGAACTTGTCAGTACCCATGGTTACTCCCAAAACCAAATAATTGTTTGGCGATACCCAGCTATGTCAAAGGTACCTCATTTTCCATTTGTCCTCTTACTTTTACCGCAAATTCATTAATGTCATCTGGTTGCTTCTTTATCTGATACATGCACACACATCATATGTTCACACATTTTGGCTATGTCATCTGCTATTGTAGCTTGCAACCCTTACTGGCCACACGTTCAGAGTCTTGTATCTAGCTATCTCACCAGATGGACAGGTACTTATTTCTTCCATAATCTTCATTTACAGCTTCTAATCTCCTTTATTTGACTTTTTCCCTGTTGTATAGCTTTTTATTGTACTTCAATTTTCTTCTATTAGACCATTGTCACTGGTGCTGGGGATGAGACGCTCAGGTTCTGGAGTGTTTTTCCGTCACCGAAATTTAAGGTAATGGTTGAACGAGTGACATAGTAGTACTTATATGTTTTCCTATTATAAAATGACAATTCTGCTTGAATTGTGGTGTCAGATACTGTAATTGAACCTCACTATTTCATAATTGGTAATTGCTATTCTTAACTTTTTTTGATCTATTGTTTTAGGCTTTATATGTAGTTATATACTTTGTAGGGTGTAGGCCCTTCACAATTAGCCTAGTTTGATATTAGTCCCCTTTCTCTTCCAATGAGATTCATCCCGCAGCAGAAGTCATGGATGCTCTTCTTTCTGATGTGCACTCTCTGCCAAACCATGTTCCTAAATAAAGAAATGTGCAGAGACTAATTAATAAACTTCAGTCATCTGTGCTATAATTCTCAGTTTACTTTCATACATAGCTTGGAGGCATCAATTGCATATATACCTATTTGGTCTTCAACATGTATTTCTTATCATACGCTCATTATCTTAATTTTAGTTTATTTTATTATATTATTTTTCAAGCCCACCCCCCTTCCCTCCCAATCTTCTTTGGGATGAGTAAAATCTTTCTTATTTTTCGGCACTCCTCAAGGCTAGGTTTTAAATGTTGTGGCTAAGACCGTTATATATCGCAATTAGCATATCAAGTTTTGAGGTACCCGGTACACAGTATATTGCATAATATCATTTCCCATATTGCCGATTTTTGAATATTGCCGATATGATACATCCGGTATTATCGATTCTGATACCATAAAAATAATCCACAAAGATGATATCTGAATATATACTTCACCCTAGCTAGTTGATCTTAAAGTACTAGTTCTGGACTTTCGTATGTTTTATTTGTAACCTTATCTATGAAATATGGGAAGATTCCTTTTTCTGTACTTACCTCCTTATTAGCTCCATTTGCTCTCACTTTAAAATAGCAGATGATGATCATATTTGGCTAATTTTTGTTTTGATGACAGAGCACAGACAGCGATATTGGATCTTCATCTTTTGGTAGAACTCAAATTAGGTGACCTCTGAAAATAGTAGGAATCTCTGAAGCTGTCTTGGAAGTAAACTTATTTACTTTTGCTATTTATCGAATGGGGAGGCTTGTCTCTCCTGCTGAAGATGGTAATGGACGAACTAAACGAGGACATAACGGCATGTCTCTCCTGCTGAAGATGGTGAAGCAATTGCAACCACCATGACTCACAAAAATCGAGAGAGAGCAAAGATGCAAGCTGCTATGTTGTATATTATCTTGTTGTTTATTACAGATTAAAGTATCCACTTTGATCTGTTATGATGCTGGAAATAGGTGGCAAGCGGTTTTTATACCCTTGTACCATTTGAATGTTACATTGAGGTAACCAGTTACTTTGAATGAAAATTTTTGTGTATAAAATGTAAGTTAATTTATAGGCTTAATTACAGTCAGATCTCCTGTACTATTGGGAGTTTGTAACTTAATACTCTTAAATTTTGAAACTCTAAAAAAAATTCATGGACATCCTACCGGCGTGAACTAGGCGTGAGTTAGTGGTACACGGGAAATTCTATTGCACATGGAAAATTACTCTTCACGTATGGTTTTGAAATTTATAAATAATTATAAGTTTGCAATTATTATTTTGACTAAATTAACCTTATAAATCTCAAACTAAAACTTATTAAAAATTGAAAGTACGACTTATCGTGTTCCTCATCGTGTTTCTTCTCTGTTTTCTCTCTAAAACCCTAATTTACGTTTTTAAAAAGATTCGAAGAATTTTAAATTATTCGATTTTACCATCACAAGGGAAATTATGATTTGGAGGTTGAGTTCTTTTATGCAAATGGAAAATTTCAACATGCAACTGGTATTAGCAGACAAATCTAAGATACGAATTGATTTTTTTTTTTTTTAGTTTTTTATGTGTATTTTTTTGGACATTTAGCAGCGACTGGTTTATGAACTGTGTCATGAAACAGGAGCTTGACATGTAGGCTCCTCAGTTTGCCGAGTCCCTAGCTGCAGGTGTGGAAATTTACGGAGCATGCCGTCCTTTTGGTGGTTCATATTTAGTATTTTCTGTAAAAAGGAGTTTTGACTATCAATTATTATTTTTTTTAGGCGAAAGACAAACAACTGGTCATCTTGGAATTTATATATAAATGAGGGAAAAGCACAAAAAACTCACCTGGGATAGGTGATGAATACACAGAGACTAAGAAATATAAGCATTAGACTAAAGCGATACAAATTGAACTCTATACTGTTGATTTAACTGAGACTTCCCCCATAGAAAATTTAATAGGATACCACTTTTATGAATGGCCTGTAAATGCTTTTGCTTGATGCATGCCCTGATCAGTTACAGTGCAAATAGCATTTTAGGTGTAAAGACTTATAAGCATTAAAGGGAGTGGAGGGTAAAATTGGAAAATAAATTGTGTGCAGAGAGTAAATTGCACATATTTCAAAACGGAAGCCTGATGTAAAGAGTAATCAAGGCGTGAAGAGTAAATAGCAAGGCGCAAATAGAATTTCCCGTGGTACACATGATGTGTACGTGTTATGAAAAGTCTAAAATGCCCCTAAAGAAGGACAAGCAGCAAAGCAAAGCGAACTTAGGGCATATAATCTCCCTTAATCTCCTCCTCATCTGCGTCTACAACTGCATCCCCAAATCTCCCTTAATCCCCTCTTTCCTCTTCATCCCGCTACACTCCTCCCCCCCCCCCCCCCGCCCCTCTCTCTCTCTCTCGCAGGCAGAGAAGCAACAAAGCAACTTCGCTTCATTGGGCGACTCTAGGGCATAGAGGGCGCGGCGGGTCTAGGGCACACCACCACTCTCTCGCTTAATCCCCTCCTCCTTCATCCTGCTCCACTCCTCTCTCTCTCTCTCTCTCTCTCGCGAGCAGACAAGTAGCGTAGTAAACCGAAGATTAGTGAAGCACTCTTCGTTGGACCGGGATCAAACTCTAGGGCATAGGACACAGCGGATCTAGGGCAAAGTTTCGGGCATAGGGCAGCGAAGCAAAGCGACTCCAGGCCAAGATTCGCTCTCTTGCGGTTGATTCCTCTCTTGCGGGCAGAGAAGTAGCGGCGATTCAGGGCACAGGGTAGCAAAGCAAAGTTTTGGACATAGGGCAGCGAAGCAAAACTACTCCATGCCAAGATTTGCTCTCAAATTTGTGTATTAGTAAGCATTTATGTAAATGCAAAGTTGTGACCTTTATAAAATATTGCCGACAAATTTGTGTGTGATGACGTACGTGTTTACTGTTGTTGTTGAATTTCTGGTTTTTTATTGGACCGAATGGCATAGTGGGGGGGGGGGGGGGGGGGGGGGGGGTCATCAACTGTATTATGTGAAATGCGGAGGGGAATTTTTTTTATTTGTAGAGTGGTGGACACGTGTGAGAATTTTAGGGTTTTTTTAAATTTGTCTGGACTAATCTTGATTAATTAGTTTATAGTTTAGGGTTGACTCTCCCATGTAAAATCTTGATTAGTCTTAATCTTAATATTAATTTAGTCATAATCTTGATTAATTAGTTTATAGTTATTATTTTGGATTTTAATTGTCTATGTGGCTGCAGCTATCAACAAGCAGAAACGGAATATTGAGGACTATTTCTTCTCATATTTCTTAGTGGAGAGATACAAGTTAGCTTATGATGGGGCGGTGCAACTGATTTCTGATTCGTCACAATGGCCTGAAATTTCAGAAGAAGTGTACGTTATGCCACCGAAATTACGCAAACAAACTGGAAAACCAAGGAGATTAAGAAATTAAAAGGAAGATGAAAATGAGGAGAAAAAAATGACACAGCAGATTCAGCGAAAAAATGGAAAGATGAGATGCACAGTATGCAAGGGTTTAGGCCATAACACGAGGACATGCATGAATGCAAGGAGTGATGGAGTTGATAAGATGAAGACACAGATTGAACAAGCAGGCCAATCGCAAAACGAAACATATGTGTCTGACATACGGGGCGCAGATGACGTAGGGTCAGGAATTCAATGTGATGACCCCTCAGAAAAACAAAGAGCATATGAGGAGTCTAGTAGGAAGAGAGGAAGAAAGCCCGCTATGAAGATTCCACTTTAAAAAAGGGGAAGTCAACAGTTAGAAATTTAAGAGTAAGACAAAAAACAAAAGTTGCTTTTCTTTCAGGAATAGGTAGAGCTTTTGGTGGAACAACAGTTGATCCTCCTAGAAGTGAAATTACAATTGAAGTAGCGGATGATGCGGGACGGTTTGTACCCCGGGTAAGTAGAGAACCAATTGTCTTATTTCCTTTAGAGAACCTCAATCATATCTCCTATTATTGCAGAGAGATCAAAGTTCGAGACAGGGCATGAAAAAAAATTAATGCATGGGGATGGAAAATTTTATTAACTAATAGCAAAAAAGAAGAAATACATTAATTTTCTTACAACACATATTGATGTTTTTATTTTACTTTTCTGACATTAAGATTTTTCATGCAGGTTGACATATTAAGTAAGCCGACGCAGATGCAGTGAACTTTTAGTCATGTGTTGTCAAGGCAGGGATTTTGTAGTGGACTTTTGGACTTTGGTTGTTATTATATATATGAGATGTAATGCATAGTTAATGAAAGGAATATTTGATTCTATTTTGAACCTATTGTGTTGATATACAAATGCACGGTTAATGATACCTGTTTTTGAACATCTTGTGTTGATATTTTATTGTTGATATATAAATGATATCTGATATTTTTATTGTTGATACATGATATTATGTGCACCAGATAAACCAAGAAGTAGCAGCAGTTGCTGCTAGTTGCTAAGCAGCAGCTGCAGCAGCAAGCACAACTGCTGCTGCTACAGCCTGCAAGCTGTTGCAGCTGCTGCTTAGTAACTAAGAGCAACAAAGAGAAAAAAAAAGCAACGAGGACTGCTGCTCTGCTATGTATTAGTTTGTTATCTGAGAGCTTATCGGTGTAGTAAATATATCATCAGTATTGACAAACATCTGCAAACTTTTAACTCAAGTGTTTACTCAAAAATTGGATTTCTCCTTCCATTGCAAAATTATTTGATTACAAAAGAAATTTGAGAATTACAAAAAAATTGAGGAATAAAAAGAACGAATATTAATTTATTTCCTTTTTTATGTGGGTTCAGGTGGCGATGGAGCCTCGTTGGTGCACTCCGTTGACCGTCTGACATGGAAGAGAATGGCTCTGCTCCGCTCCTTGATTTTACGAGCTTGTCCAAAATCGTCCAAAAGTCCCTTTTCTGGACTCAATTCCTGTCTTTTATAGACCGAATCAGCTTTAAATCCGGCTCGAATCCTCCCTAAAAAATCGGATCACGAGATATCAGCCAAATAAATAACGAAAACAGGCGGAAAACAACCCGCGGGTTGGCACCTGCGGGCCCACCCGCGGGGGATATCCCGCGGGTGCTGGGCACCCGCTATTTTCATTTTTTAATTATTATTATTATTATTATTATTATTATTATTTTATTTATATTTTTTTAATTATTATATATATATATATATTTAGTATCTACATAACCTCCTCCAAAGTTTTCGAAGTTCTTTATTGAACCGTACAGAATTTCAAAATACTTTGGATTATTTGATTTTGACTATCAGACCTTTTAAAGGATTTGGTAGATAGAGGTAATTGTTAACATATTTCGCGGAATACTAGCAGAGATATGACGTTAACATGTTTATTCAATTATTCAATAACAAGCAGATGTATGATTTTAACGTGCTCATTTGAAGTCAAGCAGAGGTATTATGTTAACGTGCTCATTAGAGTCCTAACTGTTCAGTGACATCTAGTATGACGGATTAGGGAAAGACAGAGATGACATTAAACGTGTCTTGGAGCTCAACCTATTCAGAGGATCTGGTCGTGATAGGAACAAGCTGACTAAAGAGAGGTGACTGTTAATGTATTTATCCTTGGAATCGGACTATCAGAGATAACTGTTAACTTGATAGGGAGATGATTTTCGTCAGAGATAATTTTTAACTTAACGATATCAAAAATAAATTTATCAGAAGCTGTTATATTGGGCTTGATGAAGTGTGAATTTTCTTTTCTGTCAAAAGTGAAACCTTAACATAACAGGAGATTTAATCGGATTTTATCTCATTTGATTTTGAATTATGATGTCAGAGGTATGATTTTAACTTGACAAATATTTTGGAGTGTCACTTGCTCTGCTGGAGAAAAACGACGAGAAAAGTTTTGTCGTCAGAGGTGAAATCTTAATGTGACAAGAGATTTATCTGATTAGGATTTTTAGCAAACCCCCAGCTATCAACGGATTTGATTAGCGTTTACCAACTACCGTTTGAGTCGGACTAGTTATATTATTCCCCTCAGCATGGTGAGTTATCGAGGATTTTTTTTGGGTTTAAACGCCAAACTTTTCCTCTTCCCTTTGCCTTAGCGGCTTTGGGCAGTGATATATCCTTATATTCGGATAAGGATATTGTTGTGACAGATTTGTCATGGAATTTTTAGAAAACCCCCGGCTATCAACGAGTTTGATTTGTTTTTACCAACTACCGTTTGAGTTGGGCTAGCCATGCTCTTCCCCTCAGCATGAAGAGTTGTCGAGAATTTTGTTTGGGCTTAAATGCCAAACTTTTCCTCTTTCCTTTACCTTAGCCGCATTGGGCAATTCATACTTTTACCCCCAGCATGAAGGGGTTGGCGAGAAACTGGTTCTTCTCCCGTTACCTTGACGGTATTGGGCAGTTCATACTTTTTACCCCCAGCATGGTGGGGTTGGCGAGAAATTTATTCTCTTCCCGTCGCCTTAACGGCGTTGAGTAGTTCATGCTTTTTTACCCCCAGTATGGTGGGGTTGGCGAGAATTTCATTCTCTTCCCGTAGCCTTGACGGCGTTTGGTAGTTCATGCTTTTTTTACCCCCAGTATGGTGGGGTTGGCGAGAAATTTATTCTCTTCCCGTTACCTTGTCGGTGTTGGGTAACTCATACTTTTTTTACCCTCAGTATGATGGGGTTGACGAGAAATTTATTCTCTTCCCGTTGCCTTGCCGGCGTTGGGTAATTCATTTTTTTTTAATTTAATTTAATTTTTTTCATCATTCATTTTTTTTCAGGTTATGGGGGTTTAAATTAACCGTCCTGAGCTTGTCTTTGGAATTGTTGTGAGCCAAAGTGGTACTTTTAGACCACCCACATTAAATATGTCCAAGTTAGTTCTAACTCCTTTTTTGTTCAGTTTTGAGCTGAACTACTCCAACGTCAATCAACGCTTGAATTTTATCTTTTAAAATAAAACAATTCTTTGTAGGGTGACCTACAATCCGATGGTACAGGCAATAATTTGGATCGTTAGTCTTCCCAACCTCTTCAGGCCTCTTACTCTCCGGCAACTTGAGCATCTTGCGCTTACTGAGCAGATTGAACATAGTAGCAGTATGCTCATCCTTAAACGAATACTGCTTTTGAAGCCTGGGTGACTTTGCTATGTTGCTCATAGTTGGCCATGCTTTCTGTTTCGGTGTGCTTTCTACCTCCATTGCTATTATATCTTTCCCTTTGGAATGGGAAAAATGGAATGGAGGTTCATTTGTACTGCCTCCAGTTGCAGACTGCTGCTTTTCGAGGCGTCGAAGTATATCTTCGGCCTGTTCACCCTACTTAAGCAGATCTTTCCATGATTTGGCTTCAACCGAGCCCATCTTATCTAGAACGTCGGTTAACAAATTGTGCCTGCAAGTTTCCACTAGAGTGTCCTGCGTCATGCCATGTGGGCATCGAACATAAAGTTCTCGGAATCGCTCGATATAAGTTTTGACCGTCTCGCCTTACTCTTGCTTTGCCGCTAGCAAGGATAGTATAGAGACTTCAGTATTATCTTCGAAGAATCGGGCTAAGAACTCACGTTCTACATCAGCCCATGATTTAATCGTTCCCTGGGGTAGCTGCATGAACCAGGTAAATGCGGGCCCCCATAAAGTGCTCGCAAATATCTTAGTCAGAGTCGGATAATTCCTCATGAGGTGTCCTGTCTGCGACAGGAAGTAGAAGATGTGCTGTTGCGGCGAACCTCTATCGTCGAATGACTGAAGGTTCAACTGTTTGTATTTTACAGGATAAGGTACGGTCTCCCATTTTATGGGATAGGGACGGACTACCCCCACCTCTTGCAGTTTTTTGCGATGAAGAAGAGTTTGTAGTTAGTTCTCCATCTTCTCTATTTTTTTCTACGTAAGGGTTGATGATAACCTTCACTTTCTCTCCCTCTCTTGAATGAGGAGGAATTTCTTCATTCTCGTCCTCGCTATCTTCACTTATTTGGACATGTCGTTTTCCTTTCTGCCGATCAGAAATGGACGACGAAGATTAGTTTAGTTTGAGCTAACAACTCTATTAAAAATTGTTTCATTTCTTTTATGGTGTCCTCTTATTGTTCGAAACGTTTTCTTGTCTCTCAAGCCTTCCAGAGACTTCTTCTAGGCGAATGCCCTCTGGTTCGATAGAAACTCATTTTGACCCTGGAGTGATTTCATTATCTGAAGGGTTGTTTCCTACCACCTTTTTATCTTTATTAACCATATGCGATGAGGCGGCAGGCAAATCGGTCCCAGAGCACACCTTTCTCACCATTCGTATTCTTTTGGGTTCGGTAATCCGCTTAAAAACTGACCGTTTTGAGTTGCATTTGCAGCTTGATAGAACAGTTGATATCAACTGTTCGCATTGGCAGAGAGGAATATTTTGCGAGGAGTTCTTCTTCTAATTAAGATAATGTTGTGATAAATTACTGCAAGCGCACAGTATCAGTGTAGCGCTGTACATGTCGTCCCACAGGGATCTAAGGTGTTTTGCAATTTCTTATTCTTTCCTTAGTCTAACGGACTAACCAAAAATTATAGTTTGAAGTTGAGTTAATTTAAATAGCCTAGGATTTAGAATCCACTAATTTCCAACCATGTTTTTACTTCTATTATCATCTTCTATCATAAAAATTTGATCTTTTTAGTTTAATTTTTATTTAAAGTGCTCTAAATATGAGCTATCAAGTGATGTGTAAGCATAACTCATCAAAAATACTACTTTTCATAAAAACAAATTAAATTTTTAGATAATTCAATGAAAAAATAAAATCAACAATCCCAAACCCTAACTAAGTATAGGCTATCAAGAAACCTAATTCAAGTATAACCTATCAAAATCCTAATTTTCGAGTTCTTGTATTTTAATCTTTTTTATAGAAAAATCATGTCTTTATTATTTTATTTAAGAAGAAAATACTAGAGAGCAATTACATGGTGGATTCTAACTTCATCTACATCCTAGAGCTAAACTAATTAGCTACACATGATTCTAGAAAGCAATAAAATCTAATCTAGAAAGCAAATAAATTTATACTAGAAAGCAATTAAATCTATCTAAAAAGCAAATAAAGATTAGAAATCAATGGCTTACCTCTGGAGCACGGTATTATGGCCGCCACCCCTTCAGCAAAATCCTAATTTTATTAAATTAAAAACGAGTACAAAAGTTCAGAATTCTTTTTAGAATACAAGGATATGGCCAATACATAGGCTTCGGAAATCAAACCTTAATTCTAGCAGAACTGAAAAACTACAAAATTACAACGAAGCCAACGACGATATATCAGCGTGTGGGCCCACTTTAAGACCACTAATTAGCGGTAATTACCGCTAACTAGCGGTAAAAATATTTGATAAATTCGTGAACTTTTGTCCACGTGCAATTCTTGTCTTGTACATTTAATTTTCGTGACTGTATTCGACTTTGATTCTCTGAAGCATCGTAGTTTCGTAGTTTTGCTCACTTTAGAAACTTTTCGGACTCTGATTTCCGACTCCAACTCTGATTCATGCCATCTCCGTGTACGAATAAAATTCTTGAAAAACACACTAACAATACCCGAGTAACATTATTTATATACAAAAATAGGTAATATGAAGGCTATAAATATGCAATATATAGCACTCATCGGGTACTCTCTTAAGTCTTGAGGTACCTTCTCATCTCTATTTGCATCTCGACGCTTTTGTGTCGCAAATTCGGTTCATAATACTGGAGAGTTTGCAATATTTCAGGACTGAGCTCTTTTCCAGCATCAAATTGTTATTCAACCCTTCTGCGGATTCTTCTGGAGTGCACACTGGCCTAAGTAGTTGTGTGGGCCCCGCGCACCTCTGATAGAGAGATTAAAATATTTGGTGTATGTAGCGTGCTCACCACAGGCGTGCTCGAAGAGACATGAGAGTCGTGAAGTGGAATTTACGGGGTGCAACCCGCAGTTGCATCTGTGGGATGCAACCCGCGGTTGCAACTGCGGGTTTGCACCCGTGGGTTTGTTCCCGCGGGGTGCAACCCGCGGTTGCACCAGCGGGTTTGCACCCGCGGTTGCAAGCCGTGAGTGGCAACCCGCGTTTGCAAGCTGCGGGTTTGCACCCGTGGGGTTGCTTCCGCGGGATACAATCCGTGGCTGCATCCGTGGGTTTGCTCCGAAATTTTTCACTGTCCCGGAGTTTTCTGCAACATTTCCTGTATGATTGAGCGTAACCCATCGTTGCTTCCGTGAAATGGAATCTACGAGGTGCAATCCGCGGTTGCATCTGCGTGATGCAACCTGCGGTTGCAACTGCGGGTTTGCACCCGTGGGTTTGTTCCCGCGGGGTGCAACCCGCGATTGCACCCGGGGGTTTGCACCCGCGGTTGCAACCCGTGGTTGCACACGCGGGTTTGCACCCACCGTTGCAAGCCGCGGGTTTGCACCCGTGGGGTTGCTTCCGCGGGATACAACCCGTGGTTGCATCCGTGGGTTTGCTCCGAAATTTTTCACTGTCCCGGAGTTTTCTGCAATCTTTCCTGTATGATTGAGGCGTGCTCGTTGAGTTTTACGCCTCAGATTTCTCTTTTGGGAGCGGGTTAGAGTTTGGTTTGACTTTTGACTTGACTTTGAAATGGAACTTGACAGACGATGACGTCTTGTCAGTTTCAACGGGCGATGACGCCTCGTAAGTTTTCATAGGCGATGACGCCTTTTGATTTTCGGTGGGCGATGACGCCTCACCTTTTTTCATCGTCGTCCGGCGATGACGCCTAGGCTCCGAATCAGAGGAAGAAAGAAATTCCTCATATTTTTGCTGGTCGACTTTTGCGACCAGCATTTCAACAACAGATCCGATCGCTACCAAGTCAGACTGTGCCACCATATTCTCTGCTGTGAACAGAGAGGCTCCCACTGTGGTCGCCAGTTCTTATTTTTTCAAAAATTGGATTTCTCCTTCCATTACAAAATTATTTGATTACAAAAGAAATTTGAGAATTACAAAAAAATTGAAGAATAAGAAGAACGAGAATATTAATTTATTCCTTTTTTTTATGTGGGTTCGGGTGGCGATGGAGTCTCGTTGGTGCACTCCGTTGACCATCTGACTGGGAAGGGGATGACTCTGCTCCGCTCCTTGATTTCACGAGCTCGCCCAAAATCGTCCAAAAGTCCCTTCTCTGGATTCAATTCATGTCTTTTATAGACCGAATCAACTCAAAATCCAGCTCGAATTCTCCCTGAAAAATCGGATCACGAGATATCAGCCAAATAAATAACGGAAACAGGCGGAAAACAACCCGTGGGTTGGCACCTGCGGGATCTCCCGCGGGAGGCACCCGCGGGAGATCTCCCGCGGGTGCTCACCCACGGGAGCCTTCCGCGGGTGCCCACCCGCGGGATTTCTCTCGCGGGTGGGCACCCGTGGGTGCTGGGCACTCGCTATTTTCATTTTTTTAATTATTATTATTATTATTTTATTTATTTATATTTTTTTATTATATATATATATATATATATATATATATATATATATATATATATATATATATATATATATATATATATATATATATATATATATATATATATTTTGTATCTACATCAAGGAGAATACTTGTTCCAACATTATTTAAACATACATATTACTGAAATTTTATTTCATTTACACAACAAAAGCTTCATTTCGCTAGGAGCACAAGACAACACGACAAAGAAAACCCAACCAATACACCAAGCAACAAGCTTTTCTCGTGAACCGTTTTATTCGAAATCTCTAACGTTCGGCTCCCCTCAAAATTATCTCCTCCATACATATGTATGAGTATATTCAAAATCTCTTTTGCGTACCAGGGGTGTTCCTTTTTTGTCAAACCATACCCAATCATTACACATTTAGAACGAGCATGACCCAAAACGTCGGCAAAGATTTGTCATTGTCCATTAAGTCTTCACCTTCATCTTGACACCGCATTTGCACTTTGGAATCTCCATTTCAAGTGGTTAAGCCAACATTGCTTTAACAATCTTCCTATCTATGTATCAATTTTTTTGTGATGATGAAGAAAATGATGAACTCGACGCCATTCTCGATCAAATATGAATTAAAGGACAAAAATATTGTACAATCAAAGAACAATATTAGTAAGGAAAATTAAACACACAAAAAAAACCTAAAAAATAGAGTCTCATACTCAAACCTTAAGATTATTGTGTTATTAGATTGAAGGAGAAGAGGGGGGCGGGATGAAGAGGGGGGCGGGATTGAGAGAGAGAGAGAGAGAGAGAGAGAGAGTGCAGGCTTAAAGAGAGGGGTGAGGGTAAAATATGTATTAGAGATAGAGAGTGCACTTCAATATAATAGGGGAGTGATAATAACTAATCTCTCACTGACAGTGGTAACGTTCCATGGATTTTTTTTTTAGAGTTTCAAATTTTAGGAGTGTTAAATTATACACTCCTAATACTACATGGATCTGACTGTAATTAATCATAATTTATATTTATCTATGTTCGATGCTTCATATATACTTCTTCGGCGCCGTGCTTGGCTTATTTGTAATTTTTCCTTGACTGTATAATTTTTCCTTGACTGTGTGAATAAAGCCGTTGCCTGGTTTCAAACTTCAACAAACTGTTGCGCTATCGAGCCAGGCCTCAGTCCTCGACGGCTTCCGATCATTTATATGAAAGCTTGCAGTTGTCACAGCATTGTTGTCTCTAAAGCTTTAAGGACTTTAGCTTGAAAATACTCCATGAACTTTCTAATGTCTTGTAAGCCACACTCAGCGACCTATTCCTTATTGAATATTGGTTTTCTTCTGTGTTCAGACGTTTTTACTCGTCTAAAGTCCATGACTCAAATGTATACAACTATAAATGGCTTTCCTGATAACGAAACTAAACCTTCAGCTGTGAAATTGTTGATAGCCACATCAATCATACATTCAGCTTATTCTCCAAAAAAAAAAAAAAAAAAAAAAAGGGAACTGTAATGCTCATACTAATTTGTTAACTTTTTGTTGGTATTTAAATTATCTTGATTTACAACCATCAACAGATTCAGAGGTTTAAGCTCTGAATTATCTTGTTTTACAACCAAAAATACTTCAGGTCACCAATTTCTATTTATTTATTCTCAACGTAATTTTGACTCAAAGAGTACTAATATAACTTAAATAGAAGAACTTAAACACGTTTTAGCGAGAAGGCGGCGCGACTCAATCACTAATCGCTCATAAAGCCTTCGAAGGTTATCTTGTTGACTCAATTATTTTGGCTCAAAGTACGGGAAATCATATGAATTATCACGTTGTTTGCATGAATATCTTCAAATTTTTTTATATTATAAAATTTTCATGGAGTGTCAAATTTATAAAAACATTTAAATTTCTAGATAATTATTTTTTGAGTAGTACAGTAAATTAGGTAGCGAGCATTTAGAAAGATAAAGAGTGGTAATTTATTGTATTTTTATGAAATTTGAAAGTCTTTGAAAAGTTCACATAGCCTAAAAAAATTATGGAAGATCTATAGGTCACAGGTGTCTACTCTACTTCAGCCATTAATTTTGAGACAAAGTTGTCAAACTCAAGAATTTATTATTAAATTGAGAAACGTGAATAACATTTTCTTCCATAAAAAAAAGACAAAAAAAAAAAATCCCATCAACTCCCGAAGATAAGTCACGGGAACAATCCTGCCACTGATCCTTCCTCTTTAATTAAGAGTATTTTAACTGATCCTTTTGCTTAAATTAATTGGAATTTGGAGTAATTTAATTTAAATTAATTAGATGAAGGGAAGGGGTAAGTTGGACAGGGAGCATTTTTCTACGATTCTACTTAGAGAATTGTTAGATGCGCTCCATGTTTTTCTTAGTGAACCTAAAAATAGAGAAAAAATAATTTTTTTCCGCTGGACTCACTAAAAAAAAATATGGAGCGCATCTAGTAATTCCTTCCGCTTATCCTTAGAGTGGCTTTAAAGCCCAGCAATTAGAAAACAACAAACCTTCAGGTGGACCAACCCCATGTCGGCCCCGCCGAAACCCTACCTACAATCCCCAGCCTCCACCACCGACACGGCCTCAACCACCGTAGCTTCACACATCGGTCTCATTTTTTTCTTTCTGTCTATTTCTTCTCTCTCTTTTATTTCCTTTGGTCTTTAAACATTTCTTCTTGTATTTTTTTCCCCCAGTCCGTGCCCGATTCCATTATGTAAATACATTCACCAATATTGGTGCCTATCAACATATTCATTGGCATTTCAAAAAGGGCTACGCATTTAAGCCAAATGCAGCTCGCAAAAATTACCTGTTAGCATTAGGTAGCTCATGGTCTCACCATCAGATACACATAACATATAAAAATTTGATCTCTTCCATCTCCTATCCTAGAGATGTGGCCAAACTAGAATAACGCCATCGACAATAATCTAGAGAAACATCCTAATTTTGGAGTGGAACTTTTTTTTAACGCATTGTGACAAAATAAATTCCTAATTTAACGAATCGACAATATTGTTTATTGACGATAAAACTTATTATGTCTTATTTGTTATGGTTGAATGTGATACTTCATAATAGTAACTTACTTTAACCAAATGCTTCGGAATATACCTTCTCAGTGTATGTATTATTAGCTCACAGAGAATAAAAATTCACTAACACACTCGGATATCTAGTTCGTACATGATTTAACTTTCCTAAGCTATGCTACTCAATTAAAAATTGTTTCTGGATCCCATTAGAACTAAAAGTGAAACATAAACATAATGTATGATTTATTTGCATAAATGATATCCGAACCCCACAAGATACGTCAATCTCACTTGTGTAAAAAAAAAGCGATATGTCAACCACAAAGCCAATCTCACTTGAATAAAAACAGGCGATATGTCAACAATAAAGAAAGATTCGTATATAAGGATGAGAATGGACTTGTCTAAAAGCTAACTCTTTGCTTGTCATATTAAAAACTTAGAAGTTTAAAATTTAAAAATTTTACTTTTAATTTAAACTTCTGAATATAATGGGTCAAACATAAGAATGAGAATGACTAAGTCTACCGGTCAATTTTAGTAGTCACGTTCAAAATTTTGAATTAGAAAAAAAAAATAATTCAAATTTTTAATACGACAGGCTAAGAATTTGTTTGCTCATCATTATCATCTCCAGTGAAATATTATCCCTTAGACTCATGTTTGCTTAAATTTCTTACTTCGGGGAAAAGGACGAAGAAAGTATTACTTTCAAGGAAATAAAATCTTTGTGCACATCCTTCGGAGGAGATGGACACAAAAAAGCGAGGAGGGCGAAAAAAGAAGGGCATGGATAAATGACTAAATTGTAGAATCGTCCAATAATATAAAATAGTTACTTAAAATTAACAAGAGATCAAATAATGCTTATTGCTCTCCACTTTAGGAGATGCCAAAAGATCACCTAATGATACGAATCAAGTTTATTTCTCAAAGGTTAATGAGTAAATACTGACTAAATGAGAGTTGGGTTGGGGATTTCGATTTGTTTATTGCTAAGATTAGAATTAGTCTATGGATTAATTAATGAGAGGAGAAAACGTGGATTGGGGGGGGGGGGGGGGGGTTGAAAAGGATAGGAGAGGGGACCAGCTTTTGGCCTCGCTCGCGTGCCGACAGTTCACAGCTGTGGTGTACATGGTGCTCCTCGTCTCAGACGTCGCTGTCCCGTCCATCCGCTGCTCCCCCCCACCGAACCCGGTTGAAAACGCCTATGGCCACACTGGTTCCGATATGCGCTGGTCAAACTGTGCTACACAAAATTTTAAATAAAAAAAAAATTTAATTTTAATTTAAAATTTTGAATATGACAGATAAAGACCTGGTCCTTGGATCCGATCATTTTCATTCCTAAGTAAATTCAATATTTTGTTCAAGCAATTCCTCATAACTTACATGTTTGACTACTAGTTGTAAATTACACATGCAATTACTAGTTATCTCGATATCATTGAGACGACTAATAAAATTAAAAAAAAAAAAAAACATAATTTTGATGAAATTTATCGGACTACCTCAAGGAAAGTTGAAGCGAGAAGCTCCCACTTAGAATGAGTATACCTTCCCGGTGACTCCGTTGTTGCTGTTTTTTTTTTTTTTTGGCATATATTTAACAAAAACTTGATAAATGAAACCCTAGTCTTCTTGATATGTCTTGAGATTTATGATGAGTTTGGAGAAATATTGCAGGCTTATCTCACATACACCTGGTCGCACCAATTGATTGTCCTAGACTTTTCCTTTTAGTACAATTATAAACGATTGACTAGTATTGTTTAATGAATATCTAAAATTTCATATTACAAATAGATGATAAAAGAGATTTTAGTTATGACTTTTAGATTAATTTAAGACTGATAAATTAATTGAAACTTTCCTATTAATCTGAAAGTCCAAGAATATGATTCGGTATTGAATTTGTTAGGAAACGGTACCAGAAAATGTAGACACAATATGCAAAGTTATTATAAACTTTAGTAGGTATACATAAAAGTGTCAGCGATCAAGATAAATTCTCGTCCCTCCCTAACAATATCTAGAAACACGATATGCAAGTTTGTTATGAACTATGGTAGATGTGTAACAATATTCTATTAACCAATTGTAGGTTAGCTAAACTGCAGTCTCTTTTCACTATTTCTAATATATATTTTTTTAATTTTCTTTTAGATTATCTTCTCGACAAACTAGGGTTTACTTATATCCAATTTCTTAGTTTTTAATTTTAATTTGGTCTTTTATTAAATAAACATAAAATTAACAGTTTTCGGCAAATACAATATTCTTATCCACTCGATGAAAGAATAAATAAATTTTAAAATCAATGAAATTTGATTATAATAAAGTTAAGGAGATAGAGATAATAACAAGCTTTGTTTAAAGTAATAGTTGTCTTTTAAGTTCAAAGGGTAAATACATTTCCATTTAAGTTTCCCTACTCCAACGATCAAACCAAACATCTCCTAATAATGAGAAGCTTTGTTTAAAGTAATAATTTTTGGTGCCAAGTGCAGGTCATGATTCTAGCTGGAGGCAGGGGATTGGGGAGTTGACCGACCAAGTGTCCAAGCAAGCGACGAGGACTACCGTTATCATCGGAATGAGAATGAGAGCCCCAGTTGTTTACAATGGAAGCCATGCACCCTCTATCTCCTTAGATATGTGGGAAATGGGCCCAGTAGAAATGTGGTATATATTTTAGAAGCATCCGCAAGTAAATATATTGTTGGACATGATATTGTTAGCACACAGTCGCTGTTTTCATCTATTAACAACAAATCATTAATTAGCTCATCTCCCACAAGTACATGACCACCGCAGTACTCTCCTGTTCCGAACTGCAAACACCTGACTTAACCCTCACTGCAAGTCGACACGACTCCATCTTTTAAAATTATATTTAGTCGGAAAAAGTTAAGTTGTTGATATAATACCTTAATTTTTTTTTATTTCTAATAAAAAAAATTAAAAGAAAGACAAAAAGGAGACAGAAGGTAACCCCACCCAATGGCCATTGTTAGCAACAATACAACCAACCCCTATTAGTGGCTACTAATCAACCAAACTTACTAATAATTTATTAGACACACGGAGACACATAAAGGACAGGAAAATAAATCATTTTCTACTCGGATTCTGAAATTGATTTATTCTTATACCCACCAAGTCACAGAATTGTTGATTAACTTGAGCTATATCTTATATGCGTTGTCTGTAGGTAAATCATTGCCTCTGTAATTTAATTACAACTAGCATTATTTTCTGTTCTATAAGAAAAATAACATATTGGATATTAATTTATAGCATATCCGTTAGATGAATAGCAGGACCTTTCTTTATATTAAAAGCATAACATATTTGGATATACATATACTTTTAAATTTTATTTTAAAGGAAGGATTGTAGATTTATTCTATTATTGAAAAGAAAGACATCGATCAAAGAGGGAGACAATATCTCTCCCCCCCTACCCGTATGCCCCCTATACATACATATATAATAGTTGCTAGAAGAATATATATATATATAAAGAAGAATTACAGCTTAGATGATAGAGTTCTCTCATCTCATGTAAGAGGCATTAGGTTGAAAACTTAGCATTTCTATATGCAATTTGCTTTGTAATTTAATTTGTAAAACCCATCCTCAATTAATAGAAGTTACAACAAATTTCATGTTACATGTTAAAATGTTTGAAAATAACAACCATTATATTATTACTATATTTATTCTTTTTTAAAGAATATATTGCTTTTTGTTTTTGTAATAGAAGTTGGAATTAATTTTGTAATAAATTAAAGTATAGTTTATTATTATAAGAAAAAAATTATTATTTACCTCTCCCATTCTAAAAACCTAGTTCCACTCCATTAGAGGGTGAGTTGTAAATGGAATTTCCAAACTAGGTAGCACGAAAGGGGAGTGGGTATAATATGGAGAGGCTATTTAGCAATTATTGGAGGTGACTCTGATTCAAGAATCTAGCAATACAATGACTAATTGGGAGTACTCCTGACTTTTTCTTTTTAGATCAAATTAAGATTGAAAATTGTGAGAATAAATATGCATACTTCCATCCAACCAGTTCTTTTTCCTTATGTGGAAGATTATTTCTCTGTCTTTAATCTAATCCGAGAACTTTAAAAGTAGATTTTTTATTTAAGAATTAGTGGTTAAAAAGAAAAATAATATTATAATTTTCACCTTTGAGTAAAGTTGCCTTGTGTTTTTTTTTTTTAACAAATAGAAATATAATATAGTTACAGAAAATCCATGAAAAATAATAGTGATAATGATTTGGTAGCTCCTTTATTTTCTCCAAAATGAAATTGGATTCCCTCCCTCTCCCCCACCTCCTCTCTTTTCTTTCCCATGTGCTTCTTTTTCCTCTCCTTATAACAAAAGGTCATCCTCATTATCCTATTTGTCTCCTCTCTCTCTCTCTCTCTCTCTGTCTCTCTCTCTCTCTCTCTCTCTCAACCCTAGGCCCCTCCTCTTCCTCCGAAAGCTCACGACACCGCACTCCCAAAAAGAGGAGGCCAAGGTGGTCCTACGCATCCCGTCCCCTCGATCTGACTCTTAATATAAGCGACGCCGACACAAACAACAGTCGGAAGCGTTCAAGAGATGATGCATAGCGACAGAGGGATGGACATGAGGGGAGGTGAGTGCTCGTCATCGGTTGCTGCGGCAGCGGCGGCGGTGGCTGCAGCGGCCGAGGAGGAGCAGCAGAGGATGGTCAAGGCCGAGATGGTGGTGCACCCGCTGTGGGAGCAGCTGCTGGAGGCCCACATCGGCTGCCTCCGGGTGGCCACTCCCATCGACCACCTCCCTCTGATCGATGCGCAGCTCGCCAACTTCCACCATCTCCTCCGCTCCTACGCCTCGCAGCGCCGGCCTATCCTCTCGCCTCAGGAGAAGCAGGAGCTCGACTCCTTCCTCGTAAGTTGCCCTAAATTATAGTTCAATTCTTCGAATCATCTACCTTTTGCGCTAACTCGGCGTTCTTGAAATTAAAAGGCACAGTACTTGTTCGTGCTGCACTCGTTCCGCGACCAGTTGCAGCAGCACGTTCGTGTTCATGCGGTGGAGGCGGTGCTAGCGTGCCGTGAGATTGAGCAGTCTCTTCAGGAGCTCACTGGTACTAATTAATTGCTTCTTTTTTTTTTTTTCTAATTTTTTGAATTTTTGTGATGGTGATTGCTTATTAGGGGAAGTCTTTTGATTAGCTGATTACACAACTAACGTACACAATAAGAGAGCGTTTTTTTTTTTCGGGGGGGGGGGGGGGGGGGGGGGGGGGGGGGGGGGTGGGGGGGGGTGTTGTTTATGTGTTGCTGTTCAATGGGCAAGGCTGCTCTCTTGATTACAGCTTTAGTTGGTCTTTTGTTTTCGCTGGGCAGTCTGGGCTCAATCTCTCTGTGGTTGTTGTTGGATGAAGGAGGTGGTTGATTAGGGATGGGGCCCACTGGGGCGTTGGTCTCGTTCTGTTTGGTGCGCAGTAGTCGACAAGTCAGCTTTCTTCTGTTAACAAAATCTTAACTTATTGTCTATGCATGAGAATTACTCCCCCCCTGGTGGTTGCTCTTAATAATATAATAAGGTAATTTTGTGTGAGAACAAATATAATCTGTGATAACTAATCTTTATGATTAATTCGAGGAGGTTGCTGATCAGGTTGGTGTACTATATAATGTGCTGGAGTAAATAAAAAACAATGTAATATCAATTTCTTTTTTTGATAATGGATTGTATTTAAGTAGCATAAATATTGCATAAATTGAAATTTAGGTGTGCGATTTATATAGGTTTCTTGGAACTAAATAAATGTCTCTGCAGGGTGGAATAGAAAATTCTGAAATATTTGACATTTTTCTAAATATTTTCTTAATAGTATGTTGCATTTTTAAAATGTAAATCATACATTGTCAATTCAAAATGGCATATCATATATATATATATATATATATATATATATATATATATATATATATATATATATATATATATATATATATATATATATCAATGTTGAAAATAACGCGTTATGAAACCCGTTATATTGCGTTACGTAACCTAACGGAACTCTAACGCTACGAAACAACTGGAAATAACTCAGTGTACCGTAACAATACATTTTTTATGTTATTTTACGTTATGTTGCGTAACGTTACCTTAAATTACGTTATGCTACATTATTTACAATTATTTTTTAGTAATTTCTATATTGTTGTTGATTATTATTTTGATTATTAGTGAATTAATGCAATTTTCTTACTTGATTAATTGTTGCCTTGTTTGATTGCTTGTGGAATTACTAACTTATTAATTTGCGATTGTTTCCTTATTCGCTTATTGTAATTCCTCTCCGATTGCTAAAATATCTTACTTGTTGATTCTGTTAGATTTTTAATTGAACTGAAATTAATAATTATAAATAAGATAAATTGAACATTACAAGAAATAAATTACAATAATGATAATAACTGAAATTAAAATAAAAAATTAGAATCTTATTTTCTTGTTTCAATGATGAGTGGAATTATGATTGCAGACTTAATGTAATTTATGAAGATAAATTTAAAAAATATTGTAAAACTTAATATAAAATTAGAATAAATTATATATTACAAAATAATTTTATATTCTTTTCTTAGATATTTTAAATTTTTCAATTTATAAAAATTATTTTATATAGTTTTATATTTTTTTTATTAAATAAATAAGAAACTGTATAACCTACGTTATGCGTTACGCTATATGCGACGTAACCTAACAGAGGTAAAATGTTAACGTTACCGTTATCACTATTTTAAACATTGATATATATATATGTGTGTGTGTGTGTGTGTGTGTGGGCGCGCGCGTGCGTATGCAGAAAAGTTACTTGAGTTAATGGCGCGTGCGTATGCAGAAAAGTTACTTGAGTTAATGGCCAAACTATAATGATCCAATGATTTTTCTTTATTTTTTTTACAATTACTATCACTACCTCCTTAATATCTTTCAGATTAAATTTCATAAATTTTGGAGTTCATTTACCATTTCATCAAGTGCATACAAAATATTTTATTCATTGAAAACCATTAATTTTGTATTAACTTGATTGAGGACCCAATCAAAACTAAAACCCAATAAATTGGGTATGAGTGAACCTTATGAGGTTGAGATCATCCATAAGAAATTTTTTAAAAAATATTATTGGAGATAGTGGAAATTAATTGCAGCGCAAGTAACTTGGGTGAGCTGTCAGTTCATTTTTATTTTTCTCATATATATATATATAGCTAAAAGAAAAAAATAGTTTTTTAAAACCGTATCTTATCAAATTAATCTCACATTTTTGGACAAAATTAAAGTGGTTTGAAGCCTATAGATAGGTTTAATGATCCTACATGCTCTTATCACAGGCTTAAAATTTTCCTGCCTTCGTGGCTTATCAAAATTATTTCCTAAAGGTTCCTAAGCATTCTTATACTTAAATTTGCGATGGAAAGACATGCTTGTTGGATACAAGTGAATCCAGTAGCTATTTGTACTCGGAACAATTATTTACTGTTTATTCATGGTTCATTTGTCATGGAAACTGGGACAAAGAAATAAATTATAAGTACAGAAGTTTTTGGGACTAAAATCTAGCTAGCTCAAGAAATAAGGAAGAAGATTTGATCGTAGAAAGTCTTGGATTTAAGTTCTGCAGCTAGCTCACAATAATATTAATTGACGAGGAAAATGGAGCATATGCTATTGAATGGATTACAATGAATTAAGAACTAGCTTAACGATATTTTTCGGTCATACAAGCAAATACAAGTTACCATTTATGTGAGCTATAAACAGATGCATATTCATATAGATGAGCATAAAATTTCTAACATTGACCAGTTTGATTAGGATAAATGAGAACACCAAACATGCATTGAGATACCAATACGAATTAATAAGTATGCGCCTTTGAGAAGCCAATATGAATAAGCATGTGCTTGCTTATAATTTTCTCAAAATACTTAGTATCCTTATATAATGACCCATAAAGGAGAAGCATATATTACCTACTAACTCCATAGAACAAGAGGAAGATTGCATATGATACTTTACACTAAAAATATACTTATTCTGTTCGGTTTTAGTAGTCATATGTTGACCACTCACATTCTTTAAAAAATGTTAGGTTTAATAAGAACAACTAATCATTACTAATTGAAATAACAACTTTGCTCATATTTAAATTAATGCAAACTAAAAAGTTATGATATTATCATAATAAAATGAAAATATTTAGGTGGTACATACATACATAAATTGGGATAATAAAAGTCGCTTTGGAATTCAATAAAAGTTAAATTGGGATATAGAAGCGATTGCTAATTTGGAACAATTTTCTGATAAAAAAGATACTACCATTTCTGAACTGAGAGAATAATGCTTAATGAGTTTATGTTTTAAATGATCTTTGTTTTCTGATGCTGCAGAAAATTATGGACGAAGTATATTTAACCTAGCTTCCCTCAAATTTAGTGTGTACGTATTTGATATATTCTTTATTTCTTAGGAAATTTTGCCTGACTAATGCATTTTTAGTCCCAAACTACTCCTTTTTTCAGAACACTCTAATATTGGTAATATCATGTCCGAGCATTAGCTTCTTCTTGTCTTTTTAGAGAGAAACAACCGAGCATTACTTACTAGGTTTGATGTTTAGGACGTTATTGCTTCCCATGCCATCAGTGTTATACTTAAAAGGCATAACCAATATATCACAATTTTACCTATGTATAGGCTTATTCAAGTTAAAGAACATTGTATGTATGTATGTATGTATGTATACACACAAATACATATGCTCGCAAAAAAGAACGATGCATATGTACACATTTGTTGACAGTTTCTGAAAGTGATCATCTGTGCAGTATTACACAATACATGTGCGTGTACGTGACAATGAATGCACTTTCAGGTGTGGCTCTTGATGAAGGAACAGGAGCAACCATGTCTGATGACGAGGTTGAGCTCCACTCTGAAGTCCCATTGGACATGGGTTTCGATGGGCACGACATGATGGGATTTGGGCCTCTCATCCCTACAGAATCCGAGCGATCCTTGATGGAGAGAGTCAGGCAAGAACTCAAGATCGAGTTGAAACAGGTAAACCAATTAAACCCTCTCGCTTCTAACTAGTCTTGGACTTTTGTTGCGTAACACTTTATATTTGTAAAAGTAAATTAACGAGGTATCATGGGCCAACTTGATTAGGGTTTCAGGTCAAGGATAGAAGATGTGAGAGAGGAGATACTGAGGAAGAGACGGGCAGGGAAGCTGCCCGGAGACACCACTTCGGTGCTGAAACAATGGTGGCAGCAGCATTCTAAATGGCCATATCCAACTGTAAGCAACTGCACACGTATCATGATAGCTTGCCTTCTTCTTTCTTTGTTTATTTATTTTGAGTATAGTTACGTAATTTTTCAACTTACTGGATGAAGTTTATGTGGGTTATCAAGATGCTTTATTACTGACAGCATGCAAGAGTCATACATGTCAGCACGCCTAGAATCCCATGATTGTATATATGGGTAGTAAGGTTTTATATAATTGTTTATTATGCTAAGTGCTTGGTATAATATTAATAGTTAAAATAGTTTAAAATTAATTACAAATTCTTTTCTTAAAAATATCAGTTATAATTAATTTATTAGTTAATAAGAACCATTATAAATTTTATACTAAATTTTATACTAACTATTGTTTTATATCCGTTATGAGAATAATAGAGTTAGGCATATTACAATTTCTATATCCTAAATAAACAGTATGTAAAAATTTATATAAGCTAAATACTTCTTCAATGTCTATTAAAAGGAGTCTCAGTTGTTCTATAGTTCTATAGCTGAAAAACTATTCAATTGTAACTACTAAATGAATAGTCTAAATGCATGAAAAATCTTTAATATACTATGATTTTAAAGTACTGAGAACTTAATGAACGATTTTTCGGATCGTTAATTTTGATATCATATGATGAGATTTTAGAATGTCTCCGTAGATATCTCTTTAGGAAGACACTCTAGACATACTTTATCCATATCAAAATTAGTTTAGTTGGATTTGAGGTTGGCTAGCAAAAAAATATAATAATAAGCTGTTGCAGTTTTTTCATTTTCATTGTTTTTTTTGTAAGAAAGTATGCGGCAACAATCTATGCAGATTTAAGGATAGAGCTGATGAGTAACTCTGGTTTTCAAATGTTTTTAAAGAGAGTGGTTTCCATGAAACAAACAAGGGAAAAGATGGAAAACTCCGGTCGATGTTTTGTTAAATGCTAAATGGAATTTTCTTGCACCTCTTTTGAGAGCTCTCCTTACAAAAATACAGTCCCTTAGTGAAGTGGAAGTGGACTGGAGGAAAAAGAAATAATCTTTTAATTAATTTTTTGGTATTTTTGTCCTAATTTAAGGGGGTTTTATTCCTAATCAAAATGTTTGTTAACCATTTCTACTATTCTATTATATTCTTGTCAAACTAAGAGGAGGTCAACAAGGATCCCATACTCAAAGGAAAAGATAATCACATAAGCTTAGAGTGGGGAGAGTTTGTTTTTGTTAAGCTTCGCTTACGATAGAATTGTGCAATACGTAATGGTTAGTTTAATCTGAGGATATGAATATTTCCTATTAGTTTAAACTTTCGAATCCAAATAGTAGACACCAGAGGACTTTATTATGTGATCACGAGCAGCATATGGTCATAGCATTCAATATGAAGTCTAACAATGTCAAACTGAGTGGATTAGGATCGTTCAGATGAATATAACAAGTGGCATCCGGTGCAGAAATTTAATGTGAGTTCTGAAAGCCAAATTGTGATAATCAGTGATGTCAAAAGCCAGATTATGTACCACTAGTTTGTACTCCTAGTCAGGGCGGACCCAGGAGTTTGAATGAGGAGGGGACAAAATTGCATGTGAATGAATTCTAAAAATTTAGAAATAAAATGACAAAAATTTCAATTTTGGTAGGTGACTAGTTGCTTTGCAAATGAATTCTAAAAATTTAAATTATAAATTTTAGCTAAATATCAAATCTTTCTACTTGAATTTCCAAATCTAAATGCTACAATCTTCAATTAAAAATTTTAAAAATAAATGAAATATTACAATGGTCTCTAATTTCTTATTCTACTATAAATCTGTAAGGAAAAGAATCGAAAAGTAATTTAAAGATGGATTTGTTCTCTGCAAAATTCTTACTTTCTTCCATTGAATAACTTAATTACAATGAAAGAGAACAAAAGAAAATAAACAAGAGGATTTATAAATTATCGCTATCTTTTATAATGATTTGTGGGCTCTATGTGGCGATGTGATCTATTAAGTAGCTCTTTTAGACGATCTGACGTGGAAATCTTCTACTCGATGAAGATGACGGTCGGCCTAGCTTCTTTCTCTGCTGGTCTTGATGGATTCAAGGCTCTCACGAGTAACTTGAATTCTTCAAAAGATCCAAAAACTCCCTCAAAGGCTACCTCAAGAAGGTATTTATAGCATTGAGTCAATATAAGAGTTTCCAATCAAATAGAATTGGAAGGTGGTTGTATTCATAAATGATTCTAATCAAATATCTTAGTTTTGATTTAAATCTCTTGAATATGAATTCTGATTAGACTCAATTTGGGTAGTGGATAAACCCAAATCCCAATCATAATCAATTTAGGATTCTAAGAATCTGCTCATGTGGAGTTAAAATACTCTGCACGCGGAGCTATTGACTTAGCTCCGCGTTTTACTTATCGCGAGACTAAATCATAGCCAAACGCGGAGCTATGGATTAGCTATACGCGGAGCTACGGATTAGCTAGACGCGGAGCTATGGATTAGCTCCGCGTTTTACTCAACGCGGGGCTATTGATTAGCCAGACACGGAGTTACGGATTAGCTCCGCGTTCTACTTGGAATTTTCCTTTTTTCATTACTTTTGAAAATTTTACCACCAACAGAACCCCCTCCAAAGTTTTCACAATGACTTATAACTTAGTAAATTTTGAAATACTTTGGATCTTCAATTTAGTGATCAGATTAAGATCAAGAAATTCGACAGAGGTGCCTAATCGCTCATACTTGAAACTTTGATGGAGGCGATTCAAAACTCTCACGTGTAACTTGAACTGCATTCGTCAAGAGCCTGTTTATTTCAGTATAATAATTGTTCAAACCTTACTGTCAGAGGTAAAAACTTAATGTGATAGAGTTTATCATATCGAAATAATAAGGATAGTAATAATCCAAATCTTACTGTCAGAGATAAGATCTTAACATGACAGGTCCGTGGGATTTTTAGTAAACCCCCAGTTATAAACGGGTGTGCCTTTACCTATCGTCGTTTGCGTTAGGCTAGCCATACTATTGCTCTCAGAATGATGAGTTGTCAAGAAATTGATTTCCTCTCCCCTTTACTTTTAACAGCATTGGGTAGTTGATTTTATATTTTTACTCCTAGTATTATAGGGTTGGCGAGGAACTTGATCGCCTCTTCCCGCCGCTTTAACAGCATTGGGCAACAAATTTTTTTTATTTATAGCACTCAATTAGCCATTCCAATAGCTAACAAGAGTAGCAGAAATAACATGATGCTTATTACCTTCAATATCTTCGGCACCCCCAGCCCAATCCGACTGTTAGCCAATGAGGATGACTCTGTCACAGTTATGGTTCAGAGCGTACCTAATAGGTCAGCTTGCAAGTGCGGGCTGCCCGTACTTGGTATCGATATTAGCTTCCCTATTAGTACAAGGATCGCTCTGGCAGGGAACTCATTTGTTCCTACCACCAAAGTTGTCATATTTGCAAAAACTTTCTTCAATTTCTCTTTAAGTGTGAGAATTCCGACTTCTATCAATGCCTGAATTCAGTTCTTAAGAGGATAGCAATTCTTAGTTGGGTGCCCGACGTTCCGATAGTATAGGCAATAGTTAGGGTCATTGGTTTTCCCAGCATTTTCCAATTTTTTATTCTTTGGAAACTTCAACATGTCATTTCTAAGGAGGAGATGGAACAGAGTACCTGTCTACTCAGTCTTGAATATATAAGTTCTTTCTTGGCGGGGCCTATTCTGACCTGCACCTCTTGGATTCTGAAGTCTTAGCTTCGGATATGCAACTGACGCCAACACAGTGTTTCCTTTATTTTTAGGATTATGTAGATATGACCTGTTATTTGTAGAGTTTCTCGTACCACGAGATTTTTCAATCCGGCGAATTATATCTTCTACATGTTCTCCCTACTTTAATAGGTCCTTCCAGTTCTTAGACTCTACAGCTCCCATTCTTATCAGTATACCGGTCCTGAAATTATGCTTGCAGATTTCCACCAGGATTTCCTGAGTCATACCGTATCGACAATGCACGGATTTTTCCCTGAAGTATTCAATAAAGGTTTTGACCGCTTCTTCTTCTCCTTGTTTTGTAGCAAGGAGGGAATGAACCGATATTTCGGTATCATCCTCAAAGAAACGTGTCAAGAGCTATTTCTCGACATCATACCAAGTGCTTATGGTTGCCGTGGGCAACTGCATAAACCATATAAAGGCAGGCCCTCGCAGGGTGCAAATATCTTGGTTATTATGGGATCATTTCCCATCAGATGATCCGCCTGCAATAAGAAGTAATATATGTGCTGGCTTGGGGACCCCTTCCGTCATATGACTCTAATTTGAGAGGTTTGTATTTTTCTGGATAGGGGGCGAAGTTCTATTTAAGTGGGTATGGTCTTGAAACTCCCGACTCCTTTAACTCTTTTTTCTGCATCAGCGCATCAAGTTGGCTCTGTAATTTCTCCATTCTCTCTTCATGAGAATCATGGAAGGAAAACTTATCGTCTTCGTCATGCACTGAATAAGTTTTTTCTTCTTTATCTTCTTTTTGTTCGTTTGTCTTAGGTGGTGGTTCCGAGGAGGATATTTTAGCCTTATCTTCAACTATTTTGTGAGTATTTTCGACCAGTTTTAGAAGTATTAGTTTGAGGTCATTAATAGCCTTTTGCTGGTTTCGAATCATCTGCTCTTGGACTTCAAACCTCTGGTCAACATCATCGGACCTATCCACCACATGTGATGCTGATTTTCGTAGCCGGAAAGATGTACAAGATTATGGGGAAGCTATAACTGAATTGTCGCTGTCGTCATCACAGGAATCTTTTAAAGTTTCTTGTAATTCCGAGAAGCGACAACGCCTGATTTGAGCCGGGTGAAATGATGAGATTCTTCATCGTCTGCATCTGACTCATATTCTTTCTCTATGATTTTTTTGTCTTTGCCGACCATATTCGAGGTCACCGCCTTCAATTCTTTTTCTTTGATTTTGAATCTCAGATCATTCTTTCTCCTCTTTGGAGTATTTCGGTCTAACTCAATTATTCTGTCAAATACAGATATTTTTTTCATACAATAACAATTATTTAATACTGCTGATATTATCTGTTCGCAATGACATGTTGAGTGTGACGGAGTTTGAATCATTTTTCTTTTATTTGTTAAGTATTCTCTAAGATCATAAACTTTAGGAGATGAAAAACCTTCAATGTTGCTCTGGGCCTGGGGCCCACTTGGCTATCGGAGAGATCCAGGTATCTGTTGAAACTCTTCAGAGCCAATGGAGTTGAGATGGTGCTCGATATTTCGATTATCAGCCTTAATTATGTAAATTGGTTGTTTTACGTGGAGCTGAAAGTTAGCTTCACGTTTTGAAGTATTCATGCGAACCTGGGAGATAGCTTCGTTTATGCTGCCCTCACGTTTTACGCCGGTTTGGCATTTCTGAAGAAATTCATCTTCATATTTTTGCTTAGCTTCGAGTGGAAAATCACACGCTGGCTTAGCTTTGCGATTAACCCAAGAATTCTTGGCTTCGCAATTAATGCTTGGTTTAAGTTTAAGCTTGATAACTTCGCATGGAAAATCACACGTGAGCTTATCTTCGCGATTAATGTGATTGTAACAAACCTTGCGATTAACGCAAGTTTTACTGGCTTCGTATTTTACGCTAAGCTCAGTTTTAACCTTGCGTGGAAAATCACATACTGGTTTAGCCATAAGTTCGCATTTTATGCGATCTTGACTGGTCTTGCGATTAACGCAAACCAGTTCGCGGGGTGCAATAGCCTCGCATTCTACCACTTCGTTAGCCTCGCGTTTAACGCGGGTTTTGAGGGCTCTCCGCTTTACTCAACGATTTCGATTGCGGAGTTGAGTTTTGGTCAAACCAGTTTCTGGGCCTTCTCCGGCAGCAATGAGACCTTCCTCTGTTAGGGCTTTCTACCCAAACATCGGCTCTATAGCCATGGACTCCAAGAGTCCCCATTTAACGGTGGATCCCCGATTACCCGATTTACGAGTATTGGAGCCACGCGGTGATAGCACCGTGTTTCGGTCAAAGTACCTTATCCAGAAGAGACATACTTCTCGTACTTCTGCTGGTCAATCTTCACGACAAGCATATCAACAACGGATCCGATCTTTCCTACGTCAAATTGCGTCACGATCTCTTTTTCAGTAAAAAAGACGTCTCCCACTGTGGTCGCCAGTTTGTTCTCCGCAAAATTCTTACTTTATTCCATTGAATAATTTAATTACAATGAAAGAGAACAAAAGAAAATAAACGAGAGGATTTATAAATTATCGCTCTCTTTTATAATGATTTGTAGGCTCTATGTGGCGATGTGATCTATCAAGTAGCTCCGTTTGACGATCTGACGTGAAAATCTTCTACTCGATAAAGATGACGGTCAGCCTAACTTCTTTCTCTGCTGGTCCTGATACATTCAAGGCTCTAGACACGGAGCTACGGATTAGCTCCGCATTTTACTCAACGCGGGGCTATTGATTAGCCAGACGCGGAGCTACTGATTAGCTATGCGTTCTGCTTGGAAATTTCATTTTTTTCATTACTTTTGGAAATTTTATCACCAACAGAAACTCTACAACTAAAAATAACTAAAAAATATATATAAAATATTGTTCGCCGCAAAAGCTTTGCTTCCTCCCATTGAATGCAGCTTAGATTACAATAGAAGTGAACAAGATAAAAAGAGAACAAACGAGAGGATTTTATATGTCAATCTCTCTCTTTTACAATATTTGTGTGGGATCTGTAGCGACGGGATCTGTCGAGCAGCTGCTTTGGACGATCGGATGTCGAACTCTTCTCTCTTGAAGATAACGGCCGACTGTAGACGATTTTCTCTGGTCTTTCACGAACTCAAGGCTCTATACGTAACTTGAATTCTCCAAGAGGAAAAGATCTATTGCAGAAAAGAAGAAGAACTTCTGCCGAACAGAAGAAAAGACCCCTAGGGCTTCACCAAGAAGGTGTTTATAGCCTTGGGATGATTTGAGAGTTTCTATTTAAATAGAATTTGCTCTCATCAAGGATTCCAATCAAATATCTTAGTTTGATTTAAATCTCTTGATTTGCAATCGGGGATTGGACTTAATTTGGGTATTTGGATAAGCCCAAATCATAATCTCAATCAGTTTGAGATTCTGATTATCTGCTCACGTGGAAATAATCTCATCAAAACGCGGAGGTAAGTAACCAGAACGCGGAACTAACGCGGAGCTATTAAACATCTCCGCGTTTTGTTCAACACGAGCTAAAGTAGCCAAACGCGGGGCTGCAGAGTTAGCTCCGCGTTCCGTTGTGGAAAACTCTATTTACTTAGAAATTTTCACTGCCAACAGAACCCCCTCCAAAGTTTTCAAAATGGTTTAGAACTTAGCAAATTTTGAAATACTTTGGATCCTTAAACGCAGAGTTAAAATACCAAGTTTATCTCGCGTTTTATTCACTTGCGCGGAGCTAATAGCTCGCATTTCAATGAGTAATTGCTCATTAATTATGTAGTAATTACTTAGTAATTGATCCTGTTCTGACTTTCGCGCCGAATACCAAGAGGCGGATCATTTTAATAAATCCTATAACTCTTCTTCTTCTTCATTTCATCCGAAGAATCCAAGAGCTTAGAGCTCAGGCGACTCAGGCGAATCAGTTTGAAGGAATGATCTTCGACCGAGCTTCCTTCAACTTTCCATAGATCTTCATCACTAGGATGTTATCTAAGAAGAGTACGGCGTCGCGCGCCTCCTCACCATCGGCGACCGGCGCTAGCAACGACGGTCGAGGCAGTGGCCACCATAGCGAGCCAATCCACGTCTCACCAATCGGAGGTAGAAATTCTTAACTTTGAGACTCCTCAAATTAACTTAGGAGTGTTTGGTTTTAACCGACCAACCAATTTTAAACCGGCGAGATCGCCGTTCTCCGGCCGCAAGGCTTCGGAAGAAAGGAGAATACGGAGAGAAACTCTAGTCTTCTTCTACGCGAAATTATCGCGTCATCCTCGCGTTTAAAACACGGGGCTACTTTAACTAGCAGTCGCGTTTAAATCGCGAGGCTATTTTGATTAGCAGTCGTGTTTAAATCGCGAGGCTATTTTGATTTAGCAGTCGCGTTTAAATCGCGAGGCTATTTTGATTTAGCAGTCGCGTTTAAATCGCGAGGCTATTTTGATTTAGCAGTCGCGTTTTAATCGCGAGGCTATTTTGATTAGCAGTCGCGTTTCAATCGCGAGACTATTTTGATTAGCAGTCGCGTTTCAATCGTGAGGCTATTTCCTCAACTGCACACGGAGTTTATCCTTAGCTCCGCGTTTTCATACTTAGAAGATTTTTTGAGTTTTCTCTAACTCTTGATTCTTCTTTTGCAGTGAAGTACTTGGACCAGATCCTTCTTGAAGAGGAGTGCATGTGGCTTTACCAGTCTTCGTCAGCAAAAGTAACTCTAAGGAAGCCAGAAGCATATGCTTTACAACATAGTTGCAGGTTTCAAGCTCTAACTCCAAAAGATAAACTTTTGAAGGAGTTACAAGAACTCTGCGGCAGCCCATTAAGTTTTCTTGAGGACCATTTCTGTTAGATGACAATCTTTGTTACTTTTCAAAGCGATAGAGATGATCATCTAAGGGCTTGTAGCATGTCGAATCGAACTTGTGCATCTTCATTAGGATTCTTGTAGCAGTATCGTCAGATAATCCACTAAGAACTTTAAATAGATCATAGTTGACATTTGCAGAGGAGATCTCTTGTATGTAAACTCTGGAATTGAACTTCAATACCCCGCGGAGGAATCTCGCCGTTAAGTTATTGATGAGTCGATGAATTTGTAGAAGCTTTTGGGAGAGCTATAACTCCCTCTTTTTCTTCTGTAATCTTTTCTTTTATGAAATAAAGGCAACTATTTTCCTCTCTATCTGTCGGCTTCAAGAATCTTGCTTGCTCAACAAATAGATGGTTTATAATTTTGGTAAAATAATCTAAGGCTCATTTGTGTAGGTTTTATGGGATTTTTAGCAAACCCCCAGCTATCAACGGATTTGATTAGCCTTTACCAATCGCCGTTTGCGTTGGGCTAGCCATGCTATTCCCCTCAGCATGGTGAGTTATCGAGGAATTGATTTCCTCTTCCGTTTGCTTTTGACAGCATTGGGTAGTTAATTTCATACTTTTACCCCCAGTATGATAGAGTTGGCGAGGAGTTTGATCTCCTCTTCCCGCGGCTATAACAGCATTGGGCAATTGAAGGCTCTCGTAAACAAATGGAGGCGGTTCAAGGCTCAACTACGTAATCTTGAACTGGGCACACCAAGATGATCGGGTTAGGATTCATCAAATTTAGGTCAGAGGCGCTCAATTGCGCATGCCTAAGAAGGGGTCCAAGTGCTCATCTGCGTAACTTGAACAAGTGGAGGTGGTTCAAGGCTCAACTGCGTAACTTGAACGGGGCACACCACGATGATCGGGTTAGGATTCATCAAATTTAGGTTAGAGGCGCTCAATTGTGCATGCCTAAGAATGAGTCCAAGTGCTCATCTGCGTAACTTGAACAAGTGGAGGCGGTTCAAGGCTCAACTGCGTAACTTGAACTGGGCACACCACGATAATCGGGTTAGGATTTATCAAATTTAGGTCAGATGCGCTCAATTGCGCATGCCTAAGAAGGGGTCCAAGTGCTCATCTACGTAACTTGAATAAGTGGAGACGGTTCAAGGCTCAACTGCGTAACTTGAACTGGGCACACCATGATGATCGGGTTAGGATTCATCAAATTTAGGTCAAAGGAGCTCAATTGCGCATGCCTAAGAAGGAGTCCAAGTGCTCATCTGCGTAACTTGAACAAGTGGAGGCGGTTCAAGGCTCAACTGCGTAATTTGAACTGGGCACACCACGATGATCGGGTTAGGATTCATCAAATTTAGGTCAGAGGCGCTCAATTGCGCATGCCTAAGAAGGGGTCCAAGTGCTTATCTACGTAACTTGAACAAGTAGAGGCGGTTCAAGACTCATTTGCGTAACTTGAACTGGGCACACCACGATGATCGGGTTGGGATTCATCAAATTTAGGTTAGAGGCGCTCAATTGCGCATGCCTAAGAAGGAGGCCAAGTGCTCATCTGCGTAACTTGAACAAGTGGAGGCGGTTCAAGGCTCAACTGCGTAACTTGAACTGGGCACACCACGATGATCGGATTAGGATTCATCAAATTTAGGTCAGAGGCGCTCAATTGCGCATGCCTAAGAAGGGGTCCAAGTGCTCATCTGCGTAATTTGAATAAGTGGAGGCAGTTCAAGGCTCAACTGCGTAACTTGAACTGGGCACACCACGATGATCGGGTTAGGATTCATCAAATTTAGGTCAGAGGCGCTCAATTGCGCATGCCTAAGAAGGGGTCCAAGTGCTCATCTACGTAATTTGAATAAGTGGAGGCGATTCAAGGCTCAACTGCGTAACTTGAACTGGACACACCACGATTATCGGGTTAGGATTCATCAAATTTAGATCAGAGGCGCTCAAATGCCTAAGAAGGAGTCCAAGTGCTCATCTGCGTAATTTGAACAAGTGGAGGCGGTTCAAGACTCAACTGCGTAATTTGAACTGGGCACACCACGATGATCAGGTTAGGATTCATCAAATTTAGGTCAGAGGCGCTCAATTGCGCATGCCTAACCAAGTGCTCATCTGCGTAACTTGAACAAATGGAGGTGGTTCAAGGCTCAACTGCGTAACTTGAACTGGGCACACCACGATGATCGAACTAGATGGGACAGTTATTATGTCACCACTTTGGTTTGTTAAGCGTAGTATTTCTTCAGAAATTTGCTATTGATCGGCATCATCATCCTATCGCCATTTTGATTCATTAAACGATAGGCTCCACTGGAGTATACAGTCTCCACGATGAACGGTCCCTCCCACTTGGGTTCAAATTTATCCTTAGTCTTGTGGGTCAGCACCATCGGCCTTTTAACAGCCAGAACCAAGTCTCCTTGTTTAAAGATTCTTGGTTTAACGTTCTTATTGAACGTTTGCGCGATTCGGGCTTGATACAACTCAATTTGTTGTTGAGCCATGAGACGTCTTCCATCTAACGCCTCTAGTTCTTATAATCTTTGTTGATGGCGCTCTTCTGTCGTCATCTTTGTGGCTAAGACCACTCTTAGTGATGGAATCTGGATTTCGAGAGGCAAGACGGCCTCGCTTCCATAGACCAAAGAGAATGGAGTAGTTTTTGTCGGGGTGAGAACGGTGGTGCGATAAGCCCACAAACTTCTCCCAGCTTTTCATCCCAGTCTCGTTTATTGGAAGAGACGAACTTCCGAAGGAGTTTAATAATTGTCTTGTTAAAGGCTTCGGCCAATCCATTTGCCGCAGGGTTATATGGTGTTGAAGCGATGTCCTTGATTCTGAATTTATCACAGAATCTCGAAAACCTCTCGCTGACGAATTGCAGTCCATTATCATGGATGATCCTCCGAGGGATACCAAAACGGTAAATAACATGATGCTTAATGAATTTAACCACATCTGTTGTTTTTACCTCTCTCATGGGCACGGCTTCGGCCCATCTTGAAAAATAATCGGTTATTGCAAGAATAAACCGATGTCCTCTGGATGACGGGGGAGTTATAGGCCCCACAATATCCATTCCCCATGCCTCAAATGGCTAACTAGTAACAGTATTGTACAAGTATTCTGGAGGTTGATGAATAAAATTGGCATGTATTTGGCATGCATGGCACCGTTTAGCGTATGCCATTGCTTCCGTAATCATATTCGGCCAGTAGTATCCCAGCCTTCTTATGCGGTCTCCAAGTTTTGGACCGGGCTGATGAGCTCCACATACTTCATCGTGTGTTTCTCTCAGCACTTCATCTGCTTCTGCTTTTGATAAGCAGCGTAGCAGCAGACCATCTCTTGACTTTCTATACAAAGTCTGAAGCTTATGGTCATAATAAAATCTCTGGGCCTTCCTCTTTATCGAGGTGGCTTCTTTTGGATCTTCTGGCAAGATCCCATATAAAGCATAATCCACAAACAGAAATCGCCAATCACGGGGTTCCAAGATTAAACCTGTCTGGCACACCTCTTTGGCTTGGAATACCGTATCTGGGTGGAGGAGTTCTCTGCTACCAATAGTGATGCTTTTAGCTTCACCTAGCGGGATCGTTAATGTTGCAGCTAATGCGGCAAGAGCATCTGCATATACATTCTCATTCCGAGATATATGGTATATATAAAATTGCTCAAAATATCCTGCTAGCTCAATGGCTAGCTGATGATAAGGGATGAGGGCTTCATGTCTGACTTCATACTCACCCGTCATCTGATTGACGATGAGTTTAGAGTCTCCATATGCCTCTAAATGATTCACCCCCAGTTGCAGAGCTATTTTTAAGTCGATAATGAGCGCGTTGTATTCCGCCACATTATTCGTGTACGGTTCTGTTAATGAGTAACTGTTAGGCAATACATGTTTATGTGGGGATATAAGCACAACCCCCACTCCAGCAGCAGATCGTCTGGCAGCACCATCAAAGAACATTTGACATGGTTGTTCTTTACTAACTGTGTTGACCTCTGACGTTTGTTTGGATTTGGACCAAATTGGATGGTCTGCAAGGAAATCGGCCATCGTCTGTCCCTTCATGGCCTTTTGAGGGACAAAGTGTATATCATATGGCGATAGCAATAATGCCCATTTCGCCAATCAGCCGTTTAAGGATCCTGGTTTTGTCATCAGGATTTTCAAGGGGTTAACCCGTGATATGACATGGATCGTTTGCCCTGAAAGATAGTGTCGCATTTTCTGAACAGCGAACACTAGGGCTAAACATTCTTTTTCGATCGGGGTATACCGACGCTCGGCTCCGATCATTGTCCTGCTTAAATAATAGAGGGCGTGTTCATGGCCGTGCTCATTATACTGAGCAAGTAATGCTCCTCACGCATCATCCATGGCCCTTACATATATAAGGAAGGGCTGCCCAGGGACCGATGCCATAAGAACAGGAGGCTTAGTGAGGTACTCTTTGAGGTCGGTGCTCTTAGTCATAGAGTTGCGGAGCCCATTCAACTGTTTAGAGGGTCTAGAAACCCACTGAAGCTTCTTAGGATCACTGGAGTCCAGTTCTGGTCTACTGACGCGAGGATCAGCCCTGATTCTGCAGTCGAGTTGATGTACGCGGATCTTAGAAGTAGCTTCGCGTCTTATCTCGCGAGGCTGAAGAATAGCTTCGCATTTTGCCATGTTAGCCTCGCACTTCTCGCTGGCCTGGCATGTGTTCAGAAGTTTAGCTTCTGGAATAATAGCCCCGCGTGAAAGGAAATTCTTACACGCTGGCTTACCCTTGCGATTAACGCAAGTCATAGCTTCGCGCCTAGCGCGGTTTTACGACTGACAACAATTTGCCAATCGTCTTCGCGATTCTCACGGAGGTGAGGCATCTTGTGTTTCTCGCAAATACTATTGGCTTCACGTTTCTCGCTAAGCTCAGTATTAGCCTCGCGTTGAGAATCATATGCTCGCTTTAAGGAATTTTTATCCTCGCGTTCCTCGCGAGTGTCAAAAATCTTGCGTTTCTCGCAAGTTGCACTGGCTTCGCGTTTATCGCTAAGTCCAGTAATAGCCTCGCGTGGAATATCACACGCTGGCTTTAAGGAGAGTTTATACTCGCGTTTCTCACGAGTGTCAGAAATCTTGCGTTTCTCACAAGTTGCACTGGTTTCGCGTTTATCGCTAAGTCCAGTAATAGCCTCGCGTGGAATATCACACGCTGGCTTTAAGGAGAGTTTATACTCGCGTTTCTCACGAGTGTTAAAAATCTTGCGACTAGCGCAAATCTTACTGGCTTCGCGTTTCTCGCTAAGATCAGTAATAGCCTCGTGCGGAGTATCACACGCTGGCTTTTCCTTACTTTTAAGGCAAGTTGTAACTTCGCATTTCACGCGATAATGGCTGGTCTCGCGATTAGCGCGAGCCAGTTTGCGAGGGACCATAGCCTCGCATTTATTAGCCTTGCATCCAAGGCGGGCTTTGAGGGCTTTTCGCCTTATTCTCCGATTTCTATTTCGGAGTTGGGTTCTGGTCAATCCAGTTCCCAGGTCTTCTTCGGCAGTAGGGAGGTCATCCTCTGCTAGGATTTCCTGCCTAATCACCGACTCTATGGCCGCGGTCTCTAAGGATCCCCGTTCCTCGGTGGATTCCTTTTTACCTGTTACTCGGGTACTGGAGCGCACGCGACGATAGTGTCGTGTGTCGTTCAGGTCACCTGATGATCCAGAGGAGAGATACTCCTTGTACTTATGCTAGTCGATTTCAACGACGAGCATGTCTACGTCGGATCCGATCAAATCGACGTCCGATTGCGCCACAATCTCTTCTTTCTTGAAAGAGATGGCTCCCACTGTGGTCGCCAGTTTGTTCGCCGCAAAAGGTTTGCTTCCTCCCATTGAATGCAGCTTAGATTACAATAGAAGTGAACAAGATAAAAAGAGAACAAACGAGAGGATTTTATATGTCAATCTCTCTTATACAATATTTGTGTGGGATCTGTAGCGATGGGATCTGTCGAGCAGCTCCTTTGGACGATCGGGCGTCGAACTCTTCTCTCTTGAAGATAACGGCCGACTGTAGACGATCTTCTCTGGTCTTTCACGAACTCAAGGCTCTATGCGTAACTTGAATTCTCCAAATGGAAAAGATCTATTGCCGAAAAGAAGAAGAACTTCTGCCGAACGAAGAAAAGACCCCTAGGACTTCACCAAGAAGGTATTTATAGCCTTGGGATGATTTGAGAGTTTCTATTTAAATATAATTTGCTCTCATCAAGGATTCCAATCAAATATCTTAGTTTTGATTTAAATCTCTTGATTTGCAATTGGGGGATTGGACTTAATTTGGGTATTTGGATAAGCCCAAATCATAATCTCAATCAGTTTGAGATTCTGGTTATCTGCTCATGCGGAGATAATCTCATCAAAACGCGGAGCTAAGGAACCAGAACGCGGAACTAACGCGGAGCTATTAAACATCTCCGCGTTTTGTTCAACGCGAGGCTAAAGTAGCCAAACGCGGGGCTGCGGAGTTAGCTCCGCGTTCTGTTGTGGAAAACTCTATTTACATAGAAATTTTCACTGCTAACAAATATCATGTCCTAAATTGTAAGATTTGGTAAGAAAATCAATAAAAAGCAAGTAACCAATATACAAAATAGAACGTCATTAGGATTTTACCTAGAGTAATCTTTTCGATAACAGGAAAAGGGGAAAGATTTACGGGGGAAGGCCAATCAAATTAGAGATAAAACCCTAAACTTAATTAAGATAAAACTCTAAACTCGTCAAAGATCAAATTTTAGATTCATTGAAAATCAAATTAGGAGATCAAAATTAGACTTGAGAGAGAAAATAGATAGATAGAGGGCAAGGAGGATGGTGGCCTCGTTGATTTTTTTTTAAGAGGCGTCGTAAAATTATTTGGAGAGAGATTTCAGTTTTGATTGGATTTATTTTAAAAGGATAGAATTTTTAATAAAAAAAAGTACGGAGGCAAATTTGTAAAGACAACAAACGACTTTTTCTTTTTCTCGGGGGGTCTGTTGTTAATTGAAAAAAGTTTTTTTTTGGTTAGGGGGGACTGCCTGTTTTCGTGGAAAACCGGGGATCTTTCCATTGCCATTGATTTGAGAAAAATTACAAATTATAAAAATTTCTCTTTTTTTATTACAATGAAAAGATTCGAGAAAGAAATAAAAACAGACAGAGAGAATTTATAGAACATATCGCTCTCTTTTTATCAGAAGATTGTGGGATCGAGACAGCTATGAGGATCAGTCCTTTCCTCGTTGACGATCTGGCGTCGATGATTTAGAAGCGAACTTGTTCTTCTTCTCTCCTGTTCAAGAGAAAGCTCAAGTCCTTTTTTCCCCGGTCCCAAGGCTTCAAGGCTCTCGTGCTTAACTTGAATTGCTAAAGATCTTTTTTGAGTCTCTCTTAAGGGGTATTTATAGACCCTAAGTTGTTAGAAAATTTCTTTATAGATAGAAAAAAGATCTTGATGTAATTTTGATAAGATATTTAAATCTTCTTTTAATTAGATTTGCTCCAGATTCATTGTATCGTTGTTCCCACATCCAAAAAATCAATTAAACTCAAATTAGAATTTGTACAATTACCAAATTCAAGTAGAATTAATTTAGAATTCTATATCCAAAAATTAATTTGATTCTGATTAAAATTTGGGTATGGTTAGAAATTGTAAAATAGTCAGAGGCGGGACCAAATATATTACGCCCGATAGGAGGCGAGGCACACTACTTCGTGCCCGCGAGGCTGGTGACCTGCCTCACCAGCGTCACCAGCCTCGCGGGGGGCATTTTTTTTTTTTTGTTTTTTGCTTTTCACTGTTACCGCTCTCTTCTTCTGAGCCTCGCGCTCACGCGAGGCTCATATTTATTTTATTTTTTATTTTTTTTTTCTTTTCCCTCGGTCTCTTCTTATGGCACGAGGCTTCCCAGCCTCGCGTGAGCATGAGACTCATATTTATTTTTTATTATTTTTTAATTAACTTTTATATTTAGTATCATTATTATTATTTTTAATTATTTTTTAATTGTTCTACACTGCCTCCCTGAAAACAATGTGGGTCCGCCCCTGCTCCTAGTTTGTAGAGAACCAAATGTAAAGTCTGAAAGTACTGAACTGGCGGAACCTATACTGTAATTCTTTTCTCACAGTCAAATGATGATTAACAACCTTGATCCCTGTTATCTAATTTGAATCTTGTGAGTCTTGGAGTGTGTATCTCTGGCAGTAGGTGATGAAGAAGGCTCATGACCTTACGATATTTTAATTGTCCACATAATCATATTGTGCTAATATATATGCTTTTGAATTATCTGGGACAAGCATAGATATGGTGACTGCAGCTCTTAGGCCCACTTAATTTCTATCATATAGTCAAAAAACAACATTGTTGTACATAAATAGGAGACTTGGTATTGATATATATTGGTAAATTAACTTGCATTGATCTGGGATTTGAATATGATATAGAATACAATCCAAGATAGAGAATTATTTGGATTTGGTTAGAAGCCTGAATTCATTAGGATTTCTGAATTGATATAGGTTTCAGTTTGCGATTCCTAGTTTGGTTTGAGGGAAAATGAAGGAAAAGAGAAGAAAATATGAAAGAAAATGTTTTCCATTGTTTGGTTTGAGAGAAAATTTAAAAGAAAAGAAAATATTTTCTTACTAACTATGCATTGAAGAGAAACTAATTTCCATCTTCTCTTATTTTCTTTTCCTTTCTCTTTCTTTCTCTTTCCTCCATTTTCTTTCAAACCAAACACAACCTAATTTGCCTAGAAGAGTGTTGTTTTGAGAATCCTAATATGGTTTGAGTCATAAAATGAGCAAGAGCCCTGATCCTATGATATTGTTAGAAGAACCTTTTTATTCAATTTGAATTTTGATAGTGTTGGAGTGTGTATCCACAGGTGATGAATGTTCAAGACCTTGCACCATTTGAATTGTCCGCATGATCGCATCGCGCCTATATATGTTAGGATTATCCAAGTCAGGCATAGATATGGTAATTGCAGCTCTTCGGCCCACTTAATTTCTACCGAATAGTTAGAAATCAATAATGTTGTATATAACTATAGTGTTAGTAAATTATCTCGCATTGATTTAGGATTCGAGTATAGTGGGAACTCAATCCAAGATAGAGAATTATTTGGATTTGGCTAGAAGCCTGAATTCATTAGGATTTCTGAATTGATATAGATTTTAGTTTGTGATTCGCTAAGCCTCAGTTTGGTTTGAGGGAAAATGAAAGAAAAGAGAAGAATATACTTTTCATTGTTTGGTTTGAGAGAATTTAAAAGAAAAGAAAATGTTTTCTTACTAACCATGTATTGAAGAGAAACTAATTTCCATCTTCTTTTCTTTTTTCTTTTCGTTTCTCTTTCTTTCTCTTTTCTCTATTTTCTTTCAAACCAAACACAACCTTATTCACCTAGAAGAGTATTGTTTTGAGAATCCTAATATGGTTTGAGGCAAAAATTGAGCAAGAGCCCTGATCCTATCATGTTGTTAGAAGAACCTTTTTATTCAATTCGGATTTTGATAGTATTGGACTGTGTATCCACAGGTGATGAATGTTCAAGACCTTGCACCAGTTGAATTGTCCGCATGATCACATCGTGCCTATATACGTTAGGATTATCCAAGTCAGGCATAGATGTGGTAATTGCAGCTCTTAGGCCCACTTAATTTCTACCAAATAGTTAGAAATCAATACTATTGTATATAACTATAGTGTTAGTAAATTATCTCGTGTTGATTTGGAATTCAAGTACAGTGGGAACTCAATCCAAGATAGAGAATTATTTGGATTTGTCTAGAAGTCTGAATTCATTAGGATTTTTGAATTGATATAGGTTTCAGTTTGTGACTTCCAAATTCACCTAGAAAAGTGTTGTTTTGATAATCCTAAAATGGTGTTTTGATAATCCTAAAATGGTTTCAGTCAAACAATGAGCAAGAGCAATGATCCAATCATGTTGTTAGAAGAACCCTATTATCTAATTTGTATCTTGATAGTGTTGGAGTGTGTACCTTTAGGTGACGAAGCCTCGAGACCTTACGCCATTTGAATTGTCCGCATGATCAGATCGCACCTATATACATTTGGATTATCCAGGTTAAGCATAGAAATGGTAGTTGCAGCTCTTAGGCCCACTTAATTTCTATCTAATAATAAAAAAAACAACACTGTTGCATATAAATATGAGAGTTGATCTAAATACATTGTTGGTAAATTATATCGTATTGATTTGGGTTTCGAATACGATGAGAATTCAATTCAAGATAGAGAATTATTTGGATTTAACTAGAAACCTGAATTCATTATGAATTTTGAATTAATATATGTTTCAGTTTGTGACTTTGTAATTCGCCTAGAAGAATGTTGTTTTGAGAGTCGTAATATCGTGTTTAGTCAAACAATGAGCAAAAGCCCTGATCCTATCATGTTGTTAGAGGAACCCTTTTATCTAATTTGAATCTTGATAGTGTTGGAGTGTTAACGATAGGTGATGAAGGCTCAAGACCTTACGCCATTTGAATTGTCCACATGATCACGTAGTGCCTATATGCATTTGAATTATCCAGGTCAGTTATAGATATGATGATTGCATCTCATGTAATATTTTTTGGTGCTAGATTATAGATGTTGGTATGTCATTCTTAGGCCCAACTAATTCCTACTGAATAGTCAAAAGTCAACAATGACATATAATATGAGACTTGGTCCATGTTGGAAAATAATCTCGCGTCAATTTAGTTATTTGAGTACGATTAGAGTTCAATCCAAAATGGAGACCTATCTGGATTAGGCTAGAATCTTGAATTCATTAGGATCATTGAAATGCTATAGGTTTCAGCTTGCGACTCCTTAATTTGATTAGAAGAGTTGTTTTGAAAATCCTATTACAGTTTTGAGTATGTTATGCATTGATTACATTGGATTGGATTGTGTAGGATTGAATCTGATTGAGAAATTAGGGAGTTTCCAAAGGAGCACACCACTTTACCTAGAAAACCCACTTTATAATGTAATTTTGGTTCAGGTTTTCAGTCCGGACAGCTATAAGATAGGGTTACTAGGGGAAAAAAAAAAAAAAAAGTGTGCTCCTTTATAAACTCCCAGAAATTATAATAAAAGATCTTGCATATCACTCCCTTATAAATTCATAATTCCACAAACACGCTTGTTCCGGCTGCTAATCAAACTCCATTCTTCCGAACTTCATAATCTAATATCTAGTTCAAGCTAGACTAATTTGTCGGTGGCTAAGCTTAGTTGTTGATTTATTTATGCATTGTTCTGTTGTTGACAATGCATGCTATGATTGATTCTACAATAATACACCTAATTACCAACAACAGGAGCTTGTCTTATTTTATAATTTTACAAATCATTGTTCCAAGTTGCGCATCTAAGACTAAGCTTTACGGCAATACAAAGTGTATTAAACTCTCCACACTAACCAATCCAAGCTACTCCCAGCAATAATACCCTGCCCCATATTAATATTGCTTAAATCTTCAAAGTTTCCTTAATTAATCAGTGTGTCCTACAATATTTTGCAGGAAGATGACAAAGCAAAACTTGTAGAGGAGACTGGTTTGCAACTGAAACAAATCAACAATTGGTTCATCAACCAGCGAAAGCGCAACTGGCACAATAATTCACAATCAGCTACAACTTTGAAGTCTAAACGCAAAAGGTTTGTACTGTTCGATTCCATTTTATTTATTTATTTGCACAAAGCATTATAAATATCGACTGCTATATATATATATATATATATATATATATATATATATATATATATATATATATATATATATATATATATATTGTAAATATTCTATTGGACTTTGTGGTATTTGCTATATGATATATCACGTGATATCGGTTTGAAATTGATGATACTGTTCGATACTATAATCATCAACTAATGTGAAAATTAGCTTCCTATATTGTTAACATAATGCTAATACGCAGGTAACCGATGCTATTGATCTAGTGGAAAGCTTAAACCAACAGAATAACAGAGGAAGAAGTATAGAAGAAAACTATGGCCAAAAAATTTTCTGCCTTTCTCTTTATGTTAGGAATTAATAATGTTGTCAAATGTTATTGGGTTTGGCCTTTGACAATACAAAATGTTAGTTATGGTACAATGTACCTTTTGTATGTACATGTAGTGTGCTTGAATGCAATTAGTCTATTATTTCTGTATTGGTGACTTTTCATTGCATCAAATGTTCTGACATAATGAAGGAAGCATATTGGTTACATACTGATTAAGTGTTAAAGGTGCTGTTACAAGTCAAAATTGCCTGCACAACGTTTATTATGTATTGATTTTAATGTCAAAGTTTGGGGGAAATCATGTATTATCATGTGTTGGTGAGTGTGAGGGACAAAAAAAGAAAAGCCGAAAACTTTTGACAAAACATATTGAATTTTAAACTTTTGTGCTTGTATATCCAACGTGGGTTAGCATATACACAAAAAAAAAAAAAAACTAGAGAGTTTTATATGGCGCAGTTGTATATAGAGATTGGAAATCAGTTGAAACTCTTTGTAGACTAACTTACGTATTTGATTTTCCAATCTTAGTAATATCATGATCTTGCATTATTAGCCTTGAATGGCCCTTGTCGAGTTTGTTCCGAAATGTTCGACTCCTGACTGTAAAATAAGTGTCTTATTGCTTGCCCAACAGAGATCTTTCACAGTTGGCGGAGGAGAGATTGGGGACAGTTTCGACTGTTGTCTCAGAGTCCAGTCAGCTTACCACCTCTAGACAGTCACACTTTTGTTTTCTATTAATAGGTTCTGTTATTGTGTTTTAACGGAATGGGGAAAGTAATTGCTTAAAAAAAAATGAAGATGCTTTCACATCAATAAAAAATGAAAAGAAAAAGAAAATAATGAAATAACCAAATCCTATTACGCTCCTGCAGTACTAGTCATGAATCACAACAACTGCGAGTCCAACACTGCCAGCATAATAAACCAGAAAACAAAGCATGCACGTTATCCACTACAAACACCAGACCCAAAAACGTAGAAAACGACTGAAATAAAAAAAATATAAACATAAAGTCTGCAATTGTTCAAGCCAAAATTACGTACACAACCAACCAATTATCACTGAATCCAGTAAGTATCATGCGGCCGGGCGTCATTAATAGAAGTTAACAGAGGCCTGGTAAGCCAATCCAATGTTCCAACTGCTGGGTGCAACGTTCCATGCGATGATGGTCTGCTTGGTGGTGTGAGAGGTGATCCTGAAGGAGAGTGACTGGCCGCCGAGGGTGGCGAACGCCTGATACGACGCGCCCCAGTTGTGGCTCATGCTGATCCACCCAGTCTTGCTCCCCTTGACCGACATGCTGCCGATGTCTCCTCCCCCTCCCACGTTCATCGCGTATACCAGCAGCCAGTATCCATTCCCCTGGAAACTGAATCGGATCCCACCCTTCTTAATGCATGCTACTCTGCAACAGGACAATATTGAATAATTTAGATAGTGGAACATGGCACTAGTTAATGTAACGCTCCCTCTCCAACGCAGGTCTAGCTAGCAGAATACCAGCAATATATTCTTGTAATAGATATTCTTATATGTACCAGCAACATATTCTTGTAGCATAATGCCGATAGAATATTCTTATATATTTTGTTAATTATCTTTAATGGAATATAGAGGTAACTTCACCACTGTTTTGCTTTTAAAAATTAAAAAATAAAAAATATATTCTTGTATAAATATACTAAATTCCGTTAACTCCAAATTCCTCCCCCAAATCTGAGTAGCATAAGACTTGTAATATATTCTCGTTGAAATATGTTAAACTCTATTAACTACGGGGGATATTCTCCTAGAAATATGTTGATTTCTCCCTTGAGGGATATTCTCGTAGAAATATGGGAGGAACACCAGCTATATATTATTGCATAAATATATTAAACTCTATTGCCACGTATTCCTCACCCGAATATGAGTAGCGGAATGCCAATAATATATACTCGTAGAAATATACTAAACTCTGTTAACTACCATGTATATTCTCATAGATTTCTCTCTCGAGGGATATTCTCGTAGAAATATATTAAATTTTATTAACCACATATTCCTCTCTCACTATAATTATTTTATTGATTCATGTGAATCATCAAAAAGTTTATAATTATTCACGGATTCCTTCATAAAAATTTAGTTATAATTACTTTATAAATTAATGAAAATTCTTATAAACTATACTGATTAATTCTTGTCTCAGATCCGATTTAGGACTATTCAAAACTAAGAGCATTATAGATAAGATTTTTTTTAATAGCATATTCACATATACACTCTAATTATTACGTGAAAACAAAATACATTCAAACTTTATATCTTAGTTTTTTAAAGCAAAACATCCTCTAGATTGTCAGCCGCTCTCTATCTACTGCATTTGTCAAATTTCTCATATTTGTTATTAATTGTTAAAAACTGAACTAACAGAGCATACAACATTAGTTACCTTCGGTACATGACAGGCACGATGCCGGCCTTCCAATTGGCAATCTTCATGAATGCAGGTTTCGCCATGTCAAAGTGCGTTCTCGGCGGATTGCACCATCCGCCATTGTTCGAGTCCTTGGCCCAATTCGGTGGGCAAAGGTTGGTAGCGGTCACTGTGGTTATCGGGTATCCCCGATAGCACCACTTCGACCCAACGCATCGAATCTGGAAGCAAGTTCCGCATGCATATCCGTTGCCGAACAGTGTCGAGCTCAATGCCGCAGTATCAGTTCCGTAGCCACTCGTGAAAAGGTTCCCGTATCCACAAGCACCACCTGGGAGAAAATGGTTAATACAAAATGGGCCGATCAATATATGCGATCGTTTTAAAGATTTGTTCGATAAATGGATCACAAACCCATGGTTTCGGATGCGGTCTCGTCCCCGTAAAATGTGGCGTGGGCTAGAGCCCAACCGCTGGGCCGGAACCCGAGCCGGGCCCTCGCTACACCTGCAGAAGATGTAGAAGTGGCTAGCATTGCTACTGCGGAGAGGATAAGAGCCCAAGAGCAAGCGTAAGACGCCATGGCTCTGTTCTATAGATTGAGGTGGCAAGTTTATATAGAAGAGTTTTGGATAGTTTAGTTTGTTGCTTGCCCTAATTACCTTTACACCCCAGAAGTACCTGGCTACCGAATATCTTTAGGGCCTCAAGACTGGTGCTTGTTTAGACATTTCGAGATGGACATATTTATGGGTGTTATGTCGTGCTTGCAAGTTTTGATGAAGGGACAACGATCAAATATAAAATCTTGGGGAAAAGATGAAGAAGGAGCGTCGTGCAACAAACTAAGTTGTATATGTTGTTGTTTATTTCTATGTTAGTTTTTCTATAAAAATTGGTTTGCTAACAACTAATGTATGAAGTTGAAGCTTGTAGTCAACTCAAGTACGGAGTTAGTAAGGTACAAGTACCAAACACCATTTGATAAGTCTATATTAAATTTTATAATCCAAAATGATATTTCAACTTCGAGTTTATTATTTTTCTATTTTTAAAGATTTATGATAATTTTCTCAGAAATTTCTAAGAAATTTCAAAACTCTAAATAGCATTTCGTCTTCGAGATTAATATTTTCTAATATTTTAAATTTTTAAAATTTTCTCAAGATAAAAAGCCATAAAATCGATGATTATTAAATAATATAATTATCGATAATTCATTCATTTTTTTTTTCTATTTTTCAATCTAAATCTTAATAAAATATACATGTTTCGTGCAAATATCGTTTCTTTCCATTCCATTAATTTGATTACAATAATTTGACAAAAAGGAGAGGGAAAAAAAAAAGATAAACAAAAATTATAAGAGAAGGAGATGCTGCCTAGATCTCCTTTTTAATTTTGATATGGGTTCTTTACATGACTACAAGGCTTGATCGTTGATGATGGGAGAGAGAAGTGAGGCGGCTTGCCGGCTAGTCTTAGACGTGTTCGTGGGTGCATATTAGCGATTGCCAAAGGTTACAAAAAAAACTCTCTTCTGATGCCCATTTATTATCAAAGATTGGTTTAGCCACTTTTATTAGAGATAAAAATGGAAACCGAATTTCCTTGTTGATGATAATGCCAAATATTTAGTTTCCTTAGAGATAAAATATTTAACTACTTTCCTTAGAGATAAAATATTTGGTTTTCTCTTTGGATGGATTTGGAATCTTTGTATATGATTTAGATTATCCAAATTAACGTCAAATATAATTAGAAAATATTTGAATATTCGAATTAGAATCAAATTACCTAAATTAGAGATTCTCTGAACAAAACCGTACAGAATTTGATGGAAACCGGATTTTCTCTAAATGATAGGCTAAATATTTAGTTTCCTCTTTAGATAGACCTAAAAATCTTTTATTAAGTGTAATTAGATACGATTTAACTGAATCAGCATCAAAATCAATTTGAAATCCCAAAGATCTTGTTGAGATTCTTTCTTCCATTGCTTGGATAACGGTCAAAACGTAGTTTCCTTATAATATGGTGTTGAAACAGAATTTGCGATTCTCCAACTCTTATCATTTTTTTGTGCTTCCTGATTTGTTGAGAAAGTATGCATGACAATTTTTTATATGGGCTAGTCGTATGAATATTCATGTCTTGGTTAGATGAAAAAAAAGAAAAAGAAAAAGAAAAAGAAAAGAAAAAACTACACGATTCAATTGCCCGCAACGCTCAAATTTCCTAAATTACACAATTATGAGTCCAAATAAATGCATCCTCGGTCCCTACTCCTTAAAAGATTAGCAACCTTCTTCGAGCCTCTATATATATCTGCTCCTCTTGAAGAAATAGGCCAACCTTCTCCAATCCCAAAACTATTATTAAAAAAAAAAAAAAAAAAAAAATCCTCTCAGGTTAAGTTTTCCGAAATCCAATGGACGAAGAATTCGAAGAGTCCCTCCGCAGGCTCGAAGAGCTCTCGCTCACCACCGACACCTACCGGCGCTACGAGCTCCGCCACGACCCCACAATCCTCAAGTTCGTCCTCCGCGCCAAGAGCGGCGACCGCTTCGCCATGCACGAGCTCGAGGCCCGCGCGCGCGAGTTTGGCTACCTCAGCCTCCTCCACATCGTCCTCCTGCTCTCCCGCGAGACCCACGCACGACCTCGAGGCCTCTCCCTCGAGGAGCGCCGCAACCTGCTGCAAGTGTTCGACGCTGTCCTCCCCTTGATCAGAGACATTGTGCACTCCCGCGCGCGCGCGCCATGGTCGACTGCATGACCCCTCTGCTCATCTCCTTCGATCCCTTCGACAACAAGCATGCCAGAGACGTCGTGTGCAGCATCTGCCGATGCGGTGCAGTCGATTCGGAGTTCATGACCAATCTCGTGAGGCCTAATGTCTTCAGCTCCAATGATCGGGACAAATGGAGAGCGGTGCAGATACTGGCCTCTATGGCTTTATCGTTCGGAGTCTCTCCGGTGATGCCGTTCCTAAAGAAACTGTGTTCGGACACGAATCACGGGCGAATACGCTAGGTGGGATATAAGGTTGTGCAGCAGGTGGCAGAGGCCGACAGCCGTGCCGCAGTCCCTCACTTGAGTGAAATAGTCAGGATTTTGACGACTGAGATGGTCATCGAATTCGATACCTGGGCAGTGCGCTGGGCCGCGTTGGCTATCTCCTCGCTTGCACCAGCTGTGAACATGTACGGGGCCGATAGCTTCGCTTCAGAGATGCCAAAGATTTTGAGATGTATGAGGAGCCACTTGGCCAGAAATTGGATGGTGTCAGCCCTGGCGTGTGCGCAAGCATCTGGGTCTGTTATCGGGTTATTGACGGAGCCAGCAAGGAGCGCCTACACCAAGGAACTCATGGAAGTTGTGTGCGGCGATGAGTTTGTACCGGACACTTTAGAAAAGAGGATGTTGGTCATGAAGGTGTACAAGCAGTTTATTCCAGCCAAATGGATTAGCGATGTAGACGTCAACGGATGGCTGAGCAACGAGAGCGTGTTCAAGTTCTTCTGGACAAAGTTCGGGGAGTTGAGATTAAGTGAGTTTTCGATGTTGATCGACGTAGCAGCGGAGATTGCGAGAAAGATTGGAGTGGCGGAGGTGATGGGACGAGCCAGCAAGGGGCTTGCTGAAGGAGCTGATCATGCTTTTATGCAGCATGTGATGCCTTTTGTTTCGGAAGCAGTTGCTGCAAGGGCTTCAAGCGATGATGTTGATTTGAAGGCTCTTGTGTTCGAAATGCGTGACCGCTGTTTTTCCCCATAGATCAGAACAGTAGTTTTTTCTTTGTCTTTTTTTCTTTTTTTTTGGCTAAATCTTCAATGCACTAGTTCGAAGTTGAACAGAGTGAAATTTTATGTATAATTTGAATGATTAAGGCTTGTGCCTCGCATTGGGGTAGAAAGCAAGCTAGCACAGAAATGGATTTTAAGTTTAACAATAAGGAGTAATTTAGTATTCAGTTTTATTGATCCGTGTACTTATTTCTCACTGTACTGTTGATTGTTCCTGAATGATCAGGGGACTAAATCATGATAAAATCAACAGTCTCAAATACTTAACTCTGAGATCAGTTTTGTATTTGTCTGATATGATAATTAATAAAAAATTAAGTATTATTCAAATAATCATGTGTTATTTACCAGTTCGAAATGGAGATAAAAAAAATTTAAATGATTTTGATTGGTAAAAGGATAATAGTTACATTTAAAAGTATTATAGGGGTAAAAATATCCAAAGGAATGGAAACAAAGGATTATAAATTTTGGGGAATTCTATTTACACACAGTAATTTACTCTTCACGGTTTTAAAATTTATAAATAATTACAATTTTACCATTTATTTTTTTGACTAAATTACCCTTAAAAATTCCAAATTAAAATTTTTTAAAATTTAGAACTACAACTCTTCCTCCTCTGTTTTTTCTCTAAAATCCTAAAAAATACTTTTTAGTAGAATTTAATTTTAAAAAAATACATCTTCCACAAACTTATTAATTTGATTTTTTAACCTCTTAAATTTTTTACATTCACGATCCTAAAAAAAATTTAGAAGAATTTTAAATTCTTCGAATTTACTATAAAAGTGAAATTAGAGTTTGAAGTTTGAGTTTTTTTTATTCAAATAGAAAATCTCAACATGCAATTGGTGTCCACTGGTATCGGAGAACAAATCTAAGATACAATTTAAAATTATTCTTAATTTTTTATGTGTATTTATTTGCAATTTATTATTATTTATGATTCTTTTGTGTGTCAGCTGCTAGTCGGATTTTAATACCCGACCAAATAATTCTTTGATCAAGTATTAATATCCGACCTAGCTTGGGAATTAATATCCGATTCGGAAAATTTTAGGAATTTGAAATCGGATTACATAAGGAGTTAGAGAGAAGGAGAAGAGCTAAAATTGGAAAAAATTTTGAGTGTAGATAGTAAATTAGTGACATTTCAAAATGAAAGTTTGGTATAAAGCGCAATCAGGACTTCAAAAGTAAATTGTTGTGTGTAAATAGAATTTCCCATTAATTTTTGGTAGGAGGTGAGATTAATTAGTTTCAAATTGGAGGATTATTAAAACAACTTATCACAGATTCACACTTCACCTTGGCAAAATAAAGATTAATTATCATATCTCCTTAATCCATCCAAACAAAGCCCGCGAAAATCTGTGTTCTAAAAGCAGCACCACTATGCCTTCAACTTCTTCGATGATCCCTTAGATGAGATGTATTCAAACAATACATTGAGCAGTTTGTTAAGCCGGAAAATAGTGTAACTGCAGAAAAGTAAAACAAACGCAACAATTAGAAATAACCAAATCAACGATTGGCGTGAGCTACTCACATGAATTTGACACTGATTATACTCCCGACAGTGTGTTCTGATAAGACCATCTTGTAGGTCCTCACAATATGAAATTATGGGAGACATTAAACATGACAGATTATTTTATACGCACAACCGATATAAATTATATCACATGGAAATTATATCACATAGGAATGAAAGTATTTTTGGCATCAGGAAGAAGACAAAGAACTTGTCCAGAATTCACCTCACATTTTCAAACGAACCAGAGTACTCACAATCTTCATACTGGACAATCTGTCATTTATTTGGGATAGCCAGCAGCCGGAGGGTAGCCAGCAGGCGGGTACCCTGCGGGGGGGTAGCCAGCAGCCGGGGGGTAAGAAGACGTGGGGTATCCAGCTGGGGGATACCCATAAGCTTGTCCGTATGCAGGTTGGGGCGGATATCCAACTTGAGGTGGCATGGCCTGATCGAAACGAGACATCTGCTGGACTGGGGGAGCAGTCATCACTGTTTGGGGCCCAAACTTGCCATCTCTCTTGTCCATTTCAATCTTATGCTGTGTCTGCACTTGCAAAATAGCATAATACAGTTAGAGAATGGATAAACTACATTGCATAGGTTTGAGGATGAACGTCTGTTTTCCGCTTACCTGCATGCATGCACAGACCCTGCAGAGGTAAAAAAATAAGTTGGGTTAGTTAAGATCTCTTTACAAGGGATGGGAATGGTAGTAGGAGAATGGAAGATTGTACTTACGAGCAGTAGACAAAGGTCAGACAGACAGCTGAGTATCTGTGAAGCTTCCGAGATTTCATCACTACCGACAATCATTGCAACAATGGAGAATATACAGGCAAGTTGGCTCAAGCAAAACATGAAACCCTGTAGTTAAAAGATTGAGAATGAAGTGTGATCGAAGGTTACAGCTAATTCTTAGCACTAGATGGAGTAACTCAATGTTTCATATATATATATATATATAGAGAGAGAGAGAGAGAGAGAGAGAGAGAGAGAGAGAGTACAATGATGCAGTTATCACATTGAGTGGTCTGTATGTTGAACTCATCTTGCAACATGAAGCGAGTGGAGGCAACTGAATTAGAAAAGCATAAGAAAACCTGGAAAACAGCCTCACAATTAAAAGATGTAGAGGACAATTACTAATAAGACGTAAGAATTAGGAAAATTAATCTATCTCCAATAATTGTGAGTTTCAAGCCATTAGTCATAAAAGATCAATGCACTTGGAAGATGGATGCAACATAAGTATCCAACTAGTTAATCATACCAAGTGTCCCCATATTGAAAGAAGAAGTTGAGAAATGGAAGAGAGAACTAATTCAAGTCTGTCTCCTCAACAAGTTGGAATCTAGTCTGTATGATTCAACACATACAACTAAAGGCAGTTTGATTTATTATGTTATCAAATACTAATCCATAGTACGATCTAAGTATTAAAATCGATCATATAGTTTCAACTCTATTAACAACATCAGAAATATCGTCATTATCAGACCAATGTTATACAGTATATCATATATCGGATACGTAAAAATTTGACATGACATCGTTATACATTGATATTTAAAGCCTCGGTAAGATCTATTCTAGATTGATTGATTGCAAACTTCAAAGCTATGCAGACAGAAGTTTTTTAGAGGACCAATACAGTGCTGACATTGCACCTGATAGATGCTGACAGCAGATGTACTCATCTTGATCAGAAACAACAGTATCATGGATGCTCTATGGCTAAGAAGACCTATATCTAGGAATCCCCCTACAAGTAGGTTCCCAGGTATAGTAAATTGACAATCCTTCCAGTTTTCCTTGGTGAATTGTTCTTCCTAGAACAACAACTGACAAGCAGGGGCAGAACTAAATGTGGGCACTGGGCAGTTGCCCACAACAGATTCCCAAAAATTTCTTTATATGTAGGGTAATATGGATTTGGATCCTCTCCAAAGTGGAAGATTGCTTGGACCGTCCAAGGCCTATCTCAACTCTTCATTAAACTAGTGTGTAGTTAAGATCTTTTCTAAACTAACACTAACTCTATCCCCCATGATTTGCACTAAACTCTACTTTATACTAAAAGGTAATTATCTCCATCCTTTATTAAATTAGTGGATGGTTAAGATTCCTAAACTAACCCTCATCCTACCTCCAAAATTTGCACTAGAAATCTACTTTATGCTATTAAAAAAAAAATAACCATCCATTATCTTGATGGACGGTTAAAATTGCACCTTGGATGGTCCAAACAATCTCCTGCCTTGGAGAGGATCCTGATCAGGGTAATATGTGAGGTTTTCGAAAGCAAACTTCAACAGACACCTTTTTGCCTATAAATATGGCCACGTCTTCTCTCTAAACTAGTTTGTTAGATGGAAGTGAATTAGATAACAACTAACTAAATAGATTGGATATTATAACTGACTTGTATCCAATGAACCATCTAAACTGTAATCAAATTACTAGGATATATTCAAGGACTCCTAAAATTACTCTAAAGTTTTGCCTCTCACCACCAACTACCATACTTCTTTTTTTCACTTGTTCTTTCACCAACTGCCTCATTCTATAAAAAAAAAATTCAAAAAAGATAATTGAAATGAAATTTCTGTTTATTCTTTAGGTTTCTTCTTTACATTTTCCCCTCCCAAGTCCTACCATGCTACAAATAGGGTAGCTATCCAAGTATGTTTGTTCCTGTTCCTATTAAAACATTCTTGAGAATGGCTATTTGCATGTCACAGGAAATAAGCTCAGCTGGAGCTTGAGCTCAGTTTGTTGCACGGAGAAGAAAATAAAATTTTATAAAAACAAAAAAGGTGAAGCTTGAGTTCAGTATATTTAGACTAGTTATATGTTAGATTGGTTATGAATAAGAAAACATGGAAATTTTGCTGGTAAAACTCTTCATGAAGCAGTAATTAGTCAAATAGATGTTGAAAGAAATTGAGATGCAACACGAAGGGATAGCCTAATGTTGTGGGCTGCATTCAGTCTTGTAAAGAATTTACACACATGGGCAGACTGCAGAATCTTCTGCAAAAATCTACTATATGCAGATCAATTAGTTGTATGTCAGATACCAGACAGGTACTGAAGTACGTCCACACATTCAGTCCTATACTCTTATCATTTGCGTGACATTTGTATGTCAGATGTTCATAAAACTCTGAATGAACAGTTATTAGTCAAACAGATGTCGAAAGATATCAAGAAGCAACACAAAGGAATAGCGTAAGGTAGTGGGCTCCATCCATTTAGTCTGGTAAAGAATTTTCACACACATGGGCAAACTGTGGGATCTTCTGCAAAATTCTACTCTATGCACTGCTATTAGTTGTATGTAAGATGTCAGACAGGCACAGAAGTAAGTGCATACATTCAGTCATATACTCTATCATTTGAACACATAACATGAGTATCTGAGACAAACAAGGAGATGTCGTGTCAAACATGTTAATTCTGCAAATCCATAGACAAGCATATAGCTATATGTGTGCACTTTTTATGCTATATGTATATTTAACCGAATACAAATTTATGTAATGTTTATAGTTCACACATGGAAAAAGCTAAATAGTAAAACATTATTTCTATCCCAAAGTGTGACACAACATACTCCATCTTTTACATATTGTTCAAGTAACTAGAGGGTTCAATATTGGAAGTGTCTAACACCAACATTCAAGCAAGATTTTTCTCATCATCCTAAAAATAATATATAAAACTAACAGAATTCATATCAATGTCAAAACAACACCAATCTTCCCTTTTTATTTCTCTCTAATAAATAGGGCTGTGGACTATTCCCGTGGAATTGCTTATTGTCAAGCAATGTAGATCTTAGATCATAAAATTTTTTCCACAGGAAGTGCTAAGTCGGTCTAGGTGGCTGCTATGCAGACACCTGCTTAAGAGGGCCACCTAGACCACCATGTCAGATGCTTACTCCTTAACATTTTGACCACTTAAGAAACCCCTTGCATAAAAATATAGTTGGGATATCGAAATAAAAAATAATAATAATAATGCTACAACCGTGGCACACACATTTCTCAACATTGAACATATCCAATCAACATCAACTTAAATTTTTAAGATACAAAAAGAAAACGGGAGAAATAAAATAGCCAATGTAAGTCAGGTATTTGGGTTCTTTCAAGCTAGCTGGAGATTTAAGGGCCTGTTTATTTATTGAAAATGCAAATGCAATTTGCAATTGCATTTGAAAAGGAGAGGAAAATTTTGATCCTTACCCCTGTGCAAAATTTCAAAATTGGTTCAATTATAACTGTTAATTTGCACGGCGATTTAAAGACCTCCCCGCCCCCATCAGTTTAAAACAAAAATAAAAAAATTTCCTCGTTTCCAGATGCAATTAGAAATTGTATTTGCACTTGCAAGAAAACAAATGCCAGAGTTATATCCTTACTGGAACCCAGTATCAGTTCCTACAGTATGAAGTACGCAAAATGGAGTCCACTTATTATGATTTATATGTGCAGGCGCAAGACTAATTTATGCATAAGGTGCTGACCTAATAGACACTATAATATCGGTCCCATATTGTTGACATTTCCTATATCGCCAACGTGATGTCTAATATTGCCGATTTCAGTAGCATAAAACCATTTCTTATACCGATTCAAATTCTGATATTTTTATACCCTGTTTCCTATGTTACAAGTAGAAACTAGAGTATGATGAAGGGTTCAACAGAAACAGCGGTACCTCAGTAGCAAGGCAAAACTCTGGGCACCGGCTCTCTCCACACTTGCCACTGCATGGTAAATAACCAGCACAGCAAACATACCTACACCAAGAGAAAATGTAGGACAGAAAACAATGGCATATAAACATAACATCATTCCAAATAAAAGAATAAGCTTAAATAACCTTGACATGTCATTATAAAGAGCTCGTTTACGAAGCATGTAAGATACACATGGCCCACTGCAAAAAAAGTGTGAATTAGCGAAAACCTCAACATATAAAACATCACTAGTCTTATGAATTTAGTAAAACAAAAAAAAAAAAAGAAGGAACAAAATTTAGGATTATTTCAAAACAACCCCACAACATTTTTTTTATCTGACTAACAAAACAAAGAAGCTAATAAGCCAGTTTAAAGTAGATGTTGGATAATGGGTACGTAGGAAACTTTCAACTTCATAAACTTGAAAATGGGATAAGATACCTACTTATAATTTGTTCGCAGCAGAAATTCTTTACTTTCCTTCCATTGAATTAACTTAAATTACAACGAAAGTAAACAAGAAATAAAGAACAAACAAGAGGATTATAATTATCACTCTTTTACAAAATATAGTGAGATCTATGTGGCGATGGGATCTATCGAAATAGTTCTTTTGGACTATCTGACGACGATGGTTTTCTTGCTCTTGATGAAGAAGATGCCGGCCGACTGTAAAATTGATCTTCTCTGCTGATCTTCACGAATTCAAGGCTCTATGCGTAACTCAAATTCTCCAAGATGCTCGAAAAAGATCCCTAGGCCTTCCTTAAGAGGGTATTTATATCCTTAGAATGATATGAGAGTTTCTATCTAAATAGAATTTGTATTCATCAAGGATTCCAATCAAATATCTTAGTTTTGATTTTAAATCTCTTGATTTAGAGTTCTGATCGGACTTAATTTGGGTATTTGGATAAGTCTAAATCTTAATCTCAATCAATATCTGCTCACGTGGAGCTAATCGCATCAAAATGCGGAGCTAAAGAACCAGAACGCGGAGCTATTGAATAGCTCTGCGTTTTACTCAAATGCGAGGCTAAAGTAGCCAAACACGGAGCTATAGAGTTAGCTCCGCGTTCTGTTGTGAAAAATCCTATTTACTTAGAAATTTTCACGGCCAACAGAACCCCCTCCAAAATTTTCAAAATGGCTTAGAATTTTATCAAATTTTGAAATACTTTGGATATTTAAACTGAAATGCGGAGTTAAAATACCAAATTATCTTCGCGTTTTCCATCAGCACGCGAAGCTAATAGCTTCGCGTTTTAGAGAGCAACTGATCAGTAATTGCTCTGATTCTCGCGCCGAATACCAAGAGGCGGGTTTTCTCATTTAAATAGAGTTCCAACTCTTCTTCTTCCTTACTCTTTCAAGAATTTTCAAGAACTCCAGAGATTCAGGCGATCGGCGATCCAAGCAACTCAGGCAACCGAGCGATTTTCGATCGGATTTTCCTTCGATTTTCTTCAAGATTTCGCAAGCAATGGCACCCAAGACTCGCGCTTCATCTCGCGCATCCTCGTCGTCGACGGCTGGCGCAAGCTGCGGTGGCAGCGGCCACGGAAGTGGCAGGCGAGCCAGTCAACGCTGCGCCCATCGGAGGTAAGAACCTCACTTTTGGGGGTTTTTAAAACATTTTTAGATTGATTTGGCTAGGTTTTAATCGGCCAATCATTTCTTTCACCGGCAAAATCGCCGTACTCTGGCCAAATGGCTTGGAGAAGAAGGAGAAGATTTTTGGTCTTCCTCCACGCGAAACTATCGCGTTATCTTCGCGTTTTGAATCGCGAAGTTACTTTTGCTAACTGTCGCGTGTTTTACAAGAGGTTACAATTTTAGCTTCGCATTTTCAAACGTGAAACTAGTACTTTAACTTCGCATTCAAACGCGAAGTTATTTTTGTCATCCTCGCGTTTTGATAAAATGCGAGGCTATTTTCTTAACTCCGCGCGGAGTTATTTTTAGCTCCGCATTTCCATACTTAGAAAATTTTCCTGATTTTGTAAGAACTTTTCTAATTCTTTGATTCTTCTTTTGCAGTTGGCTACTCGGTGGATCCAATCTCCCAAGAGCATCACTTCGGCTTTGCTGGGGGTACAAATCTGACGGCCCAATTCCGTTTCACCGCTGCAGTTTTCAAGGCCATCAACCGAGAAGTGTTGGAAAAACTTGCTTTTCTCTTTGAAGATGCAATGGGGCATTCAGATCAGGTCCTTTTTGAAGAGGAGTCCATATGGCTCTACCAATATGACGACCTGCTGATATTTCTATCCAACATGGAGCATAGCTATCTCCTGATATATCTTCAAAAGCTAGCCATGCACCGATTTTCATCAGCAAAAGTAACTCTAAGGAAGTCAGAAGTATATGCTTTACAACATAGCTGCAGGTTTCAAACTCTGGCTCCAAAAGGTAAACTTTTGAAGGAGTTTCAAGAACTCTGCGGCAGCTCATTAAGTTTTTTTGAGAACCATTTCTGTTAGATGACAATCTCTGTCGCTTTCCAAAGCGATGGAGATGATCATCTAAGGGTTTGTAGCATGTCAAATTCAATTTGTGCATCTTCATTAGGATTCTTGTAGCAGTATCTTCAGATAATTCACTAAGAACTTTAAACAGATCATAATTGACATTTGCAGAGGAGATCTTTTGTATGTGAACTAGGGAATCGAGCTGGAAAAGCGCCCCATATGGCACAGTACAATCAACAGGATAGTTTAAAATAGGAACGCATAATTAGGAGTAGTGCTTTTGAAGAATCTCATCAGCGGTTGGCCGAGCAACTTGCAATTAATGATGATGACTTGCGTCGGCAAGCTCAACACTATGTGGAGGAGTCTCGCCGTTGAGTTATTGATGAGACAACGAATATGTTGAAGCTTTTGGGAGAGCTATAACTCCCTCTACTTTTGTAATCTTTTGTTTTATGAATAAAGATAATTCTTTTTCTTTTTATCTTTTGGCTTCATGAATTTTGCTAGCACAACAAATATCTTGTCATCAAAATAGTTCATTGTTTTTTGGTAAAACAATCTGAGGCTCATCTGCATAACTTAGACTGTTAATACCGACCGAGTTATAATTATTTAACCTCGGTAAAGCCCATTGAATAGAGCTAAATGGTAGTTTGGTAAAAGCGTTTAACTACTTACACCAGGGTGATCGGGTTAGGATCATTAACTTAGACAGAGGCGCCTAATTGCACATGCCTTAATTAAATAAGAGAAGCTCAAGTGCTCATTTACGTAACTTGAACTGTTCACTTTGAGATGATCGGGTCAGGATCATTAACTTAGACAGAGACACCTAATTACACATGTCTTAGTTAAATGGAGGCAATTCAAGGCTCTAATGCGTAACTTGAACTGCACATGCCAAAATAATCTAGTCATGATCATCAAATTTCGGCAGAGCCACCTAATTGCACATGCCTTACTTTGATGAAGAAGTTCAAGTGCTCATATGCGTAACTTGAACAAGTGGATGGTTATACTTCTAGGAAAATGAACCAGATGTGATACTGAATAATATCCTCACTATCATTCTATGCATAACCAAACGTGATGGTTATGCATAGTACTTCTTCAAAAATTTGTCGTTAATTGGCATCTCATCCTATCGCCGTTCTGATTCATTAAGCGATAGGCTCCACTAGAGTATACTGTCTCCACGATGAACGGTCCTTCCCACTTGGATTCAAATTTACGCTTAGTCTTGTGGGTTAGAATCATTGGCCTTTTAATGGCCAGAACCAAGTCCCCTTATTTAAAGGCCCTTGGTTTAACGTTCTTATTGAACGTTTGCAAGACTCGGGCTTGATACAACTCAATTTGTTGTTGAGCCCGGAGACGTTTTTTATCCAACGCTTCTAGTTCTTGCAATCTTTACTGATGGCATTCTTCTGTCGTCATCTTTGTGGCTAAGGCAACCCTTAATGATGGTATCTGGATTTCAAGAGGCAAGACGACCTCACTTCCATAAACCAAGGAGAACGGGGTAGCTTTTGTTGGGGTGTGAACGGTGGTGCGATAAGCCCACAAACACTCTCCTAGTTTTTTATCCCAGTCCCGTTTGTTGGAAGAGACAAATTTCCGAAGAAGTTTTAATCGTCTTGTTGAAAGTTTCGGCCAATCCATTTGCCGCGGGATTGTATGGTGTTGAAAAAATGTCCTTGATTCTGAACTTATCACAGAATCTTGAGAATCCCTGGCTGACGAACTGCGGTCCATTATCATGAATGATCTTTCGGGGGACGCCAAAACGGTAGACGACATGATGCTTTATGAATTTAATCACATCCGTCGTTTTCACCTCTCTCATGGGCACGGCTTCAACCCATCTTGAAAAATAATCAGTTATTGCGAGGATAAACCGATGTTCTCTGAATGACGGGGGAGTTATTGGCCCCACAATATCCATTCCCCATGCCTCAAATGGCCAACTAGCAACGGTATTGTGCAAGTATTCTGGGAGTTGATGAATAAAATTGGCATGTACTTGACATTCATGGCATCGTTTAGCGTATGCCATTACCTCTGTAATCATCTTCGGCCAGTGGTATCCCAACCTTCTTATGTGGTCTCCGAGTTTTGGACCGGGCTGATGAGCTCCACACACTCCATCACGTGTTTCTCTCAGTACTTCATCAGCTTCTGCTTTTGATATACAGCGTAGAAAGAGACCATCACTTGACTTTCTATATAAAATTTGAAGTGTATGATCATAGTAAAATCTCGGGGCTTTCCTCTTTATCGAGGCGGCTTCCTTTGGATCCTCTGGTAGTATCCCATATAAGGCATAATCTATAAATGGAAATCGTCAATCACGGGGTTTCAGAGTTAAGCTCGTCTGGCACACCTCTTTGGTTTGGAATACCGTGTCTGGATGGAGGAGTTCTCTGCTACCGATAGTGACACTTTTAGTTTCACCTGGCGGGATTGCCAATGTTGCAGCTAGTGCGGCAAGAGCATCTGCATAGACGTTCTCATTCCGAGATATATGATGGATATAAAACTGTTCAAATATCCTGCTAGCTCGATGGCTAGCTGATGATAGGGGACGAGGGTTTCATGTCTGACTTCATACTCACCTGTCATCTGATTGACAATGAGCTTAGAGTCTCCATATACCTCTAGGTAATTCACCCCCAGTTGCAGAGCCATTTTTAAACCAATAATGAGCGCGTTGTAATCTGCCACATTGTTCGTACACGGTTCTGTCAATGAGTAGCCATTAGGAAGTATGTGTTTATGTGGGGATATCAGCACAACTCCTACTCCAGCAGCAGATCCTCTGGCAGCACCAAAAAAGAACATCTGCCATGGTTGTTTTTTACTAACTGTGTTGACCTCTGACGTCTGTTTGGAATTGGACCAGATTAGATGATCTGCTAGAAAATCGGCGATCGCTTGTCCCTTTATTGCTTTTTAAGGAATGAAGTGTATATCATATGGTGATAGTAATAATGTCCATTTCGCCAATCGGCCATTTAAGGATCCCGGTTTCGTCATCAGAATTTTCAAGAGATTAACCCGTGATAAGACATGGATCATTTGCCCTGAAAGATAGTGTCGCATCTTTTGAACGGTGAACACTAGGGCTAAACACTCTTTTTCAATTGGAGTATACCGTTGTTCGGCCCCGATCATTATTCTGCTTAAATAATAAAGGGCGTGTTCATGGCCGTGCTCGTTGTACTGAGCAAGTAATGCTCCTAAAGCATTATCCATGGCCCTTACATATATAAGGAACGGCTGCCTAGGGGCCGGTGCCATAAGAACAGGAGGTATGGTAAGTTATTCTTTGAGATCATCAAATACCTGTTGACATGCCTCATCCCATACGAAAATTTTTTTCTTTTTCATGAGTCTGGAGAACGGCTGGCATCGCCCTGATAGGTTAGAAATAAAGCGCCGGATATATGCTAGTTTTCCTTATAACCCCCTTAATTCCTTAAGATTGCGGGGCGGTGGTATTTCACTGATCGCTTTCACCTTTTCAGGGTCAAGGAAAATTCCTTTTGAGGTTATTATGAACTCAAGGAATTTTCCGCTGGACACCCCCATAAAAGACTTAGCGGGATTCATCTTTAGGTGATGTTTTCACATAAGATCGAAGACTGTTCTTAAGTTATGCAGATGATCCTCCTTGTTCTTACTTTTGACCACTAAGTCATCCACATAGCACTCTATCGTTTTACGCAGGTGTTCTTTGAATATGATGCTCATCGCACGTTGGTAAGTGGCACCGGCATTCTTTAATCCAAAAGGCATTACTGTGTAACAGTATACCCCCAGCGGCGTTCTAAAAGCCGTGTGCTTTTCATCATCTTGGTGCATTTTAATCTGGTTATAGTCTGAGAAGCCATCCATAAAGGACATTCTCTCATAGCCGCAGCTATTATCAATCATCACATCGGTGATAGAGAGTGGAAATTCATCCTTAGGACATGCAGCATTTAAATGTCGAAAATCAATGCATATCCGGATTTTGCCGTTCTTCTTACGAAGCGGCACTATGTTAGCCACCCAATCAGGATGTTGCTCTTCACGGACAAATCCTGATTTTATGAGTTTATTGACCTCAGCGACTATTGCCTCCATCAACTCCGGTCGAAAACGTCTTTGCTGTTGTTTTACTGGCTTGGCATCTTCTTTGATGTTTAGCCGGTGTGTGGCAATCTGAGGGTCAAGACCGGGTATATCTTCATAGCTCCATGCGAACACGTCTATATACTCTTTGATAAGAGATATAAGTTCCTCTTTTTCTAAGGGAGTTAGCGTGTCGCTTATGAAGATGGGTTTCGGGTTCTCTTCCGTCCCCATATTAACTTATACTAATTTATCCTCTGTGGGCGGGTCTCACTGTTCAGAGTGGACATCCCATAGAGTGTCCATGTGCATAGCCCAGGAATCTTCTTGAACATCAATTGGTTCTTCGTCGCTTTCCGGTGCGACTGAAACCATATTTACTGTTAGAGATTGAAACCAGGCGCCAGTACTTGAATCTGAATCCTGATCAATCGGATATAAATTCTCATCAGACGAAGATCTTTCTTCGTATTTGCATGGTGGTGAGGGAGGAGTAGGTACATAGCCCAACCCCCTGCGAGTCTTCTGATAATAGTCTGGGTTCTTTCCTCTTGGTATAAACGAGGGTATAAGATTTCGTCGCCCTTTTCTGAAGTTTAATCTCGGTTTCTGGATAAAATTATAACCCATCTTCTCCATCATTTGTCGGGATTTCTGTTCGTATAAGTGAAATTGAGGTGATGTTTGTTCATATCTTTCACTGCTTTGTCTTTATCGAGGTGACGTAATTACTTTGCCGAAGATGATCGGCTTTTGGGAGACCTGTCAAGGAGGTACTTCAAAGAAGTGATCTTGTCTCTTAGTTATTTTTGATTGAGAGAGAAGGGATGACTTGAGTGGCAAATGGTATTCTGCCAGAATTTCAAGTTCGGATAGGCCATCCACTTCGGTGGAAGTACAAGAAAGCTCAGACTCCGTAGCTACAACAGGCTTGTAGACTAACTTTATATTTTCATTGATAATCCACTCATCCTCTACTACATCAGCTACGTTATTATCAAAATTTGCTTTAAAATCAATATGAGGGTTTATCCCATAGTCACCCCCATCATCCTCTTTGAGAGATTCGTACTCCGTGTCCGCCTCATTGCCGCTGTCATCGGACTTTTGAAGCTTGTTGTGATTGCTGCAGGGGACTTCGTGGACCGGCTTGTAGAGCATAGCATCTGTGAAGTAGTTTTCCAGCCATTTAAATAGTTGCCTATCTGCAACTAGTGTCCGGACTTCTTCTTATTCATCACAGTATTTCATACACTGGTGGAGAGTCAACGGGACTATTATATAGGCGTGGATCTAAGGCCGTCCCAGTAAAATATTTTACGAAGTGTCTGCGCCAATGACGTAGCATGTGACCTCTGTTCTCAAATCCCCAATTTGACATCGGAGCCGGATCTTTCCAAGGGGACAGCTATCATTGGCATTAAACCCATATATTGTAGTATTAGTTGGTGTCAGGCGATGGGGAGAAATTTCCAATAGCTGCATCAACCTTCTGAGAATGACGCTTAGTGCAGACCCTGGATCAATCTGGATGTGATCCACCTTCGTGGATCCGACATATCCGGTGAAATATAAAGGCATGTTGTGTTTTATATTTCTTACCTGCATGTCTTCTGGAGAAAAAGTAATTCGTGGGACCTGCCTCCTCACTTGATGCCAGCGGGGGCAAGAGTCCTGTTTCTCGTCGGCCGGCTCGACAATCTGAGCTAAGAATGATTCAGAGTCTGCCAAGCCTTCTCTTAACGCTTCGCAAGTTGATTTCGATAATCGCAACAACTCGTAAAGCGTGACTCGAGCTGGAATATTTGCCAACTGAGCTATTATGTCAAATTTGAAGGTAGCGTCTTTGACTCCTTCATCTATTCCAGGATTTTTGTGGAAGCGAAGCCCTCTCTGCTTTGCAGACTTTGCGAGTTCTCCGTATATATCTTTCGGATCTACTCTGGTGTAGTCCTCCCTCTCTGCTTTGCAGACTTTGCGAGTTCTCCGTATATATCTTTCGGATATACTCTGGTGTAGTCCTTGAGATATATTTTACCATATCGAGTGCCGGAAAGGCCTGCCCCATCCTGATGAGTGGTCATAGTTTCGGGCTCTTTTTCAGAGTCTGTAAATGCCCCTGCAATTATGTATTCATCTTTTATTTTCGCGGAAATAGTATTGCTAATCCGCTTTTTCTTTTGACCCCCTGCTGTAGTCCACTGTTCATCCCGTAGTAAGTCAGGGTGGACCTACATGACTTCCCCCTTTTGAGTTGTTACGGGATCAAGTCCTTCTTGTGCCTTTTTATGCGGGTCATGATTTTTCGTAACCAGCTTTCCCTTTGGTATTGGAGTTACCCCTGCGGGGAACTTATGAGTTCCAACCACTAGAGTTGCCATATTGGCAGTGACCTTCTTTTGTTCATCTTTTAGCGTCAGGAATCCAGCTTCTATCAGTGCTTGGATCCTGTTCTTCAGAGGATAACAATCCCTAGTAGGGTGTCCGACATTCCTGTGGTAAAGACAATAGTTGGGATCATTGGTTTTACCAGCGTCCTCCAGTTTTCTATTCTCCGAGAGTTTCAACATTCCCATCCTAAGGAGTAGATGAAAAAGTATAGGCGTTTGCTCCACCTTAAAGATATAGGTCCTCTCTTACTGAGGCCTATTTTGTCTCGTGCCCTTCTGATTTTGGGGCTTCGAGTTTGGAGAGTTTGTGTAACGCCCCCAATTCAGCTCTTTTTTTTTTTTTCAAAACAGGGGACGCCGCTTAAATACTATAAATAACCCAACAGTCCCATGATCTTGGAATAACCGTAACTACTGCCATGTCAAGATGAATAACCATGTCTGAAACTGAAAGGATTTCATTTATACAGAGAGTTGATTACATAGAATGGCACACTGCTCTAAATATTTACACAAAAGAGTTAAATACTACAAGTTAAAGCAGTGCCCAGAAAAAGGAAATAAGAACAAGAAGTGTCAAAGGAAACAAGAACAAGAAGTGCGAAGTACCCAAATAGTATTGTGCTAGTATCCTCTACTCGACCTAGTTGGTGAAGTAAGGATCGTTGTCTGGAGCAATCTCCTCTTCTCTTCTTTCGTGATCTGGGCTTAAGAAAACCCAGGGGATTAAACCCAACAAGTAACACAAAAACAAGAAACACGTGTACCTTCACAGTACAAATAAATAAAAGAATAAATAAATTACGTTGATACAATCATATCTTAAGAATGCTGAAAATGAATTGAGTAAGACTATTCATTCAAATAGCAGAAACAAACCATGTAAAGGTGACAAGTGTAAGCGAAGTAAATATCAATCATGTTGCATATAACCATGTTGCATATAACCAGAACAATGAAAATCATTCACAAGCTTCGATATCAATCATGTTGCATGTAATCAGAACTATGTAAGTCATTCACAAGCTTCGTGTAAAATTTAATAGGTCCATATCATGTTAGTGTTGGAATTGAAACTCAATGATGGATAAGATAGCGCGCAGTTTCTCATATTGTACAAGTGCCCGTGCATACCCGGGACCCGGCCTCTAATTCATGGCGCTGAACCATGACACACCGCTAGGTGCTATAAGTCAGATCCTGTTAAATGAAACAAGTAACGGACATCACCCATATGGTGACTCATGTATCAGATGGTGGCTCAGTACCACCCAGTGCTGCTAGTAAAAGGCCCTCAGTACCTAATCAAGAAGTTGGCCAACAAGATCCTTGTACAATACAGTACTTATCTATCCATCATGTAGTTTTTCCCATATTAGTAATGCATATGATATGCGTGAATTAAAGGAAACACGTGGATTCTCATGTCAAATTGTACACATATCATTTCACAAGAATCAAGAGTTCAAGAATCAAGATTTGGAATCATGTACACATGTATTATAAGGATGCTTCATGTCATGTAATAATGATACTAGAACTTGTAATCATGTCTTGTAATAAAGATACTAGAACTTGTTATCATGTCGTGTAATAAGTATACTAGAACTTGTAATCATGTCTTGTAATAAAAATACTAGAACTTGTTATCCTGTAATAAGGATACTAGAACTTATATTGTAATAAAGATACTAGAACTTGTAATAAGAATACTAGAACTTGTAATAAGGATACTAGAACTTGTAATCATATCTTGTAATAAAGATACTAGAACTTGTTATCATGTCGTGTAATAAGGATACTAGAACTTGTAATCATGTCTTGTAATAAAGATACTAGAACTTGTTCTCATGAATAATCTTGCCTTCATGTATCATATTGATATTCACATGTCATGTTATCATAAATCCGCGAATCATACCAAGTGTATAAATCCGTGTTTCTCTTGAAGCTGAAAATAGCCAAACGCGAGGCTAAAAATTGCCAAACGCGAAGCTAAAAATGGCCAAACGCGAAGCTAAAAGAATAGCCAAACAGGAAGCAGAAAATAGCCAAACGCGAGGCTAAAAATTGCCAAACGCGAAGCTAAAAATGGCCAAACGCGAAGCTAAAAGAATAGCCAAACAGGAAGCAGAAAATAGCCAAACGCGAGGCTAAAAATTGCCAAACGCGAAGCTAAAAATGGCCAAACGCGAAGCTAAAAGAATAGCCAAACAGGAAGCAGAAAATAGCCAAACGCGAGGCTAAAAATTGCCAAACGCGAAGCTAAAAATGGCCAAATGCGAAGCTAAAAGAATAGCCAAACAGGAAGCAGAAAATAGCCAAACGCGAGGCTAAAAATTGCCAAACGCGAAGCTAAAAATTGCCAAATGCGAAGCTAAAAGAATAGCCAAACAGGAAGCAGAAAATAGCCAAACGCGAGGCTAAAAATTGCCAAACGCGAAGCTAAAAATAGCCAAACGCGAGGCTAAAAATTGCCAAACGCGAGGCTAAAAATAGCCAAACGCGAGGCTAAAAATAGCCAAACGCGAGGCTAAGTCGAAAATAGCTAACATCCGTAAATCAGGCTAAGTATGCAGTCCATAAATTTTTCTAAGTATGCAGATCCAATATAATATGAATTTATCCATAAAGAAAAAGGAATCATGTACTCATAATAAAAATCAAATAATTTCCAAGAAAGATCATACTTGCTATTTGCACTCAAATACGATTCAAAGAGAGAACAAGAATAAGGTGATACTTGCCTCTATTCCCTTTAATCTCCTCCTTTATTGTAGCAAAGCCTCCCCTCTATTTCCTTTACTCAACGAACTAAAAGAACCAAGGGTAAAGAGTGATTTTTATTTTGTTCTTTGATAAGAATTCTCTTTGAGAGTATAAGCTTATATATATCTAAGGGCATTTTGGTCACCTTATCCTCTAGCCTATTCCTAAGGCTTCTTACATGCATGACAAATGTCAACTAGAGTGCCATCTCTCATTCTCTTCCAACAACTCATCCCCACAAAAGGCCAAGGTGGTGCCCTTAGAAATTAAATTTAAATTTGAAAGTGTATAGAAAGAAATTTTTAACTTGATAATTTATAATTTAATAAACATGATAATTTTGGGGTGTTACAGTTTATCTTTTGCGGAGCGGCTTCTGACGCCATCACCGCTTTCCCCTTGTTCTTATTATTATTTTGGGTATACGATCTATTATTTCCAGTGTTTCTTGATCCACGAGACTCTTCAACTCGACGGATCAAATTCTCAGCTTGCTCTCCTTGTTTGAGCAAATCCCTTCATGTCTTAGACTCTACGGCCCTCATTTTTAAGAGCACGTTAGTCTTAAAATTATGTCGACATGTTTCTATCAGAGTTTCCTAGACCATTCCGTGTTTGCAATGCACGGACTTCTCCCGGAACCTTTCTATGAAGTCTTTTACTGTTTCTTGTTCCCCTTGTTTAGTTGCAAGGAGGGAATGAACCGTAATTTCGGTATCATCCTCAAAGAAACGTGCGAGAAATAGTTTCTCAATATCAAACCAGGTATTAATAGTGCCTGGGGGCAGCTGCATAAACCAAGTGAAGACAGACCCTCGCAAGGTACTTGCAAATATCTTGGCTATTACCGGATCATTGCCCATTAAATACCCTGCTTGGGACAAGAAGTAGTAAATATGTTGACTGGAGATCCTTTCCCGTCATACAGCTCCAATTTGAGCAGTTTGTATTTTTCAGTATATGGCGCCAAATCTCATTCAGGCGGATATGGTTTTGAGACCCCTGATTCTTTCAACTCCTTCTTGTGTATTAGTGTTTCGAGTTGACTTTGTAACTTTTCTATTTTCTCTTCATGAATACTTATCCTCGTCCTCATGCATCGAGTGGGCTTTTTCTTCTTTATCTTCCTCGTTCATTTTGTCGAACGGAGTTTCTTTTCCTTTTTTAGCATTATCTTCGGCAATTTTTTGGGTATTTTCGACCACTTTTGATAGCATTATTTTAAGATCCTCGATCATCTTTTGTTGCTCCCGAATCATTTATTCTTGGGCCTCAAATCTTTGGTCGATATCGTCAGATCTATTCATCATATATGATGCTGACTTCAATTTAGATGATGTCGAAGAACGAGGAGAGGCTATGGCCGAATTATCACTATCGTCATCATAAGAACCTTTCACAAGTTTCTTATAATTTCGGGCCGGGATAGCGCCTGACTTAAGTCGGGTAAAATGATTAGGTTCTTCGTCACTTGATTCTGAGTCATCATTTTTTTTATGATTTTCTTATCCTTGAAAGTTACAATTCTCCATTCTTCTCGGGGAGTAGCCTTTGTTTTCTTAGCAGGGTTTTTGTCCGACTTAGTTAATCGGTCGAACACTGATACCATGTTCTTGCTGCAGCAACAATTATCTATTACAGCGGATACTGCTGTCATAAGCTGCTGGCAATGACAAGTAGGGTCGGGTTGAACTTGTTCTATACTTCTCTTCTTTGTTAAATACTCCCTGAGATCAGTGACTTTAGACATGGAATTGTGGGATCCATTCAGCTGTTGAGAGGGTCCAGGAGCCTGCTGAAGCTTCTTGAGATCACTGGAGTCCAGTTCTGGTCCATTCGTGTGACGATCAGCCTTGATTTAGTATTCAGGCTGATTTACGCAGAGCTGAGAGATAGCTCCGCATTTTGCATTGCGGGGCTGAGAAATAGCTCCGCATTTTGCGTCGCGGGGCTGAGAAATAGCTCCCCGTTTTGCTACGCTAGCCTCGCGTTTTACGCTGACTTGACGTTTTTGCAGAAGTTTATCTTCTGGAATATCAGCCTCGCGTGGAAGAAAATTCTTGAACGCTGGCTTACTCTTGCGATTAACGCAAGTCATAACTTCATGTTTAACGCGATTTTTGCGATTAACGCAAATTTGCCACTCCTCTTCGCGATTTACGCGAAGGTAAGGAGTCTTGCGATTCTTGCAAGTACTACTGGCTTTGCGTTTATCGCTAAGCTCAGTAGTAGTCTCGCGTGGAGAATCACACGCTGGCTTTAAGGAGATTTTATCCTCGCGATTAACACGAGTGTCAGAAATTTTGCGATTATCGCAAGTTGTACTGGCTTCGCGTTTATCGCTAAGCTTAGTAACCTCGCGTGGAAAATCACATGCTGGCTTTAAATAAAATTTATCCTCGCGATTAACGCGAGTATCAGGAATTTTGCGATTAACGCAAGTCTTACTGGCTTCGCGTTTATCGCTAAGCCCAGTAATAGCCTCGCGTGGAGAATCACACGCTGGCTTGTCCTTGCGATTAATGCAAGTTACAACTTTGCGTTTAATGCGATACTGACAGGTCTTGCGATTAACGCGAGTCAGTTTGCGAGGGGTTATAGCCTCGCATTCTGTTTCCAGAATAACCTCGCGTTTAACGCGGGCCCTGAGTGCTTTTCGCCTAGCCCTCCGATTTCTATTCCGGAGTTGGGTTCTGGTTAATCCAGTTCCCGAGCCTTCTTCGGCCATAGAGGGATCATCCTCTGCTAGGATTTCCTATCCAAACGACGGCTCTATGGCCGCGGCCTCCACGGGTCCCCGATTAACGGTGGATGCCCAATTACCCATTTCTCGGGTATTGGAGCGCACGCGACGATAGTGTCGAGTTTCGGTTAGGTTACTTGACTCAGAGGAGAGATACTCCTCGTACTTCTGTTGGTCGATCTCCACAACGAGCATGTTAACGTCGGATCCGATCCTCTCGACGTCAGATTGCGCCACGATCTCTTCTTTGGTGAAAGAGATGTCTCCCACTGTGGTCGCCAGTTTGTTCGCAGCAGAAATTCTTTACTTTCCTTCCATTGAATTACTTATATTACAACGAAAGTGAACAAGAAATAAAGAACAAACGAGAGGATTTATAATTATCGCTCTCTTTTACAAAATATAGTGGGATCTATGTGGCGATGGGATCTATCGAAGTAGTTCCTTTGGACTATCTGACGACGATGGTCTTCTTGCTCTTGATGAAGAAGATGCTGGCCGACTGTAAAATTGATCTTCTCTGCTGATCTTCACGAATTCAAGGCTCTATGCGTAACTCGAATTCTCCAAGATACTCGAAAAAGATCCCTAGGGCTTTCTTAAGAGGGTATTTATAGCTTTAGAATGATATGAGAGTTTCTATCTAAATAGAATTTGTATTCATCAAGGATTCCAATCAAATATCTTAGTTTTGATTTTAAATCTCTTGATTTAGAGTTCTGATCGGACTTAATTTGGGTATTTGGATAAGCCCGAATCTTAGTCTCAATCAATTTAAGATTCTGGTTATCTGCTCACGCGGAGCTAATCGCATCAAAACGCGGAGCTAAAGAACCAGAATGCAGAGCTAACGCGGAACTATTGAATAGCTCTGCATTTTGCTCAAACACGAGGCTAAAGTAGCCAAACGCGGAACTATAGAGTTAGCTCCACGTTCTGTTGTGGAAAATCCTATTTACTTAGAAATATTTACTGTCAACATAATTCTCTTTGCCAAAAAATATCCAAATACTTCCATACATGAGTAACTGACCCCAAATAGCAAAAATCCAGAATCAGTGTGCATGAGTGATCCCAAGTTCTTCCGTCAAAAATAGTTTTTTTTAATATAAAAATAACTATTAATAAAAACAGTTTTTTTTCTTTCCCTTTGCGTGAAGGAAATGCTGAGTTTCTTATAGCTATATCTCTAATATATGTGACATGTCTTTCATAAAAACAGACGAGAAACATAATTTGCTTAAACTTCCACAAGCAGAAAATCAAAATATTACTACTGAAGGCAGAAGCAGCTTGGTTGCAATACTAGTAAAAACAAACATATATATGGCAACATGAGATGAAGTTTAACCAACAGCCCATAAGCCAGAAGAATCATATACTTGTACTGTATATCATAAAGAGAATACAGGAGAGAGCCCTCAAATTCAATTCTTTTACATAATGATTGTACATCAGAGAAATGCAAAGGAAGCTGGGATTATATGAACGAGTAAAGCCTTAGACCCAATAAACCTATTGCAGCAGCATATGAACTTTAAGGCATATAAATTAAGTAGGTCAGACTCAAAGAAAAGATTAACATAATAAGGATGCAGCTTTAAGGCAAATCAGATGAGGGAACTACACCTTATCTATCTCAAGTTCTTAAGTGCCTAAATAATCTTCTTCATGAGACAGATAGTGATGACTCGCAAATACTGACTACGAACAAGCCTCAGTAGGGATCCATAAGAAATATCAAACTTCTTCTAGGCAATCTAGCAACTAACAATTACTATAAAGAAGATATTAATGATAAAGAAGGAAATGCTGAGAAACTATATAACTAACTTCAAAATTGAGAGTTTGTGTTTAGCAAAGACACACAAGAGCTAAAGTTATTAGCTTCAGTTTCCAGCAAAAACATGAAAAGTTTAGATAACTTGAGCAGTCATTTGTTGCAGCACCCATATCGTGTTCAAAAATTTAAACTGCAGGTCAAACGTGCAGTTATACTGATCCCAAAAGTTTCACAAGAAAGTGGACCAGCATGCTCGCAGCTCGTTAGTGGCTGGGATGTCTCATGCTTCCACTCAGCTTCATTTCCCCCTTTAAAATATTTTAATTAACCAGTCCAAATTAAAAAAGAATACCAAAGAAAATTTTAATTTAAGAATTAATAGTCAGTAGTTTTACAAACTAAAAGCACTAATCTGCCAATTAACAATCAGTAATGGATCATTCCAAAAAAGAAAAAAGAAAGAAAAAAAGAAAAAAAAAAGTGTAAGGGTAAAAGTACAGAATTTAAAAGGCAGGTGGCGTGGAGGTGGTTTGTTAGAAGTGGCAGTAGCAATGGCTCACTGAAAATGAATGTGGCAGTGGTGTGCTGATGGACATAATATGCTTCAACATCATTGAGGGTTGCTTGCTTACCTACCTGAGATCTTAAGAGGATAACGATTGGGCTAGAAGTGGGAAGTTGCAAGCATAAAAGAGATGGTTACATACGTTTTATATTATATACTAAGACACTCCATACAAGGCTACCAACGGGGTACAGTTGTGAAAACAATAGAATGAATAAAAATAAGTGTGATAATTTTACTTTTTAAACATAAACAAGCAATCAATTAAACAGTATAAACATGTACAAGTATAGAATATATAAAGAGAACAACTAGTTTAAGTCAGTAAAGGATTTTCAGAATATCGTATCATAGGAAGTCCTAGACCATATCAATCCTTTCTTCCCCATGCTTTATCAATTTATGAGACAAATGCACTGGAATGGACTTCTCATCAATATGAACAGTTCCACATTTTACATGTTAGTACTTTATATGCTTGTTTATTCTTTATTATATGTTTTAGGAGATCATTAGCAGCAAGAATTAACTTGCTTAATTAACTCACCTTGAGTTGTCTTTACTACAAATCTACAATCCATATGAAGGACTAGGCAACACAAAAAAATACAAATACAAAACTTAATGGGTATCAACTAGATGACCTTAATGACATAGAATATCACTTAATTGATTATTTGTGTTTCCTCCGGATCCAGCTTTATTATATTTCTCCCATGAATTTTTTATAGAAAAAACTTCACCATTTGATATTTGCAGCAGGTATAACTGAGACAACATAAAAATGGAAAATTTGTTGGACTAAAACATTACAACCAACAAATTTTTAATCTCCACATAACTGCAGAAGTTTCTCAAAGGTAAAGAATTATACTCCTCATAAGTACACATGATTCTAAAATCACAGCAGGGTCATGGAATATTATGGAACTATGGATTTTGATATTTGCTTCAAGAACTCCATTTCGGGTTTACCATTCCATTCCAAGTCCCTGACTATGATAATTGCAAATTGTAGAATTGGATATTTTGCTTACCACATAATTACATTTAAAAAGGAAATTATATTTTAAGAAAAAACAGAAACTGATCTCTATCCATCCCATATTCCAACAGTGCCTTATGTCTGCGCATGCCAACCAGAAGTCCAGTAAGGATGTGGCCGAGCTCATCTAAAGGAGAAGAAATCTCAATTAAACATAAAGTTATTAGGAATGGTGAAAAATAAGTAAGATGGTTATTTTAAATTTTGAACTTCTTCCTTTAAGATATGATCCAGTAATAAGGCTAAGCAATGTAGAATGAATATGAATAAATCCCCCTACTGTTCTGCCCTGTCAGCACAGAATGCACAAGGCACTTCTAGTGAGCCAGTATCCTGCACCTACCACCTATGCGGGTGGGATAAGGAAAATCGAAAGCGAAATGGAGGAGGAGAACAAGGGAAAGAAGAGGAAAAATGATGAGCGAAGGAGAAAAGGGCGAAATCTGACTGTTTGTTTTCACTGTTGAAGTTTCCGCCGTTCCTCTGCACCATCACACCCTTCGAAGGTTTGCCATTATCGCCTATGCTGCCGGCTTCCATTAGAAGTGCTTGATTCCTAATGCCATTCTCTTCCCCTCTTTCTTAGTGCAGCAGCAGCTGCGAACAGGACAAGCAGCTCAGGCATTTTCAGTGCCTCTAAAGGGTGGTGACCGCCAACCTGAAGTATGTCTCTTTTTATTTTCAGAGCCCAGACCATAGCAATGGTGCATAGGTTCAAGTCAGTGAAGCCTGGGATTTTCTCTCATGACACATATTAACATGAAATTAGCTTAGTTGATGCATGTTAAACATTAGGTCCTATAGAACAGCAATTTTTTTATCCCCATAATAAACATTAATATGAAATACAGTCATAGTTTTATTAAAAAAAAAAAAATAAAAGGTCGTAATGAAGAATGCCCAACATTGGAGATCATTCACAATCCTCATCCAACCGAAAGCCTAAATCAATTTTAATTTCTGTATTTCAGCTAATTTAAGTTGTAGTAATCCTGACTCTGTATTAGAACCTAGCCAAATATTAAATTTTTGCGTTCAACGTCTATTTCCAAAAAAATAAATTTAATACAGGTAAGACCACCATAAAAGAGGATATTTTTTTCATTCTTTAAGACTCTTTAAAATGCCTCCCTCAAAGGTATCAGGGATTTAGGACATAATGTTTTGTTGTCATTGTCGTTTTATAAATATTTTATAGTGTGGAGGCAATATCAACAAGATTGACCAGAAACTCCAATGAAATGGCAATACACGAAAATTGGACTGGATACTCCAAGTCTCTAGCGAGAAGATAAAAACATGCCAAGGCAGTGAATCATAAATTCGCACAAACAAATGGCAAAACCTAATACAGAGTACCACTGATATTTTGGTAAAAATGCGAGGACTCATATAGAGTCCCAAGATGAAAGGGATTCAGTTGCCAAAGAACAACTTAATTTGATTGGTAATGGCTGAATTTGGTCTAGTAGAATCCAAAAACTATATCGATACAAAACTATTTTGCATTCATGTTAAATCATGTAATTCAATGAGCACCAAGCTATGTCAAGGGATGATTCTCAGATTTATAAAAATAAAAGACCTGATAACTCAAAGAATTCATGAAAATTTTACATGTAGGTACCAGGCCTTCATATGGAAGTGACCTTAACAGCATATATCATACATCTAAAACAATGTTCAAGAAGTTCAAGAAATAAGAAATTAAAAGGCTTTCCCATTCACAGTGTACAAGTCAATATGTCAACTATGGGGCGAAACAGTGATCAACAATAAATTCAATAGCGCTCTAGAAATGTTGTTAAATGCCTGAAATACCTAGAAATGTCAATAGAAGTAGGACTAAAGAGGATGAAAGAATTAGTCTTCTGTAGTTTGAAATCTAATTACAAGAGTATGTAAATCTCTCTACTATTAACAGGACAGTTATAATAGGACTCCCAGTGGATGACAACTTAGCACTGGTAAGCAGCCTTCCTAATGGGTATTTTTCTCATTATTGAGCGTTTATATCAACTTTTAAGGCTAAGAGGTTGCAGTTCTTACTAAGCAGGAAACCAGGTTCCTTTTTTTTCTCCCATTTCCTCTTACAAACTACTCCAAGGCAGAGAAAGAGAGATGCTGAAAATCCATCAAGTGAACCAGAGGGTGCCTCTGCTCAGTGGTCCCAGTAATCTATGCACATACTCTTTATTTCAGAATAGTTTGAAATTTTTGGTTATCAGATGTAAAAAAACAGTGATGTCAAATATAGGATCCAAACTATATGGTTGAAATGGAGGAGTAAAACAGGACCGTAGCATTCCGTTGAGGCTGGAGGGATGGTTTTATCAAACAGCTATTTGGCCCATTTTCTTATATGACATGAAATGTTGCATCATAAAGAGACATTATACACAAAAGACAAGTTTAGCAGAGATACACATGCTTCATCGCCTATGTGATAACATTAGGTGAGATAAGGTCCTTTTACTAACAGTTAGTAGGCATAGCCCCATAGAAGAGAAAATGCCAGAGAACTACCTAGGATGGTTTGGTCATGTGCAATGTTGACCTATAAACAGTTTAGTGAGAGGAGTTCATCAACATAGAGCAAGTTAATAGAGGGAAGGGACAACCGAAGATAACATGGGTGGGGTTGATATGAATTGATGGATGTTAAAAGTCTTAATGAAGACTTGTTGCTAGATAGGGAAGAAGAATCATCCATATGTTTGATCATGCATAATTCATTTTGGTTCATGTAGCCTAACCCAAATACTTGGGATGAAAAGCTTAGTTATTGTTGTTGTCATAGATGTCTAAAATTAGCGGTGATGGTAATGGATCACCTTGGAGGAGTTTCATCCCATCATTATTATAGCTGCATGGCTTTAACCAATGCAGATATTTTTATCAATGGAAAACCTTGCAACAAAAACATTAATCTAACTTCTCTGGAATTGTTTATGCATTTCATGACATTTTAACACAAATACAGCATTGCTGAAATTCTGACAGGCTCTGGAATTCTTAAAACTGATACGTATACAAAAACACAAATTTTTATAAGAACAAAATTCGATTTTTGAAAAAGAAAGCCATCTGATGAATCATGAAATATCAATCGTCAGCTTCATCATTACCTATTCCACTACAAGTTGCATAATAGATGAGCAAAATTGAACACATGGTAAGATACCTGTTCTACAGCACCTAAAACTCAACAGACACCAGAGTTCATTTTCTCCTAACAAGTTTCATCATCATACGACTATGTATCAATGTAACCTGCAATATTATGGATACCCTCCCCAAGCCTGGAAAATCAAATACCAATGTATGTAGGCCGTGCACAATAACCGTGTCCATTCATCCACTTCCAAATGTTTTAACTCTCAAGGGAGATTGTTAACATAAATGTTCTATGGCTCATATAACTACTTCAGCCTTCACATTGTATTAAATAAGCTCGATCCATATATTTGCATTACATATGCTAATAAATTATTAAAAAAATTGGCATTGAAAATATAGCCACGTCCACGTGTCTAGATATTGGATCCCCCAGTCCAAATGTGACAATCATGTACGTATCTACAAATCATAGCAGTATAGCACATGACGACATTGAACCTCAGATTGGATGGTCATTTTCCAATTTGAGACTGAATTTTGTCTGTGCATCTTGGAGTATTAACTCCATCATGCCAATAATATTCTCCTCCTTTCCACCTCAAAGCTAACTTCCTCTCTCTAATTTCTACTTCAATCTCCTTGCTTCATGTCCTTAATCATGAAACAATAATAAGCACCCCATCACAAATTGTGCAATAGAACCGGTTCAGTTAACTTCCTTGAGTTTCCTAACAGGCAAAGCATCAGCATACAGCCTCACATTCAGCATTCTCCCCATCTCATTCATTAAAAATCAAAACCGCAAAAATAAATAAATAAACATAAAAAAGTAAAATGTAGAAGAATCCAATTCAAAATCCCCTAAAAATTACACACATTACATCCACAAAATCCAGATCTTGTGATCTCAAATCCATTCGTCGAAGATAAATAAAGAACCACCCAAGAAAAGATCAGAACACTCACCACCAGAGTGCCAAGCAGCAGTCTGCAAAGAGAGAAAGAGAGGAACAACAACATTACGATCTCGATCAGATCAAATAGACCACAACAAAGAAAGAGTTAGGGTTAGGGTTCTGGTGTTCGTTCTTACAAGGGAAATCGGCCTGGATGGTGCTCATGAGATCGGTGTGCCATAGATTCCGGTAGCTCTGCCGAAGCTGCATCTTGTCCATGTACTCTTGAGACGCCATGGATCGGATCGGATCGGACCAGAGAGCGACGAGACGACGGCGATCGAGAGAATTTTTGGAAAGAGATATTTACAGGAACGACGCCTCAGACTTTGAAAATTGGGGAAGGCTGCTTTGGTTCTAGACTAACAAAACTGGTCAACTAGCGAATAAAAAATCTCTTGGAAGTTTCCAAAAAGTACACCGAGGAGAAGTCACAAGCGCGTGAAAAGACGAACTTCTAGAAGTTTGGGTAAAGCGTGACAATAAAAGATTTATGGAGTGCGTTTAAAATAGAGAAATAGAAGATCCGTGAGCAGCAACGACACGTGTAAGCTGATTAAACTGCCACAAGCATCCCATTCTCCCTTGCTAAGTTATTTTAGATTTGATTTTTAACCAAAATTTAATTTGGATAATTAATGAGATAACGATTTTTTTTCATTAATAACCATTTTATTATTCAAAAATAATTAAATAATAAAGATATTTGAAATTTTAAATCATTTTTTTCCAGTAAACATAATAAAGATGTTAAGATAACCCGATATTCAAATATAATGCAGATCATATCCAAAAATCTACTCTATTGGTCCATGAATAAATAGAATATATATTGGGACATTAAACATAAATAATTTTAATAAAACTCTGGTTACTTTTTAGTATTTGTTGAAGCAAATTTCTTATATCTATGTTCATTTGGTAGAAAATTTGTAAGTATAAATGGTTCTTTTTAACCTATACTTACCCTGAAGAGCTTTTAATGAAATCTTTTAATTTTTTGCTGATTTTAATACATTGTTGAATCAGTTGTGTGGATATGATAAAAGCATGACTAGAGGGCGTAACAAGTCAAGACTCGAGTCTCCGTATTTTTTTATTTAATTTTTTTTTTTTTTTGGGTGAAAGAATCGAATAGAAGAATGATGACAGCCGCCTCGGCTGAGAGGAATATGGTATCAACTTCTGGCAGGTCCAATCAAAATATCAGCTGAAATTGATAGAACATGAAACATTCTTAAATATTGATTAATTATGAAACTGGTCTAGTTGGTAATTTGTTTCTACGAACTTGGAGTAGCTTGTATGATCCTGGTTGGGAAATTCTATATGCGCACCACACTTTACTTGGAGAGCACCTTCCGCTCATACTTTACCTTACAATGTGGTGCTCACTAGGCAATTGTGGTGAGCATTTAGATTTCCCATCCTGACTCCCCAGAGTGTCCGCAGTGTATTTCTTTATAATATTGGTGAGCATGTAATTCTAAAGTAGTGTATATTTACATGTTAAACTTGCTTTATGTTTTCACATAAGCATGATATAATAATAATTATATTGGTTAGATTCTTAATAAACTATAATAAATTGAATTTAGATGTCCTTAGTGTATATACAAGTGGAAAACCCACACAATGCTTGGAAATATCTGGATGTGCTTATTTTTCAGAAGGAAGATCAAAAAGTTTATTCTTTTATTTGATTATAAATAAACATAAATATATGTTATATATACTGCATGCGAATAAGAAAAAACAAAATTAGAATATTAAAATTAATTTCAAATTAAATGTTTTTTAATCAATTTAGAATATTAATCTAATTACTTATTTATCTTATTTTGTTTTCAAAAATATATTTTTAAAAAAATTATAATATTTAAATATACATAACTCTTTCATGCTTATCCTGGAATTACTATTTTGCATTTATATTTTATTTTGTGTGGAGGTTAAATATTTATCCTAATATTTTTTTTCCTGTCTATGAATTTTGATTTTATTTATAGGTTCATGAGTCATGACATTCATATAAAATATTTAAATAAAGTTTAATTATTGCATAAATTCCACTAGAATCATATAATTTACCTTGAAAGTAAGTAACAATTTTTTTTATCTACTTTTAAAATTTAGAGTAAGGTATTACATACGAAAAATATGAAAATGATATGTAAAATAAATGTTATATATATATATATATACACACACACACACAGAGAGAGAGGAGAGAGAGAGAAAAATGGAAATGAGCTGACAGCTCACGCAAATTACCTGAGCTGCAGTTTATTTAGACTATCTCCAATAAAATAATTTTAAAAATTTCTTTTGGATTATGATCTCGACCCCCTAAGGTTCACTCATAACCTATTTCTTAGGTTTTAGTTTTGATTTGGTCCTCCATCAAGTGGATTCAAAATTTAACGGTTTTCAATGAATAAACATTTTGTATCCACTTGATGAAAGTGTAAATGAACTCTAAAATTCTTGAAATTTAATCTTGTTAAAATTAAAGAGAAAAATATTCTAATTTTAGAAAAAGTTTGAATGAAAATATGTATTTCTGCTACTAGCTCACGTAATTTTTCCTAAACTGACGGCTCACTTATAGTAATCCCATATATATATATATATATATATATATATATATATATATATATATATATATATATATATATATATATATATATATATATATATATATGTATGTATGTATGTATGTATGTATGTATTGTTCAGATAAATGCATTGTCTTTTTAAATTTCATAACAACTTTAAAATAGAGTGTCTAAAATCTAAAGTCTCAAAAACTTTTAAGTTAGTTCATCATTTGTTAAAAGATTGAAATAAAAGGAATGCAAACATTTTGTTAAAAAAAAATGTTGATGAAAACAATTTAACCTTGAAAAAAGTGAAGAACATGTTTTGAAATATGAAGAAGCAAAATTATCATTTACCTTTTAAAATAATGAATAGTTTGTACATAAACATCAAGAAGTCGTTAATTAACAACAAAAGAAAATATCAATAAAAGTACATATGTAAATGCCTAAATTGAAAAGTATGAAAACTTTGTATTATAAATTCTGTATGAATGAAAAGAACTCTATTAATATTTACCTTCTAATTTGATGGGACCTAAGCCAACATACTCTCAAACCAATTGATATTAATGAAATTTTTAAATCAATTTTCTTGAGAAAAAAATATAATTTTTTTTCCCAAACCAATTTTCTTAAATTTTTAAATTTTTTATTTTCTAAGCTGATATTTTTCTCCCTCCCTTTTACTTAGTAATATAGAAAGATACAATTTATACGGAAAAATTAACATTGTGTTGTAATTTATACTAATATAAACTTTTAATTTAAAAAAAAAGCTTAGACCACTATATATAGATGTCCATCACAATTGCGAAATATTCATGATAGTGGCCAAAGAAATACCAAAATTACCTTAAAATTCATAATATTTAAATTTATATTCGAATAATTTTTTTAATATAATGTACTTTCAATTTTGATTTCATAAATAAATAAGAAAAAAGTTTACAATCGGGCACCTTTCAATTAAAAAAAACCCTTAAAGCTATGATGTTTCAAATCAAATGAACGATCATGGCTAGCCCTCCCAATCTTGAGTGGATGGCAATAAATACAAAAATAAAAGATTGGAAAATAAATTTATGTGCATATATCAAAAAATTATAACTATCTAGAATACAATGAGAAAAGCCAAAAAATAAAAATGGAAACAATGTAAAGCCTATTGTTTTTTTGACACAAACGATATAATAATTAGTAATATGTCGATAATAGAGATAATAATAAAATATTATTTTGAAAGAAGAATGGGAATGCAATTTTTTCTAGATAAATACCTTAATTAATATAGATAATTTCAGCTGCTTTGTGATCTCACTCAATCCAAATGCTATTTGTTAAATCTGAATGGCGCGTGTTAAATTTGGTTAATCCAAATCCAAAAGGCCAGGTTTTCTTCTTTGTTTCTTTTTGAGCTTTTGAGGAGGTAATGTGAAATAAACATGTAGATTTAGTTTTAAACCCAATTGATGGGGAGAAATTGAAATTGGGTTAGTGGGTGGTTATTATTAAAGTAGTTATCCCAGCACTTAATATGAGTGCTTATTATTTTTTTTTTATCTAAACAGTTTTTTTTTTTTAAATTCAAAAAAATTAGGTTGAGGCAATCCTGATTTTCTGTTTTTTTTTTTAAATTTTAAAACCATATTTTTCTCTCACTTCTTTGCTTAGTAGTATAATTAGATAGTTAGATTAGTAGAGTTTATTTAATAACCTATTTCCAAAGAATTTACGTCTGCTTGCATACCCATATATCCGTATCAAATTGCATTCTATGCTCGTGCTAGTATCCATACATCCTACATGGCAACAATGGAGAGGTGTATGGGCCTATGGGCCTTTACGCAGCCCAAATAAATCTAAAGGTCAAGCTTGTAACATGTTTGTGGCAAGGATGAGTCCAATTTCAATATGGGCTTTTCACTTGGGTGAGCGTAAAAGGCTTCAAGAAGTGGGCTTACATCCAGTTCATATCTTTTAAATGCAGGAGAGTTGCTGTTGCACTCATCACAGGACTAAACTCACCCATCCCTAAGTAAAACCCTCTTCATTTTTAAATGGTCCTAGTAAGTTTCCCCTATTATTTCAATCTTATATCTCTAAATGTCCTAACTATAACCACATCTCCAACCTCTCTCTCGCTGAACTACTCAACTAGAAGTAGAGGATTAAGTGGGTGTCAGGGGGAAATGGTGGAGGAAGGGGTGAGGAGCCTGTAGGGGTTGGGGGGCAGTAGGCTAGCCTCCTTAAAAGTGTTTTTTTATCTAAATATCTATAATTTTAATGAGTCTGGTCCCATTAAATTTTAAATCTGTCTCTCCTCAAATCCCAAGAGTCAAAACTAAAGCAATACAAACATAGTAATATAAATTTCAATAACTACTATAACTTATAATATTACAAGCTGTAACTTGCAAAATCCGAACGATCCCCTAAAGAAGTGTTCGATAGCCTGGAATTGCATGTTTTTTTAACTGTATTTGCTGTAAATGAGCATTTTTTGTTGTTTGAATGTGGTGGTAAATTAAATTTTGCAACTACAGTTTTAACCATTTAAAAACTATTACAATTGCAATTACTAAACTAATTGTGCATGACACTCTTATTCTTCCCTTTACAAATTATGATTATTGTAACGCCCCATTTCCAGGAGGAATATCGAAACGGAGTGCGTTACCGGCGGGCACATGTAAGTTGACGTTCACGAGACCTATAAGTATGTCAAAGCAAAATTGAATGGAACTAAATACTAGTCATCTACTAAAATCTTGAAAGTTAGTATACTGCTATATAAAAGAGAAGATATATATGTTTAAGATAAGAAACAGTAAGTACAATTCTGATAAAAAAAAGTTGAAACCAAGCCCCAATGGAGTGATACATACCAAACCAGAAATACGAAAGTGGATGTTAGAAATCTACTACTGTTCGATCAGCTTTAAAAAAATATGGATCATTACTATGGCGGATTCTCACTCACATCTTCAGTATCTGAGCGTGTGAGAGAGCTCAGGATCAAATCCAGCAAGTAAAACAATAAAAAATAGAGAGTGTGTAATATAATCAAATAAGTAAGATATGAGTGTGGATGTGAAAAATATATGCACATGTATGGGAAACAGTAATGATCAAGTAACAACGTCAAGCAGAGATATACATACATATCAAGTCGAAATTAATATCTTATTTTAATTTATATTTTGAATTAAATGGTGATGAAATAGACTCGTATCGTGAAATTACCCGTGCATACCTTGGACCCGGTCAAGATGCTGGCATGGAACCAGTCGTGCCGCTAAGCACTCAAGCAGATATCGATACTGAGTAATCGGTTGTCCCATCAACATAGATTAAATAAGAGATAATGGCTCAGTACCATCCGGGCGCTCCCGCGGATGGGCCCCTATTTCGGTTGCGCAATCTACCCTAAATCTTTCGCGATATAATATTTGTCCACCTTTTAGTTCTCTCATAAGCCAAAATT